>PVLD010000749.1:0-140241 GCA_004027595.1 Dinomys branickii | reverse complement strand
TTTTACTTCTCTTGTTAGATTGATTCCTAAATATTTCAATTTCTTATATGCTATTGTAAAAGGTATGCTTTCCTTAATTTCTCTCTCAATCTGTTTGTTGTTTGTGTATAGGAATGCTTTTGATCTTTAGGTGTTAACTTTGTATCCAGCTACACTGCTGAAATTTTCAATTAATTCCAAGAGTCTTCCTGTGGAGTTTTTGAGATCTTCCATGTAAAGTATCATGTCATCTGCAAATAGTGATAGTTTTACTTCTTCCTTTCCTATCCTTATTCCTTTTATTTCTCTCTCTTGTCTAATTGCTTGGCTAATGCTTCCAGAACTATGTTGAATAGGATTTGTGACAGTGAACATCCTTGTCTTATTCCTGAGTTTAAAGTGAAGTTTTCAGTTTTTCACATTTAGTGTGATGTTGGCTGTTGGTTTGTCATAGATGGCTTTGATCAGATTGAGGTAAAGGCCATCTATTTCTATTTTTTCTAGGGTTTTTAACATGAATGCATTTTGGACTTTATTGAAAGCTTTTTCTGCATCTATTGAGATGATCATGTGGTTTTTGTTTTGGCTCTATTGAAAAGATGTATTACATTAATTGATTTGCGAACATTGAATCATCCCTGCATTCCTGGAATGAATCCAACCTGGTCATGGTGTATAATTTTCCTTATGATTTGCTGCACTCTGTTTGCTAGTATTTTATTGAGTATCTTTGCATCTATGTTCATTAGGGATATTGGCCAATAGTTCTCTTTCTTGGTTGGGTTCTTCTCTGGGTTTGGTATGAGTATAATACTTGCCTCCAGAAATGAGTTAGAGAGAATTGCTTCCTTTTCAATTTCATTGAAGAGTTTGAGGTGTGCTGGTATTAAATCTTCGCTGAATGTTTTAAAAAATTCTGCTGTGAATCCATCAGGGCTTGGGCTTTTCTTTGTCGCCAAATTTTAGTGACATTTTCAATCTCATGAATTCATATTGGGCTGTTCAGGATTTTTATATCTTCCTGATTCCACTTTGATAATTTGTACATTTCCAGGATTCTGTCCATTTCTTCTGAGTTTTCTAACATATGGGAGTAAAGATTCTCAAAGCAGGTATTAATGATCTTTTGAATTTCTGTAGGATCTGTGGTGATATCATCCTTTTCATTCCTTATTGCATGAATCTGAGATCTTTCCTTTCTTTTTTTGATAAGGTTGGCTAGGGATTTATCAATTTTAATTAGTCTTTCAAAGAACGAACTTTTTGATTCAATCATTTTTTGAAGAGTTTTCTTCATCTCAATTGCATTAATTTCTGCTCTAATATTTATAATCTCTTCCCTTCTTTGGGCTTTAGGCTTGACCTGTTGTTCTTTTTCTAAAAACTTGAGGAGCAGCATTAGGCTATTTATTTGTTCTCTTTCTGTTTTCCTTATGTGTGAATTCATTGCTATAAATTTCCCTCTGAGGACTGCTATCACTGCATCCCACAGATTCCACTAAGTTGTATTTGCGTTTTTGTTTGTTTGTATTTTTTAATTTCTTCTTTAATTTCTTGTGTGACCCATTGGTTATTCAGGCAGTTGTTGTCTAATTTCCAAGTGTTTATGGAGTGTTTGGAATTCCCTTTGTCATTAATTTCCAATTTCATTGCACTGTGGTAAGATAATATACATGGGATAATTTCAATTCTTCTGCATTTAGGTAGGTATGCTCTATGGGCTAGAATGTGGTCTATTTTAGAGAAAGTCCCATGTGTAGCTGAGAAAAATGTGTATTCTCATGTTGTGGGGTGGAACACTCTATATACATCTTCTAAGTCCATTTGTTCACATATTTGGTTCAGGTCTGTTATATCTTTGTTGAATTTTAGTCCAGTTGACTTGTCTCTGCGTCAAGGGGGTGTTTAATTCCCCTATTACAATGGTGTTATCAAATATTTGGTTTTTTATGTCTGTTATGATTTGCCTTATATAGTTTAGTGCTCCAGTATTTGGTGCACACATGTTTAGGATTGTTATCTCGTCCTCTGGCAGCTATCCCCTAACTAGTATATAGTGGCCTTCTTTGTCTCATTTGATTGTTTTTGGTTTGAGGTTTACATTGTATGTAAACATAATAGCTACCCCTGCTTTTTTCTGGGAACCTGTTGCATGGAGAATCATTTTCCGTCCTTTGACTTTCAGTTTGTGGATTTCCTTTTGAGTAAAGTGTGCTTCCTGTATACAGCATATGGTGGGATCTTGTCTCTTAATCCACTCTGCCAGTTCGTTTGTTTTTACTGGTGAATTCGGGCCATTTACATTAATGGTTATAACTGTTATATGTTGGCTTATCCTTGTCAGGCTGTTTACTCGCTGTTACTTTTCTACTTTTGCTATCTGTTTAATTGCTTGTTCTGCTTAAGGGTTCCTTTCTATTGTTGTTCTTGAGATTGTGTTCTCTTTTTTCTCTGTCTAGAATAACTTTTAATAATTTTTGTAATGTTGGTTTGGTACTCATGAAGTTCAGTTGGTCTTTGTCATGGAAATATTTTATTTCTCCATTAAATTTGAAGGATAGTTTTGCAGGATACATCAGTCTGGGTTAGAAGCTGTTTTATCTCAGAATCTGTACCACTCCAAGCTCTTGTTGATTTCATAGTTTCTGTTGAGAAGTCTGCTGTAATTCTGATGGCCTTTCCTTTATAGGTGATCTGTTTCTTTAGCAGCTTTTAATACTGTGTTCTTTTGTTGGATATCTGAGATCTTGACTATTATATGTCTCCGTGTGGTTTTATTTGTGTTGTGGCTCCTTGGAGTTCTACATGCCTCATTTACTTGCACATCAGTATCTCTTACCATGCTTGGGAAACTTTTTGCTATTATTGCTGCAAATCATTTTATGTCATTTTTGTTGCCTCACTGATTCCTATTACTCATACATTATTTCTCTTTGCCTTGTCTGGCAGCTGTTAGATTGATTTTTCCTCATTCTTTGATGACTTTAAGAGATCCTTCCTTTCACAATTGTTAGCTGTCATGCTGCCGTCAAGATTTGAAATTCTATCTTCTGCTTCAAGCATTTTTGCAAGCTTTCAGTGGAAGTTTTCATCTCCTGGCAATCTCTTTGAGTCTGTTTCATGTGTTCTAATTAATTCCTAAATTGCTTATATAATGTTTCCATTTATTGCCTTTGATCTTCTAGTCTTTTATCTGTTTCTTCTCTGTATTTGCAGAGTATTTCTTCCATTATTATTTTCATTTCATTTTTTGCCTGAGAGGTTAATTCTTATTTAATAACTTCTATGGCCTGATGGAGTTGTTTCTTTACTTCAGATGTGATCATTTCAGAAATTTTAGGTATGTAGCTTCCTAGTTCTCCAATGTCATTGTCTCCTGTACTTGTTCTGGCTGAAGTTGTGTTCTGAGACTGCATTTTGCTCCTATGTCTTGCCATTTTGAAAGTCAGATGAAAAGTGCTGAGCTACAAGCTACCTAGGCAGCTCACAAAGAACTCTAGGCATCCTAGTTGACCTGAATATAAAACTAATCCCAAGGTGGTAGCAGACCATGGACCACTGGGCCTAGGAACCTCAGCCAATTGTTTGGGTGCACAGCTCAGACCACACCTGTGATGATGGGGGAGTGCTGGGCTTCGGTACCAGGGTTTCCAGCCTGTGGACAGGAAGCATGTGGACCTCAGCCTTGAAGCCAATGGTAGATAGTCAAGGGCCACTTCTTTGGGATTCAGGTAATTGGTCAGGGGAGAGCAGGCCTCTCCTCCCAACCTCAAGGACCACAGAGCCTGAGGCTGTTTCCACACTGCAGGTCTCAACCACCAATAAGGACAGGCCCTCCCAATCTGAGCTCCTTCCTAATTTGAAGGAGTGGAGCAGAGCACAGGTGCAGGCCTTACCCAAGAAGAATTGTGCACAAATGCTGTTCAGGTGGCACCTCAGGCCGGGCTCCCTCCCTGGCAGAAGGCCTGGTGTGGCAGAGCACAGGAGCAGGCTTTACCAGAGGAGAAGAGCAGAAGAGTTCTGTGGAAACACTGTGCTGCTCAGGTGGCGCTGCAGTCTGGCCTCCCTCCCTCTGTGGCAGAAGGTCTGGCGTTGCAGACCCAGGCCCTTCATCTCTTTTTATTTGTTGCATTGATCTTTAAGACTTTGTTTCTGCCAGTACCATGCTGGTTTTATAGCAGTAGCTTTATATTATAATTTCAAGTAAAGGATTGTGATATCACTTACATTGCTTTTGTCTCCCCAAATTGCCTTTGCTATTCTAGGTATCATCTGGTTCCAAATGAATTTCAGGTTTACTTCCTGTAATTCTCTGATACGATGTTGAAATTTTGTATGGGGCATTAAATCTGTGGAACGTTTTTGGAAGTCTGGTCATTTTCTCTATATTCTTCCTACCGAAAAGCAAGGCATACCTTCCCACTTTCTGAGATCCTCTTCAATCTCCTTGTTCAGAGTTTTGTAGTTTCAATATACAGATCTTTCACATCTTTTGTTAGATTGATTCTTAGGCACTTCATGTTTTCTTGGATGCTATTGTGAAAGGTGATGATGCCCTAATTTCTCTTTTGGTGAGTTTTTTACTTGTATCTAGGAAATCTATTGATTTTTCTGTGTTAATTTTGTATCCAGCTACACCATTGAATTTGCTTATTAAATCTACTAGTTTTTTAGTGACATTTTTGGAGTTTTCTATGTAAAGTATCATGTCCTCTGAAAATAATGATAATTTAACTTCTTGCTTTCCTATCATTATTCCTTTTATTTTGTTCTCTTGTATAATTGCATGGATTTAAGTCTTTCCTTTTTTTGATAAGGTTGGCTAAGAGCTTGTCAATTTATTTAATTTTTTGGAGAAACACTCTTTTCAATTCACTGATTCTTTGTATTATTTTTTTAGTCTCCAATGCATTAATTTTTGCTCTGATATTTATAATTTCTTTCCTCAGATGAGCTTTGGTCTTGGTCTGCTCTTCTTTTTCTAGAAGTCTGAGGTTCAGTATTAAGTTTTTTATTTATGCTTTCTCTGTTTTTCTGATATAGGTATTCACTACTATAAATTTTCCTCATAAGACTGCTTTCATTGTGTCCCATATATTCGGATATTTTGTGTTTTCATTATTATTAAATTGTACAAGCTTTCTAATTTTTCTTTAATTTCATCTGTGACCCATAGGTTGTTCAGGAGGGTGCCATTAATTTGTATGTGTTTATGCAGTTCTTGTGGTTTATTTTGCCATTGATTTTCAAATTTATTGCACTATGATCTCATAATATGCCTGAGATAATTGCAATTCTTTTGCAGTTACTTAAGCATGTTCTATGAGCTGCTGTGTGGTCTATTTTGGAGAATGTCCCATGTGCAGCTGATATTGTGGGACAGGACATTCTGTAGATATCTACTAAGTGCATTTGTTTAAAGGTTTGGTTCAAATATTTCATTATTGGTTTTTTGTGCAATTGATCTGTCTTTTTGTGACAGTGGGGTATTGAGATCCACCAATACCATGATATTAGTGCTTATTTGATTTTTCATCCCCATTAATGTTTATTTTATATAGTTGAGTGCATGCATGGTATTTGTTGCATATGTATTTATGATTGTTACCTCTTCCTCTTGGATTGTTCCCTTAACAAGTATGTAGTAACCCTCTTCATCTCTTGGATTATTATTGACTTGAAGTTCCCATTGTCTGGAAATAGAATAGCCACCCCAGCTTTTTGCTGGGTTCCTGTTACATGGAGTATTGTTTTCCATCCTTTGACATTCATTCTATGAATTTCTTTTTCAAAGGAGTCTGTTTCTTCTATTCAGTGTATTGTTGAACCTTGCTTCTTGTCTATTCTGCCACTCTGTCTTTTGATTGGTGAATTGAGACCGTTGACGTTGGTAGTTATAATTGATATGTATTGACTTATCTTTGTCATTTTATTTTCCTGTTGTTGGCTTCCTCCCTTTTATCCACTTCACTGTGTTTCTTTGTGTGGTGGACTCCCTCTATGGAGGATGATATAGTTTTAGACCTTGTTACTTCTTTCTAGAAATGTTTTTTAAAATACTTTGGAATGCTGGTTTGGTGATCATAAATTTCCTCAGATGTTCTTTGTCAGGGAAGTATTGGATTTCTCCATCAATTTGAAAGATTGTTTTGTGGGGTACATCAATCTGTGTTGCAGGCTATTTTAGATTATAACTTGAAAGACTTCACTCTAAGCTCTTCTTGACTTGAGGGTTTGTGCTAAGAAGGCAGCTGTGATTCTGATGGGCTCTCCTTTATAGGCTATCAGTTTTTTTTTTTTTTTCCTAACTACTTCTAAGATTCTATTCCTGTGGTGAATTGCTGGAATCTTGATTATGACATGCTTGGCCATAGCTTTTTTTTGATCATGGCTAATTGGAGCTCTGTATGCCATTTTAAATGTATGTCAAATTTTTTTTCCCTACCAGGGAAGTTTCTGTAATGATGTCTGTGAAGATTATATATATATATATATATATATATATATATATATAGTGCTATCTCCTGCTTTTTCACCGACTCCGGTCAATCTTAAGTTACTATTCTTTGCCTTGTCTATGAGCTTCTGGATTGAGCTCTCATGGTCCCTTGCTATTTTTAAGAAATCTTTCATTTCATGATTGCTGAGCGCAAGCCTGTCTTTTATATCTGAGATCTTGTCCTCATGTTGACTTAGTCAGCTGTGGATGCTTTCAATGGAATCTTTATTCTCCTGGATATCTTCTTGAATCTGTTGTATAGATTTTCTTTCTTTCCTATGCTGAACATTCAGGGCTTCCGTAATTTTCTTAAGCTTTTCTTTTTTTGTTTTTATCTGTTCTAGAGTCACTAGGCATGGTTTTCATTGTGTACATCATCTCTGCAGTTATTGGTGAAGTTATTTCTGATTTTTCTAGAGCTTCATTCAGTTGCTTTGGTACCACTTCAGAAAGGCCTGGTGGGTGGATTTTGGAATGTCTCACCTCAATGCCCCCAGGGTTTGCCTTTTGAGAACTGGCTGTCTGGGGTTGCATCTTGTTTCAGGGTCTTCTCCTTTTCTTTTTGTTTGTTTTTAGTTTAATTTCTGAGGTAGTGTTTGTAAATTCCTATGGTGAATCTCTTTATTGCTCATATTTATAACCCTTATGAAGTGACTACTTCCTTGGGGTATTTTCAGGTGTAAGTGGTTTTTGGGTTTTGAATCTGTTGCAAAATCCTACTTCTTAAATTTGTTGAAGAAGAGAAGTCGCTTCCTGTTCATCCCAGCCCCTGGTTTACTGACATCGTGCCACAGTATTTTCTGTGACCCTTACTCAATCTCAGTCTTGGAATACCGGGGAGAGCTGCGATTAGAACAAGTGTGTCACTTTTGGCTAACATGGTACCGTTAACACTAAGAGTATCAATCACAGTCTAGAAAATGACAAACTGAGGTAACCTTTAATTTGCCACCTTCAATCATCTGAACTAGATTTGTGGCTGTATGACAAAATCTAGAATAGATCAGAAAATTACATGTGGTAATAAATCCTTAATATGTTCATTTTACCCTCAGGAGTTAAAATTTTAAAAGATAGTTAGGAAGGAAAATAGACAGAAGAGGAAGAGATTAGAAGTAAGGGTGGAGGACAAATGGGGATCACATTAACTTTGGTAAACTGGTACAGAAGACTGGAGGGAAAGAGAGAAGGAGACAAAAAGAACTGAACAGCACAATGACAAAGGGGCTAGGAACCATATTCAGACTCATAGAAACAAGATTGAATGACGAAGAAGAGAATACCAAAACAAAACCACCGCCACCAGAAGGAAATGCAAATGAGAGACAGAAAATATAAGTTCATTTCCAGATTTGTCTGTTCTGTCACGGGTACAGAACACATGGAGACAGAGTTCTGATCCATGCCAATCTATCCCAGCAATGCAGCAGTGTCTTTTCAACAGGGTAATGGGCAATCTCAGCGAGCCTGCACCTTCTTGTCAAGACAAGACTCATTCAGCTTACACCTGTCAGCACAGCTTCCACAGGCCTGAGTCCGGATGGGGGCTGCTAGATAGAACCAGCACCGACTCTGAGTTCTGAGCTCAGCCAGCCCATTTCCAAGATGGCTCCTGGCTGATCACTTTCTCTTGTGGGACCACAGAGCCCCAAGCACTCTATGCCAATTTGTGCAGCCCCTTGCATACATCACTGGTTCTATCCATGGAGGTCACCATGTGTCCGCAGCTTTGAATCATTACTGTTGTGCAATCACTTCTCTCAATGAGAAGGTGCCACTGGCTATGTCCTTTGTTGAAATTTCTCACTTCACTCTCTCTGTGGGCATAAATTCAAGCTTCAGATCCTTCCTGGGTTCAGGATGCCCACTGCGCTTCTTCTTGTCTTCCTTATATTGCTATATTCCAGTGCCTGGATTGCAGCTCTTAGACAGTTTCCTTCTCTGCTGCTCATCACTGCACCATCTTGGTGTCTTTGTAAATCATTTTAAAATTGCTTATATTATTTTTCCTTAGGTTTTTCTTTATACACATAATCTTTAGAATATTCTTCTATCTCTGGTTTCCTAGGAGACTATATCAAAGAATATGTGTTGAATTTGTTTCAACTGCACTTTAAAATCTGTTGAGAATATTGTATGATAGTTCTCCTTGTATTTGTTAATGTAATGTCACAGGACAGATCCCCTAGGATACAGATTTTGAGATAAAGATTTGCATATGCGGTATTTGTAAAGGAATGTTCTCAGGATCAAAACCTTTGGAGAAGAAAAGAGAGCAGTACTGGCAGTGGGAGAAGCTGAGGTACAATGTAGGAAAAATAAAAGCTTTAAATATTCCATAGAAAGCTGTGGAGCAGTAATGACTTCATAGGGTTGTCCTGAAATGGGGCAAAAGTGACGAAGGATCAGCAGACCTTCCCCAAAGGACACAGGTGTAAGTTATGTCTCCAGACAACTGCAGTTGCAGAGGAGACTGCGGGGGTAGGTGAGCCATCATGTCTTCAATACCGTCTGAGAGTGCTTCAGTATGGAGGATGGGTATATACATGAGGTTTATGGCAATGTACACTCCATGAAAATAACACTTCATATCAATCATTTACTAATTATTTAACCATTCTTTTTATAATAGGATTAAATGTTCAAATGATCAGGGCAATAGTAACATTTTTATACATTGCTGGAATGAAAAACCTTATGCTTTGGGTATGATGTTGCCCCTTATTTTATGAAAGTAGTTAGTATATAAGTTTATTTTCATTTTTATATCAAATATATTTGTCCTAAGAAGAGATGGGAAGTGTGATATTCCTATCTCCTCTCCAAATAGGTTTCTTATAGGTTTGGCTTTACATTGTTCTTAAATGTTAGAGGATAGGCCATTGACATGGTCTTGTTCATGAATTCTCTCTTAGTTGATGTAATTTTATTTTAATTACTTTAAGAATCAGCTAGAGGGAGTTAAAATAAAAACACATTTACATATGCATGAACACTGCACAGTATTTTCTGGAGATCTACAACATTCAAGTTTGTCCTCTATCCTGAGTAGCAGCTGACGTAAGTCATTTGTTGCATAGTTTTACCCCAAGTCTCTATTACATTGGGTCAATTGGTTTCCAAACTCATCCTGTGATTGCTTCTCAAGTTTCAGAGTCAGCAATTGCTGCTGCTGTGAAAACTGGAAGGGTTTCTATACTATTTCCATGACCTGTGATTGAAGACTGAATTATAGTAGGAAATGCCAATTTGGAGTTCATAAATTTTCCCTTATATACAAAACAATGGAAATAAAAAAGGCAACCTTCATGGACAGATGCTAGAGATTACTTCTGACATTAAACAATTGAATGACCCAAGAGTACTGATTCTCAGCACATCCCCACTCCATTCATCTATTTGCTCTGGGCAGAAAACAGATTTTGTAGAATGAAAGTGGCTTATTAGAAGTTTAATCAGGTGGAATCTCCAGTTGTGGCTCTACTGCCAGATGTACCTTTATTGCTTGAGCATATTAATACATCATTTGGTGCCTGCCATACATCCATTAATTGAGAAAATGCTTTTATTCCCTTTGTATTTTATACCTTTTACTAAAGAGCACAAGGACTTTTCTTTCATCCAGAAGAGTTAGGTGACATCTTTTAATAACTTACTTTATGGGTATGGACACATTGATTCTCTAAACCTTTGTCACAATACAAATACCACAATGATTCCACTGACTCTAGTGTCCCTGTTACACCAAGCTGCCTTGGGCTCATTGTGCCTCTGAATGAGCAGGCAATGTGCCAGGTTGTCATACTGGCTGAGATTATCAACATGACTGAGGGAAATACTGGATTGTTGCTACATGACAGTGGTAAAGACCAGTATGTCTGGACTACAGATGCCTTAGTTATCTTCTAGTACTACAACAGATTGTGATAAAAGTGACTGAAAATTACAAAAATCAATGTAGATGGAGTTACTAAATGGTCAGCCCATTCAAAAAGAAACATTTGGATTAGACATCAGGCAAACAAACATAAATAGATGAGATGCCAGCAGACAATGAGGATATGTACTGATAATGTAATAACATAATTATAAGTACCAAATATGACCATACCCACTTTCAGAAATGAGGATCATACTAGATGTGCATTTTGGCCAGCTTTCCCAGTGCTGGCCACAAGACAAGACAATTGTTTTTGCTTCACGGCTTTGGACGTTTCAGTTCATTAATAGCTGCATTCAAAGAAGAAATGTGAGATTTAGCATGTGGTGGATCAAAGCTGAAACATGAGTGGATGAATCTGCTGTGAATACAAAGCCCCCAGAACCAGTCATGTCTTCAGGAATCTCTTAACTCACTTAAGTGGACATCTAAGTTTAGCTGGTACAGAAAGATTAGTTTTTTTTTTATTTTGCTACTATGGTGTATGTATACCTGCCCTTTTTTGCTCTAGTCTATGCCTTTATATCTAACATAAGATACACTTATAATTCACTTGATACCATAAAATTTCCATTACAGGATACCAAAGGAAAAGTGAAACCATCATGGAACAATGAATACACTTTTCTCAGGAAAACATTACCATAATTTTGGTTGTGAACAAGAAAGTGCTCATGTAAGGCAGAAACATGGTTTTGTTTTTGTCTTTGTTTGAAGATTAAGGGAGTCTAAGGAGATTTGTATCTTGGCATTTTATAATGAGATTAAAGCCTATACTCGTTTGACATTAAGTAAAGGAGATAATCTTAGGTATCCTGGTTGGGTCTGATCCAGTCTGTTGCTAAGCCTAAAAAATAACATAGCAGAGGCTTCCATGACAAAGTAGATGATCTACTGTGGAGAGCAGCTTGAACCCATACCCAAGTTATAGGTCAAGATTTTAGTGCTTGTTATGGATTTTGGAATAGACTAGGAAACCCTCATCATCACATAAACAAATCCCTTTGAGTACATTTCTGCATATATAATTCCTGCGTGTTCTGCTTTACTGGGTAAACTGTTATGGACTAGTTTATCATTACACAAATTACAGTACATAATTTCAGAGATGTGTACTTGCAGGAGTAGAAAATAGGATAAAAATTATTCATTGAGCAATTCAATTTTGTGGAAGTTATTTAAAAAAGAAACTCTTCAGGGCTTTGTTAACAGCACTTGAATGGAGTGAATAGTTTAAAGAAAGAATAAAAGGTGAAAAATGGGTACCCAACCGCATCTGTTGTTTTTCCATCTGTGTGACACCCGACAGGAGCAATTTAAAGGAGTAAAGATTTAACTTGGGTCATGATTTCAGACATTTTGGTCCATGGTCACTTGACGCCATTGCTTCTGGGCTGTGGGGAAATAGTACACTATGGCAAAGAGGGAACGGTAGAGAACAACTTTTGTACTCATGGAGGCCAGTGGGCACGGAGTAAGAGACAAAACAAGAGAGAAGACAAAGACGAGATACCGTCTCCCAGCTCACAGGTGATTTATTAAGAATGGGAATGGAAAAAGGTGCGCTGAAAGTGACAGTGACAGAGAAAAGTGCATGAAAGGAAATTATATCAGTAGAATGTATGGAATATGTAAATATTTTCAAAATACTAATTGTGGCATCACACACTATAAAACTCCTATTAATTGCCTATGTCATACTGCTGTCAGTTTTTTTTTTTTTTGGTACCAGGAATCAAACTCACAACCTTGCACATGCCAGGCAGGCACTTGTGCTGCTGAGCTATATCCCCAGCCCATTGACTGTTATCATTCATGAAGACAATTGACAAGATTGTAGCATTTTAAACAATATTTTCAACTCCAAGTATAAGATATTGAGTAGCTATGAAGCAAAAATCAACATGGATAGGGCTGGAGGTACAGCTCAGTGGGCTAAGTGCTTGCCGCTAAGCACTACGGCCCTGAGTTCGATCCCCGGTCCCGGGAAAAAAAACAAACAAACAAAAAAAAAACATGGATAGGGTTTCAGCAAGTGTATAAGATGAAAAAAAGATTCAGAGAGAGTACAAGGGAAAGAAAGACAGAGACAGAGACAGAGACGAACATAAGGAGAGAAAATATGAGTAACAAAGTGACAACGAAGATTGTGGTTCAGCAAAGTTTGTTTCTGATAAGAATACTAACGCCCAGAAAACCAGCATTCTGGTACTGAGAATACAACATTGATTCACAGCTGTAAAAAAAGCATTTTGTAGAGAGTGACTGTTGTCAAAACTGTGAACAAATGAAGGCAGTGACCAGGAGATTTTTTAGTATCCACAGGAGTAAGTCCCCACTGGAAAAGTCCTGTGGCCTGTGTTTCAGCGGGAGAAGATAAAGATAAGATTTGGAAATGGCTTTAAAGATGAAGAACACAAAAGAACACTGACAATATTCAGGCCTTAAAATCCACGGAGCGTAAGCATTCTTTGCTCAACAGGACCACATAATGATGAAAACACTTTTTACAAGCTTTAAATAAACATTTTCTGTTAGTACTGTGCATAATTAGAATGAAATATTTGCATATTTCTAAAATTTATTGTCTCCATATGTACTTACATTAGCTAACAACGACATCTTTGTGATGTTCTAGTTTCTGTCCTTGTATAAGTACCAAAATATTTCCTTTTTCCACATTTCTTTATATATCACTCAAATTCTCTATTTTTGTAGCACAGTCCTCTGCAAATTTTACTGCAAGATAAATTTAATCTCTCTAGACGTTGAAAAATGGAAAGATTTTTGCACTTTCAGTATCTCTAGGTTACATATGGTCTTTTTGAACAATAAATTTCATATTGAACTCTAATTTTGTTTTCTCATTTTTATAACTGTTTGTGTATGTATCCCAAAGAATTGTTTAATATAATTTCAGTGCTCATGAAATTTTCTAAAATATTTATTTAGATAGCTGTTGTTCATGGAGAAATCATTGTGGCAATGAGTATTCCTCCTGAAAAGTTTGGGAATATATCACGTACCAGTGTTGAAATAAAGTCTATCTTTTTGAAAGTCTATCTATCTTTCTGAAATTAAAATAAAGAAATGAGAGAAAAGGTGAGAGAGAGTCAGAGACAGAGACACAGAGTTAAGACAGATAAGACAGAGAGATGGATTGAGAAAGAGACAGAGACAGACAGAGAAAGAGAAGGGGGTATTCAGGTTGAGATATTTCCTTTAGTTTAGAAGAAAGGAAAGCTATTATTTTCTCTTCATATTTTAAGCACTGATTTAGTGTTTATCGACTGCATTGTGCCAAGGGCTGACTGGGATACAGATACACATCCTTTCCACGTGGGATGTTGGGATCTATCTCATATTTTAGTGTCCAGTGACAGAAATAACAGTGATTGGCTTAATCTGAGAGAACACACTGTTAAAATTATATGAACTACATAATTTTATTAAGGTTTATTTTTTGCTAAGTCAGAAACGATGCACAAAATCCCACAAGAGTTCTAGTAAGAGTTCTGTAAGACCATCAGTAGAACTGCAATTTCTCCATCCCCACTCTGGCCCTGGGCACAAGTTTCTACTTGATCTGGCATCAGTCTACCTCTCCTGGTACAAGTGAATTTGAAAGTTCCTACAAGATTTGTGTTTTGCTCTGTTTTACACACATCATGAATGCATTTGATAAGCAAAGTCTGCATCCTAGCTATAAGGGAGTGTGGCGGTGTAACTGCCCCAAGTTAGTGGAGAGATCTCCTCCCTCTAAGGACCGTGTGTTTCATAAGAAATCTATTCAAATAGCCAATAGTGAGATAAATGCTAGATACATGCCACATCGTTTACTCTTTCTTTCTGTTTTTTTTTTTTTTGCCCTTTTATTTTTGGATGATTTTAATTTATTTAAATAGTATTAATGGATGATAATTAACTCATAGTTTTGCCAGGCATGGTAGCACATGCGTATGATCCTAGTACTCAGGAGGACTGTTGCAAGTTTGAGGCCAGCCTGGGCTACAAAGTGAGCTCAAGTCCAGCCTGAGCTGCATAATGAGACCATCTCAAAAAGAAAAAAAAGCATAGTTTTCCACTGTAGAAAACATATCATCTTATCTTTTGCTACGTCCATTACCATGACCATGTTACTTGTTAAATACCTTATGTCCATGAAAGATATACATCAGTATCTAATTTTAAACACGAATTACTAGCATAGAGAGAAAACAGTATTCAGAGCTGTGAATCAAAGTTAGATTTGAAAACAAATCTTTCTCCCTTGATTTCAGACAGCATCATTGTCCATGGAACTTCGAGGCTCTCTCTCCTTTTCCATACATCATACTAGAATATTAACTGCGGTTTTTTGCTCACTTCTGTCACCTCTACAAATATTATTCTAGGAAGCATTGTTTCTCTTCAGGTTGTTTCTTCGAGGATCCATAAATGGACCTGTGAGTTAACAGTTCCTCAATTTGTTGATTAAGGTGATTTCTAAAGTATAAAAATAAACCACAAAACTATAAAAATAAAGCAATCGGATGGAATTTTCTTGTGAGACCCCTACTGGACCTTTAGTGGTAAGGGTTAGGCACCATATGCTGTTACCTTTTATCCTTTTTGAATAGATGATATTCAAACTGTGAAAGACATTGATCTAAAATATTTGATAGAGTATATACTTAGCTTCTTGTGTTAAGTGAAAGCTGGTTACCAGAGAGATCTTGACATTTATTAAATTCATTGTGCTGGGCTTTAAAAAATATGAAATCAATTGTTTATTTGAAGAGCTGATGGATTCTGATCTATAGATTCATAAAGGTATTCTGTATACATATAAAAGTTTTAAAGCTTCATTCTATTATTTCATGAAAACAGTAAAGTTTAGGTTACTTTTAATAGAGATTAAAGCCAAGATAATTAAGAATACAAAGCAATATGTTAATAAGTGCCAAAATACTTAGGCTTCCCATGGTAAATATCAAATACATATTTGATTAAGGAAAATATTAACATATTTTCATATGGCAAATACAATGAATGACAATGCTCTTTGAATGTCTGTATTGTTATGTTATTAACCTACTAATCCTTACATCCTAAGGAATCATTTTTCAAAAAATGTATTATACTAGTTTACTGCTTTATTTCTAACTACTATTTATACTTACTGACTTAAATAATTGTTTGTTAAAATATCAGGGATAATTAGGACATTGATGAGAACTTTTGTCTATAAAAGCCACCAGGTTTCTACAGAATTTGAACGCTCATAAAAGGGTGGGGTGAACTGATCTAAAACATTTTCTATGTAAGGAACTCAGAGGTTACTACTTGTATTTAGAATTTAAAGCAAGTGGCTCGTGGTTGTAGAACTTCATGATAATTTTTCATGGCAGTTCAAGGGAAAAAAAGATGACATTTCATAGTCTTTCTGAATTATTCTGTCAATCTCTTTAAATCCTAGTGCATCTGAGACAATATAATAACTCTCACACAAAGAGTTGTTTGGATAACTTGCTTGTGATGTGGCAGGTCCAAATTAAATAACAGAAAGGAACCCTTGGCAGCAGATGCCAGGGAGCGTAATTTCACACACTAAAAGTTATAATCCCATTGACTACACATAATAGGGGCAAAGCACCTTTGCATATCTGTTATAATCCTTTAGAAAGATTGGCACCTCATCAGGAAGATCGCTTCTACCTTTGGTAAATCATTACAGTGAATTGCTTCCCCCTTCAAATGCTTTATTATCCTCTCATCCACTGAGATAAAATTAAAATATTTGTTAAAAGAGGAAACATTGTCAGGGACATAGTGACAACTTTGACATTTGACCTCTGATGTTCACTTATGAATTCATTTTATTAAATTTCTATTCTAATCAAAGAATCTCAGAGAAAATCTGAGCTTGCAAAATTATTTAGCTTTTCTTAAACTCAGTTTCCTCAGGTATAACATAGAGATAGAAATACTGATGAATTTACTCTTAGAATTAAATAAGGTGTGCACTTGGCACATTGTAACTGATAAATAATTTCATAGACTGCCCTCATGTTTTAATGTACAAGGCAAGATCTAAACTAAACAAATAGCCACATGTATAATCAGGAAAATGATAACTGATAAATTTATTTATATCCTTACATGTGAATACAATTATGTAAGAATTTTTTTAAAAATTGAAATATTTGGCTGTGACCTCAGACATCCAAAAATGTTCTTGAAAGATAATGACTGAAGAAATAACAAAACCTACTTGTTGACTTAATGGAGATATTATAGTCCTTATTATAGTATTACACTTCACTATAGGCTAAAACTATAATTTAGACTACCTGAATTCATCTTTTTAAATTTCAAGAAAAATGCATTACAATAATTCCCATTTTTTTAGTGAAGGAAACAGTAACTCAGAGAGGTTAAATACCTTCCCCACATTTACACAGCTAATAAATCATTGAGGCAGGATGGTCTTCAGAATCTGTGAATAAAATAAACATGTTATAGTCTCTGTTTATGTGATAGATACACAGTAATACGAAGAATTGGTCAAAGAGAAAGGGTAGACTGGAGAATTAGCTCCTATTTAGTTTCAGTAGAACTTGTGTTAAGTAAGACCATTCTTTCTATTCCATTGATTTTGAAACATGCACATCCTTTTAAAGCCTGTTAGAGCTTTGCTTATGCAAAAGAGTGAAAACTTCCTCCTTTCCTTTCAGCTGTGTTTTGCTTTTTGTCTGTGTCAGGGGGAGGGGGTGCTGGGGTTCAGACCTAGACCCGTGACCAAGTGAGGCAAACACTCTGCCAGTGCGCTAGTCCTAGCCATGTTCTGGCTATATGTCCAATAGTTTTATTTATATTATATCCTAGGTCTTACATTTTTGTTTGCATATACTGTACAACAATTTACTATTTGCATTACATGCCCTTCCCGATGGTCAGTGACTTCCGGAAACCTGACCGTGTCCCTGGTTTGCTGTGACCTGAGCCTGTTTCCTTGTTAGGTCACTCTGTTGCCTCCATATTTTAACTCTCAGAAATATGGTACAAAAACACCAGCAACTACTCACAAAAATTATTGTTCCAGATTGGTAAATCCAGTGGATTAACTCTGTATTTCCCTCATTTATTGTGAGTGAAAAGTATATAAAAAATATAGAAAATATACCTCAGAGTATATTTCATATCCAGTTACATAACTGTCCATCTTTACTGACTACGCTGTTAAGCACATTGTCTAGTCACGGCAATCTGCTCAATTCACAAAACTGCAAGCCCAGCTCATATCCCAACGTTCTTTTTTTTTTTTTTTTTGAGTTTACAAACAAGGTTTTACTGTGCAGTTCAGGCTGGCCTTGAGCTCACTTTGTAGCCCAGGCTGGTCTCAAACTTGCAAGGATCCTTCTGCCTCAGCCTCTTGAATGCTGGGGTTATGGGCGTGCGCCACCATACCTGGCCTATCACTACATTCTATACCTAGGTCTAACCCAAAATTTACTTAATCGTATCTTTCCCACTGTTTTCTGATCCTTTTATTTTCTTCCAACTTCACTTCTAGTAAATAGTGGGGTTTTTTTGAGACAGGGTCTCAGTATGTACTCCAGGCTGGCCTCAAACTCACAGTGCTCTTCCTGCTTCAGCCTTCAGAATGCTGGGATTATAGGTATGTGCTACCACACCCTGCTAATGAATAGTCCTTGATAAAAGATACATAACACATGTCTATTTGAAAAATAAAATGTTAACACATAATATAGATATAACTTTTATTTGTGTAAACAATAGTGTTATTATAATGGGAAAGTATCAGTTTTTGCTTTAATTATTTGCAGGAAAATTAAGGGAAGATACTAGAAAACTTCACTAAATCAAAATATTCAAGTACAATATGTTGGAACAGGAGAGGGAAATTAACTCATTATCCATATTATTGCAGATGGATTTATTCTTTAGAAGCACAATGAGCAGAGTTATTTAATTTAATTCATTAGTAAGCATATTGTTTCCATCTCAGTGTGAGATAAAGAAACCTGATTACACATACACCTGTAAAGCAACTTGATTTCATCTCAAAGGACTAAGAGGCATCTCTGACCTGCACTTCTTCCCTTGAATAAAGAACCACACGTGTTTATTGTCCTCAGTGTACCTATTGGTTTCCCCTCAGTTTGTCGAGAATGGCAGGAGGATTTCTGAAAATCAGTCAGTAGGCATTTTTGGCAGAATATTTTCTTTCTCTATCAAAGCATCTTAGATGACTATGCAATTTCTTTAACACTTGCTGCCAATTTTTCTGACTTAGTAATATTAAGTCAGATACTACTTTGTGCCTGTACTTCCCATGGAAATAGAGTTCATTAGAATGACTATTTTAACTTACTCATTGTATCATTTAGTTCACTTTTTTGAGAGAGTTGTACCAGGAATAGAACTCAGGACCTTGCTATTGCCAGGCAGGGGCTTGTGCCGCACAGCTATGTCTCTGGTCCCTCACTGTATCATTTAGTTGAAACTTACACAGATCTATTTCAGAAGTTCTCTTGCTATCTGTGTCTGTCTGTCTGTCTCTCTCTCCTCCCTCCCCAAATATTCCATACATCATTTGAGAGCAGAGTTTATTCAAATACTTGACACTTCCTGGGAAATCTCTGATAAAAGCCTATTCACCTTTCATATTGCTTCTTCTAACATATGCTTCTGAATTCTTAATCATCTAAAGAAATTTAGGAGTCACTGAATATTACCTTTCTTGACTTACAAATGATAGACTCCATGTTTTGCTCACTTTTAAGCCCTGAAAGCTTTGTTCATTCCGTTGGAGGGACCTGAGCTACAGATGCCTCTGAGAACTAAGGTAAATTAGACCCATTTCTTTATACGATTAACCAAAACTTTTGAACATTTTCCAGTCAACTTGAAATGTTAAACTTAAATAAATACAAGAAAAACGTAAATAATACTAGAAGTCTACTTTATGCTTTATCTATTGAACACTACTTATAAATTATTTACTCTGAGGAAATCACCGTGTTTATTGGTGAGATACCACATGAAACAATCAGCATTATAGGCTAGTCCAAGGTGCAGCTAATTTTCTAGTAGGTATAGATAAGATTTATTAAGAAGTCATGTGAAAAACTCAAATTCAAATTAAGATAAATGTATTAAAGGAAAAGGACATCATCTTAAAAACACTTGGTCATCAATACAGAACACATTTATTGCATATCTTATATGTGTGAGGTTATCAAGTTATTGCATATCATATTGGTGCCTGTAGAAATGAACAAAAAATGACTATCTTCTGTACTAAAGATGAAATGTAAATTTTGGACTGCGCTTTCAAAATTTATAGTCCTGGATCAGCTGGCATTGTGGCTTGTCAGCTGGCGGAGAGATCACACTCACGGGGTGGACTGGAGGAAGCCTGTTTATCTCATGGCAGTGAAGAGGAAGAAGGAGAACGAAGAGGAGGAGGAGTAAAAGCGAGTAAAGTGCTGGGGACTCGATGCAGTCCCCACGGGCATTCTCTTGAAGATGCATTCCCCCTAGAAGATTCTACCTAAACTCATCCTCTTCTAGTAGCCCATCAGATTCTGAATGTACCAGTGGGTTTAACCCACCCATGAGGTTAGAGCCACTTAACCTAATCACTCCCAAATTCCCAGCCATGAATACTGCTACATTAAGAACCCAGCCCCCAGCATATGAGACTTCTCACAGATATCCTAATTTGACCCATATGTTGTTTTCTCTTTCACTTATTTCTGCTTGAAATACAGCAAAAAGCTTGGAAAGGAACCTTTCGTGCACAATACTCTATTTGTTCATGGGAGAGATGCTAAGGGTTTGGACAGGTTGACATTGGGCTTAAGACAGACTTAGAGATTTGTGATATATTCGGAAGAGAGATGACACAATTTAGAATATGTTGGAGGTAGACAGACATGAGATGGTGCCAAGTAAAATCCTTGGGTTTTAGGTTTTTATTACTATGCAAATGCAAAGAAATGCACTAAATAATGGACTATGAGAAAATGATTTAATTTAATGTGTGGAAGAGATTGTCTATGTATATTTTAGTGATAAGATTTATTTTAGTCCTGTGTTGAAGCAACAAAGATGAAAATTTATTTCAACAGATCAAATCATGATGATCACGTACATTAGAGATACTTCAAGTGCAACTAACTACCTTTATTGAAAGAGTTTGCCATAAAAAATAGCCACTGAATTAAATGGTGTGTCTACACCCATAGTTGATTTGTAGTTTACCTTGTGGCAGAATTGTCTGATCTTTTTATAAACCTGATAATGAATGTTGCAAGATTATGTGACTAGCAGTGATCTAAAAGGGAAAGTAAATAAATATTGACCTACAGCTCCCCAGTGCTCTTCCCAACACATCCCCAGTAAGAAGTTTTTGAGATTATTTTAAAATTGGGTGTGTATATTTACTAATAATGTATCGTATAGTTCAAAAGTTTTCAATTGAGTAAACTTTAAGAGTCTGAACACAAAAAGTGAGAACTAAGGTGATGCATAGGTTGGTTAGCTTGATTTAAGCATTCCGCCTCGTATATCTACATCAAAATATCGTATAGTACCCCATAAAATATACATAGTTGTATTTCAATTAAAATAATATTAAGTAAAATTTAAAATATAGAAATATGAATATAAAGAAAATTTTATAAGCCAAAACAATAACCATCTATAGATACTTTGGCAATAGGCTTACTTAGAAATCATCTTCAAGACTGAGCATGATTTAGCTGGGTGTGGGGGTGAACACCTGTACTCCACAGGAGAAGGAGGCAGGAAAGCAGCAAGTTTGAAGTAGTGCTGAGCAATGAAGCAATGCTTGCTTTAAGAAGGACGGACGGGGAGCTGAAGATGTAACTTAGTTACAGTAATTCTAATATTTAAATGGGCTTGGGAATCACTGGCTTAACTCCTTTTAGTTATCTTCATTAAGCTGTTAAAACAAAATTAAAACATCAGAGAAATCTGAATATTTTATGATTAGCTCCCATATTTATCCAGATACTGTACCACATATGGTTTTACATCAACAATTACTACATTTTCCTTGTGTTTAGAGATTATCCTCGTGAATGTACAGATTATTGTTTCTACACATGCATTAGAAATAATTGTTTTTGAGGATCTATTAGGCAATTTACACTAGCCATAAATTTGATCTGAGTATTTAGTAATCAATAAAAGGAATGAAAATATATGCTGCTTGTGCTATTTAAGAAAAGATACTGTTTAAAATGTTAGATTCTAAACACACAAAAATGAAACAAACAGCACCATATAAAGATTTTAAAATCTAGTAGAAAAAAGCTTATGTAAAGAGAAATAAAATATAGTAGTTGTTGAATTTTCAGATTTGAATTATATGTTCTAGTATAAGATAAAAATTAACTCTTTTCGGTTAATAAAGCAAACCCCTTCTAAAAGTATAGATTGAATAACATCCCCAAAGGTAACAGTATGTAACATAACAACCACTGTTAATTTCTGATCACATGGTTTTGAAATTCTGTATTGTTTTGGGGTTTTTGTTTTGTTTTTGATTTTTTGTTGTTGTTATTTTCTCTTTAAAATAAAAGTAAAAGTAAAAAGATAGAAGAAGAAAGTGTTGAAATCTGAAGGCTCCAGTCGGACAAAGATCAAAGGCCTGGAGATCATGGTGGTGCCCTGCGCAAGTCTATCGGGAGGCCAAAGGGTCAGCAATGCAAGGCTGAAGAGTCTGTGCTGGAAGCCAGGAGACAGCACAGGTGAAGGTGAAGACCAGATCTCCTCTGGAAAAACAGAAGCTTTCCTTCTTTATTTCCCTTTTTTGCTGCTCACACCCAAGGTGGGTGTTCTGTCTTCGGTAAATCTCTTCAGCCACACCCAGAACAGTGCTGATTTAATTGAGCTGGGCATTCCTTACTCAGTAGACACAATCAGTTAACCACCAAAATACCCGTCACCTGCCGCTTAAGGATGGAGAAGTTGAGTTTGCCTCGTAGTTCCAGGGAATTCAGACTATGGTCAGTGGGCTTCTAAGCCAGAGCATTGCGATGGGAAGGCGCGGTGGACAAAGCTGTTCTGATGACGGTGGCCAGGAACCAGAGACAAGGAGCAGCAACGAGAGAGGAGGACCCAGATACAGTACTGAAAACCAAGCCTCCACGCCCTATTCAGGCACACCCACAGGTATTCTCTAGCAATCCCGGAGGGTCAGTCAGGTTGACACATGGACTAAGCCATGATATCCCAGCCCTTAGCAACCTGACGTGAGCACATCTTCTCAGTCTTAATCCCCAAACACAGGTCACAACTGCATTTAACGTGGCAATGGGAACATGCTTACAAACACCAAAAATGCAATCAGCCTCTCCTGAAGGGCTCAATATTTCCCACATTTTCCAAATGTCCAGACCTATGTCTTTTCTGAGACTCAAGAATTCTTAGCTGTTAACTTCTGTAAAAATCAGAAATAACTATGAAATCCCAAGGTACCATGGATCAAAGTAAACATTCCCATTCTGAGAGGAGAGGACAGAAAATAATCACATCAAAGTAAGACTGAAATTTAGCAGGGCAAACCATATGAAAGAAGAAGTAGGATGTGTTATATATATGTACCAACCCTCCACGAGGAATGCAATGATTAAGTACTGAGAACGTACCCACAAAAATAAAATTTCAATTAATAAACAAATATTAATTGCCGTAGTTCCATAGCCAGCACCTGAGGACAGTATAAAGAAGGGTAATATGAGGGCATATAGTCTCAATATATGCTGCATGCATGCATGAAAATACCCCATCGAAAGCCATTATTTGTAAAATTAATAGGCAATAATAAAAAAATGTAACTGTAAGTCAGTAACACACAGTCACATCATGCCGTTATATTGTTACATATGATACAAAATGAGAGGTCATATTAATATAATTGACTGAACAGTCACAAATTATCAAATTATGGAATTTAAAATTCAAGTATAATAGCCAACACCACATTTATTAGCTTTTTAGGGTTTTTCCTCTGAAGAGAATTGCCCTGACTGATCAGATGATCCCTGTAAAATAAAAACTCTAGATGAAAACATAAGCTGAAAACACAAAGGAGCAAAATGTCCATGCTGTGAAGATGGGCATGTAACGTAGATTAGTGGTCCATTTCTGGGAGCTGAAAGACTTGGTCCCACTAGCATGAAGGGACTTGATTCTCTCAACAACCAATAAGCTGAAAAAAGAACCCTAACTAGCAGGTGGGATCATATCTTTGCTGTTTTCATATGACCTTGAACAGAGAATACAGCCACACTGTGCTCTACCTTAACACATAGATACTGTGTGAAAATATACATACATATGATTAGATGAGGAGAATCAGCTCCAAGTACAACAAATACCAAATGATGGGACAGGTTGGGGACTGGCAACTGAGCGAATACAGGCAGATGTTTGAGTAGCGCAAAAAATCTTTAGAAAAAGCCTAAATCATCTTGATTAGTGTGGACTAGATCATAACCTGAACTCCAGGGGGCTGTCAGTACAAACGCAGAAGGAAGGGAGGAACAGGTCACTGGAAACTTTAAGAAGTGCTTTACTTGGTATGTGCTGTAGAAGGCCTAGTGAAATTGTGTCCTGCAGTTACGTGGATACAAAATTTATGAGCGACAAACTTGGATACATAGCGAAGGAGGTTTACAAAGACTGCTTTAAATTTGCCACCTGTTTTCTTCTTGCTGCTTATAGTGAAGTTTGAGACAAAATAGATACATGAAAGGAAGAACTTATTTAAACAAAGAGAAGTCAGAATAATTTTGAAAGTTTTCTCTTTTTCCAAGTGACAAAAGTGCTAGGCACCAGAAATGTCTGTTGAAAGGGTGGTGAAGAGGAAGACTGAATGTGCGTACAGCCATCTGTTGAAACCTCAGATTGATCAAAAGACAAAAATAGTCAAAGAAAGCCGCTTTGCAGGAGATTAAGCATGTGCCCCACACATCTTTAGCCTCAAACTACAGAGCCTCAAGAAAGCTTGAGGGTATTGTCCCTCAGCCATTTCAGCAGCAGCCTAGCACACACAGGATTATCTCAAAAGATTTGTGAATATGGCTTTCTTCTAATAGTGTGAAATCCTCAGAAATCCCCACAAGACCCACAAAAATTTTGAGAAATTTATTTGAGCAGAAATGCTGATGGCTGGCACTGAAATAGGTGAGAGAGGACAAAATGATAGAGGATTTGGGTCCCACAAAAATGCTACAAGTAGGAAGAAAACCGTGAGAACCATTTTGCTGCAAACATGGCATTGTAACTTTTCTGGAAAGAGAGGAGGACTCAAAGGACAGAACCAAGAGCCCAGACAACTGACCAAAAGCCAGTGAGGGTTACCCCTGCAATTGAATTCTAATCTAGGAAAACCCAACAGTTGTCCACTGGATTTCAGAATTATTATGGACCAACAACCCCTTACATTTTATTTACTTGACTTCTGAAGTGAAATATCTACCACTGCTGTTCTATGCTTTTTCTCTTAATGGTGGGAGTCTTGGGTACTGATTCTCTGGGAACATGGGAGACAGAGACCAGAGGCAAAGGAATTTGGCCCTAAGGTCTATATAAATAAATACTTTTGTACAGGAGATATATAGATATATCTCTCTCTATATCTATCTATCTACCTACCTGTCTATCTATCTATCTGTATATATATATATATATATATATATACACACACACATGACTATACCTAGGAGATTCATTCATATCTGATTTAGATTTTGAACTTTGAGTTGAAGTGAATTAGATAGGAATTTGGAATTTAATGTGATGACGAGATGTAAATTCAGATGAATGAAACTTATCCTAATGATACAACACTTGAGAATCTTTGGAGCAGATAAGCATACTTTTCATGTGAAAGAGAAGTGAATTGCAGGGTGTTTGGTGGGGGATTATCGTGGACAGAATTAATCAGATGGTACCCAAGATTTATGTTCCCCTGAGTATAGGTGGAACATGTAAACACGATGGGAAATCATTTCTCAAGTTTAGTTGTGTTATACAGAAAATGTGAAGGAATTTTCCAAATGAAGCTAAGGTCTTCTCCAGTCAACTTTAAGCTAAGGGTGAAAGTGGGGAGAAAGTCTGCGCTAATCAACTGTGCCCTTAACAGAGATTCTAAAGGTCAGTAACTCCCCCACTTTCTTTGTAAAAGAAAAGTGACATAGTTTTTACAGCTTTCAATAACTATGTAAGAGTTGATAAATTATACCTCAAATGAGCCTATAGATTCAGTTGTCATCTTTATTTTTGCCCAGTGAGACCCTGGGCTGAGAAGTCCAATGAAGGCACATCAGGACTCTTGCTGGTAGTTTAATCTTCCAAGTTTGTGTTAATTTGTTTTATAGTGGATAAAAAAAAATTCTGTAGTAGTATAAGTTGTGTTGACCTTTTTCTACGGCCATGATTTGTTGTCTTCCAATCTGTTCTTTATTATACAACACACTAACATCATGAAATACAAGGAGTGTCACAGTACCCTTGCCTAAAGTCATCTCATGTACTTTCCCTGGAGCTGCAAATAAGTTCTGCGTGTGATAAAAAGTTACAAAAGCCATTGTATCCTAGTTCCTGCTGAATTAACCAAATTTAGACTCAACTCTTTTCTTTCCTTCAGTTCTTCAAATGCAAGTTCTTTTCATTCAATTATTTGATGACAGGCGGATGTCTTTGGAGCAAAGCACTTTGATTTATGTTACCCTCAATCAGGAATGCAGTCCTTAATTATCTGTTAGGATGGTTTTAACCTTCTAATACTTTTTTTTAGCTTCATGTCAACTTTTTAGAGCTTTTCCTATCTCCGTATGTAAACAGATATGCTCAACAATGAAAGTAAAAGTCTCTTTCGGTCTGTTAATTTCTTTGGTATTGCATATAGTAACTTGCTTTATTCATTTCATATGTTTATTGTCTTTACTTCCATACATGGTAAAAATCTGCCATCTTTTATTCATTTGCAACTATATAATAAAATATATTTTAATTGAATTAAACAAACTTTTCAAAATAAATACCACTCTCTTAGTTCTAAAATTAAGGCAAATGCTGCCTGTGGCCTTTAATAAAAGAGAGGGAATATTGTCCACTACACAATATCTTTAAAATTATCCTTGAAGGAATGACAGTATCACATATTTCCTCTAACTTGGTTAACACGGCCTGATACCATCATGCCAAAATAGTTTAGTGAAAGTGAACCTCACACTAGATTTTAATTATATTGTTCTATATAAATGCCAGGCATATTTACATTTAAACAAAGGATGATTTTTAGTAAATCTCTGAATTGACAGAGTGTGTGCTTCATAAAATCTTTAACATTTATTCCTCTTATTTTAAACTTTGGTAAGTGTATTAGTGCTGAAGAAAAATAAATTTCCTCAATATTTTTAATTAAATACAGAAGACCTTGATTTATGTATGGCTGATGGTGTTGACATTTTTAAAATTAAAATTTAAGGGAACTCATGCTTGACTCAATCTGCTTCAGAAAGTAGATCAAAAGGTACTTGTAATCAGTGAAGTTTGTCATCAAAAATAAATTGAGGTTACTTCAAAATAAGATATCAAAAGAAACTAAATATGTAGTCTCTGAATATTCCAAATAAGTCCTGATATTAATAAAGTTTTGACCATATGGAGCCAATATATCAAAATTATTTGTTCATAATTTAAATACATAGTTGGCTCTGTTCTTATAATATAAAGATAAGACACATGTTATAAACAACTAGTAACTAAATAGAATTAGAAACTGAACTAATGGAATAAAAATTACATATTTTCATAAATGTTACTTTATTTTCATTATTTTAAAAATCTGAAATATTTTACATTTTTTTTTTTTTTTTGATGCTCCTACTGGTCAGGAAGCCTTCATAGAAACATCGACTGGAATCTTAGGGGATGATACATGCTCTTGACAAAGTTGTTTCACAACAAAATATTGAAATTTCTATTTCAAGTAAACTTGTAAATGTTTAATATTTTGATAGGTTTCTTTTCAGTTGCAATATTGGCATTATTTTTATTTTATAATACAGTTTTATGAGAACTAATTTTGTAGAGATAATTTTCCTTTAAGGATAATCACATTCAAAATATTTTCAATTTGCCTTAAGTAATTAATTCATTTTAGTGGTGCATGTTAGAAATACATAGTGATCGGATTCATGAGGGGGCACTTGTGCCTATATACGATTTTGTGTGTGTGTGTGTGTGTGTGTGTGTGTGTGTGAGAGAGAGAGAGAGAGAGAGAGAGAGAGAGAGAGAGACAGGTGCAGACTGGCCTTGAATTCACTTAATTAGCCCAGGTTGACCTTGAGTTTACAGTGATCCTCTTGCTTCAGCCTCTGAATGCTGGGATTACAGGGTTGAGCCACCGCCCCGCTCAGTTTACATGATGTTTCTTGCCTTCTTTTTTTCCGTTCTGCTCTCCTCCTTTGAAATCCTCTTCTGGTCCTTATTTGCAAAAGCTTTGTTTCCATTTTTTCCTTCTTTTCTTTCTTTTTTTTTGTTTTTTCTTTTCCCTTCTTGCCTTTACCCTCTCCCCTCCCTAGTTCCCTTTCCATTTGAACATTTTCTTCTTCTTTCATACATCTATTACCCATTATGGTCCTTATTTACACTTTCAGTTTCTCATTCCAGACAAACAATGCTCTATTTAAATGCATGTCTGAGTTATTTAACTTAAGAGTATGGTCTCAAGGTGCATCCATTTACCTAGAAAGGCCTCAAGTTTATTCTTTTTTATGGCTTGTATATAGAAAAGCACATCTTCTTTATCTATTTGTTGGTTGGTGGACATTTGGACTTTTTCCAAACTGTTACCAACTGTGCTGCTGTAGACATGGGTATGCATATATCACTACAGAGTCATATTTTTAATTATTTTGTGAAGATATTAAGAAGGGGAATAGCTGAATCAAATAAAACCTATGGTTTTAGATTTTGAGGAATCTCCACATTGATTTCCAGAGTGGTTGGATCTAAACTCCCACTTACAGTGGAGAAAGGTTCGTTTTTCACCACAGCCCATCCAGTATTAGTTATTGGTTGGTTTCCTGATAATAGCTATTCCTTCTGGAGTGAGATGAGATCTCAACATTGTTTTGCTTTGCATTTCTTGAATGATTAGTGATTTTGAACATTATTTTCATATATTTATTTGTTCCTCATCTGGGAAATGTTTACTGATTTCACATGCCTCTTTTTGGATTCGGGGCTTTAAATTGTGGGGTATGACTTTTATCATTTAACTCTTATGTGCTGAATAGTTTAGCTAAGCTAGAAAATGCAAGCCACTTGTTCATTTGAAATCTGCTAAGGACTTTTAACCTTAAAATATTCTTTAACACATGGCCCTGATCAATCAGAAAACTCTTCTATTGGGCAAACCTTTCTGGCAACAATGTCGTCCTAGAGCTACCAGCATAGAGTTGAACAAGCCGAAAGTACTATGCGGATGTTTTGTTCCCCCTGTGGCCAAAGTGCACGTTTGCACACATTCATTTACCGCTTTTCCATTCATTTCTTCTATGCTGATTCACAAGCTATTGGGTCCTCACAGGTGAATTTATAATTCCTCACATCAGGCCTCTTAATAGTACACGAATCCTTACTTTCTGCACCATGGCACTTTGGTTGCCCTCCTTAGCCGGAGCATATAACCATGCTACCTATCACCAAAAGCAGAAGAGGCAGCCCACTGGCTCTCTCCGCTCCAGCAAGCCAAAAGTCTGAAGAAACAACAAGACGACTCTCTAAAAATCTGTTTTAGCTCACAGTAATGCCACATCAGGATGATATTCTTGCCCTTGAGATCCATGCGTAAATGATATACATTATTTTAAAATATTTCCTGACTGATTTCTCTGCTTTCCTGCATTTCTGATGAGAGAATTTGATTAAAGCCACATCATAAAGGGTTTCAGTATGAAGAACTGGGCACAACTCAGAAGATTACTGCAATTGAAAAGCTGCAGAAGGTCTTGGGTTTACTGTTTTACTTTCCAGTTTTCTTTTGGGTTACAGAATTACGAGTCTATAGTGGAGGGTGGGGTTTGCAGTGGTGCTATACCATCACGAATTCATTGCCTTTGTTGAAGTCACATTTACACAATATAAGAGCACATAAAGGTAATAATGAACAAACTTATTTTTTTCTTTTCTATATAACCTTTCCCTTTTTCTTTTTATTTTTAAACAAAAATTTGAGTGATAGTGATGTCGAATCCAAACTAAATTTCAAATTTTGTACAATCACAAACTTGCAAACAATAGACAGTGAGGTATTATCTTAGGGGTTACTAAAGCACATGTCCAAGGGATTTTCTTTTAAATAGTTGAGGATTAAATCACATTTCTTTATCCATCAAACTTTGTGTACCATCTAGATAATCTTTCTTTTACTGAGAAATACAGCGTTAGAGAAAACATCATTTTTAAGGAATGAACAGCTGGAGTCAAGAGCTATAGATTTTTGTTTTAAAATAAAAAACTAAAAATGTTACTGTAATATAGCAGTATGTAAGATGGTATTTTCAAAGATCAGGCTATTGACAGCTGTGGAAGCATCCGCAACAGACAGGGATTATCGACAGAACTTGAAACCTGACATTTGATAAAGTGGTAGGCGCTGCTGTAGTGGAGAAGTGCTGTCAGATGCCAAGCATTACACATAAATAAACTGATTTTCATGGTGCCACAGTGAAATATGTCATGCGTACAGGTGGAGAAGTCACTGTGCACTGAAGTGGTTTAAGAGACTTGCCCAAGCAAGAGATTATGGGCTGCTGTCGAGATCTTATCAGGTCACAGGTTACGTGAGCTGAACTTCACAGCAAACCAGTATGTTAGATGCGGGTTAAGGCACTTTCAGGCATGTGTAACACTGTGGTGGTGACTTGTAACCCATTAGCAGATAATGCAAATTACAGTCTTTAGCAAATATAAGAAATGAGTCTTCTGTTGATCTATTTTTCTTGCTTTAAATCATGAATATGTCAACAATTACTTGCTGTGTTAGATTTTATTCAATTCCATAAAACCATATTTCAGAATGTATCAGACAATATATGTAAAAGCAGAGAATATTTATATTTCAATCCAGGTTCATTCACAGAAAGCAAATGAGGGTTTTAATGTAAATAAATACTAAAAAGTGTTGGAGCTATTTCTTGATACAGACACCAAAATATCTACACAGCATGCTTTGTATTATGTATTGAAATATTATTTTAATAGCTATTGTATATTTTAAAACATGAAAAACATGTTTATAAATTTATGATTTCCCAGAAATTTTTGACTTTGCCTAAAACTTTATGTTCAAAGATATTGTTTGCAAAGATAATAGCATTACTGATTCTAAGATGCACTTTAGAATTTTGTAATAAGCTTCAGTTGTAATTTCATGAGAAAAAAGCTAAATAAATTGCCTCCCTAACTTTAAAAATAAATGCATGATAACTGTCTCTTCCTGACAGTCCTTTTTAAATTCCATCTTAAAGTACAGAAAATCATCTTTATCCAATGTCAAGGACAAGCATAAAATAAAAATCTCCTCATAGTTATTTAGTGCCACAGTGTCTTTGTGTATATGAACTTGAATTCAATTTGCTCACAAATTACTTATCCAACAAATAAACTTGTCTCTAAATCAAAATTGCCTACAGATTTAAGAAATGTGGATGATATAATGACTGCCATATTTTGAAACAGTAGTTGGACAAAGAGGTATGATAACTACTAATATTTCAAATAATAAAGACTGGCATTACTGAAAGTTCAACTTCTAGCAAGCAATGTAGAATGTGCCATAAATTCTGGATTTCTGTAGAGTAATAAAAAACTCACAAAAGATCAGCAAAAGAAATCAAAGTTTAAAAGCAAAGGATTTAAAAATTTGTAAAACAAATGTGGTGTAGGTTCTCCAAATTATTTTTTTGAAACATAGTTTTGTGGAGATATTAATGAATGTATATGTATGTATACACACACACACACACGTATATGAATGTATATTATATAATACTCATTTTCTCAAAATGAGATAATGGAATCTAAAAGTTAACATCTTTTCTTTTATGGTACATGGTTAAAATAGGGTTGTGTTTATTTTTGGTACCAGGAATTGAACTCAGGACCTTGTGCTTGCCAGGCAGGCACTATCCTGCTGAGATATATCCCTGGCCCTACATGATTAAAAAATATATGAACACTTTAATTTCAGAATTCAAATATAAACAAGCTATTAAAGAGAAACTGAAGTACATGAAAGAAAAATAAGACAATAATTCACAAAATCACACTTTATAACTTTGTAGTCTATGAATGATATACATATATATACAATATGTGTATGTGTTAGGAGGTTTTTTTCACATATTGATACTAACCCTTATAAAAATATTCATTTTGTGTTAAAAGTCATTTTTATTTCTCATTATGGTAAGAAAGACAATTCTGTGATTATTTTGTTTCATTAAGCTAGCATCTTTATTCTGAACTTTACATTAAGGCCTGCTTGGTGATGCCATATCAGAGGTTTTCAGAATAGTTGTGTATGTCTCTTGAGAAAGAAGTTACTTATTTTAGAATTAAAATAGAACCTTCATTTTTATAGGAAAGTAAGGTAAAATGTTATTAATATCTTATTCACTCTGCATATTTTTATTGTCTATCTATTATGTGCAGTTTTATTTGCTAATTTCTATAGTGATCTTTATACTACTATAATACAAATAATTAGGTTCATTTCTCTTTTGATCAAACTTGCTCAATGTATATGCCATAGAAGAATTTTTACAAATTTATAAGAATAGTTTCTCCATTCTTTATCAAATATTAAATTTTGGTCACGACAAAGCTGTGTTTTATATCACAAAAATAAAAGTTGTAAAGAGTTAGGAGATCAAGTAATCCAAGAGAAATCCACCTATTTAGGTTAAAAATTGTAGAGAGATTAAATAATGCGGGTAGACTTGTGAGGAAGCACACATGGAGGGACAGTTAAGTGAGCAAGAGGTTTATCAGGAACACTACACAGTGATCAAGATGTCAGGCAAAAGCCACAAGTTTTGCAATATTCCCATTACTGTAATCCTACACAGGTTGGGAAGAGCACACCTTTACCACGGACCAGTCATTCTGCCCAGAATAAGCCCAAATTTATGGATGCTGAGACAGTCTGTTTGTCTGTGACTAATGGTAAAGAGGCTGCTAATTGTGTTTCTCTAACTCACATCTTCTTCCTGTTGGGCACAGGAAGATCTACAAAAGGAAGCTTCTCATTCACAGAGGATGCTTTCTTGTCTTCTCATAGTATGGCTTCTGAGCGACCATTCATAAGCTCTGTCAGCATTATGGTGATGTGGCCTATGATATGTGCAATAGGTCCCAAGGTCTTAGGTCTGACTTCACAACTGCATTGCCTCAAAGTGCTTTTCTACTCACAGTTTTATTACAAGTGCTTTTTGGAGAAGATCTGAATAAAGTATGTCTGCATCTGTGAGATTTAATAATCTCAAGTACTTATTGCTTTCTTTCTCCAAAAAGATGTGTGCCCGGTCAAGATACATGACAAAACACACTAATAAAATTGAGATGTAAGTTTAAGTTATTTGGGAGTAAGGAAAGAGGAAGTCAATTTGTTCACCATAAGGGAAAACATGTTGCCATAATTGAGGAAGAAATATGATCCCGAGCTTCGTGACAGCTAGATCAAAATTAATAACAGCATGCATTCCATAAGTGGCAATTTCTCAAGGATGATGACATTTCATTCAGGAACTGCATTTTAAAATTTATTTGCTATACATTACCATATAGAGAGGAAATCTATTAGAAGAAGAAAGAACAATTTTCCCTGGAAACATTTCGCTATGAAAACAGTTGTGGTAAAAAATAATATCATAGCTTTAGTTAAAAGATGAAAACAGAATTGTGATACAAGTTCTTCTAAGGAAAATAAATTCATAATAAAAATATCATGTAAGAAGTAAATCTCAGGTTCAAGTGTTTTCACTAGAAAAATCTACTGAAAATGTAGACAAGAATTGTTATCCAATCTGCTCAACCTCTTATAGAAAATAAAAAAGAGAATACTTCACTTAGACTTATAAAGCTAACAATATGCTAACATCAAAACTAAAGCAGCCTACAAAATAAAAATTGAAAAATACAAATCAGTATTCTCTTGAACATAAGCTCAAAAATTTTTAAACTGATATTACTCTAAAGACTCCAGTAACCTACAGAGATAATGACAAAATGGGTTTCATCCTAAGTATTTAAGCTTGTTTTATACTGTAAGGTTAAACATTATAACCCAGAATATCAACAAACTAAAGCATTTAATAGAATTCAGCATCCTTTCATGATTAACAAAAGGACAATTCCATAATCTTATAAAGTACATCTACAAAAGAACTGCAGCAAACACACTTTCTCATGAAAAACTAAAAGTTTTCCCCTCTAAGATGCTTGATCTCACTAAATGTAGTCAACATAGTGCTAAAATTTCTAGGTAGTTACATACAGCAAGAAGAGATAAAGGCAGGTGTAAAGGAAGAAATTAAACGTATTTGTAGATCATAGGCTTTCTCATGTAGAAAATTCTGAATAATCTATTTGTTAAACTAAAAGTAATGGATTCTATAAGTACTTAGAATAATATATTAGCTTTCTATTGCTCTATCAAAATATCAGGCCTGAACAACGGAAAAGGAGAAAAGATTCATTTTGGCTACAGGCTTTGATCTATGGTCCACTTTTGGGTCTGAGTCAAGGAAGAAAATGTTGCCAAGGACTGCCTGGCATAGCAAAGCTGTTCCTGTCACAGCAGCTGGGAAGTAGAGAGAAGAGGGACATGGTGACCCCCATATCCTTTTAAAGGGGACACATTCAACCACCGAACTTTCCTCTTCTACATTGCACCTCCCCAGTAGGATGGGGAGGTCATACCTTAACATGAGCATTTGGGAACAACCCAGATCAAAACACTGTGGTAGGAATGTATATGAGGGACAAACTAAAAATAAAATACCTTAAATAACAGCTTAATAAAATGCTAAAAGTATAGGTCAAATAATACCTACATTGAAAGTTGTGCTGGAAAACACACAGCACTAATAAAATAAATTCAGAAAAAGATTTGGTATTTTCCAAACTATAACAATCTCATATATTAGAAAAATGAAGAGTTAATTGAGTGGAGAGATCAACTTTTCCTACTCAGTATACAGGTTACACAAAATTTCTATCAAAAACACACCATGAAATTTTTATACATGCAAAGCATGATTGACGTGTTTGTGAATAACAAAAATATATTTATTTTATATATAATATATATTTCTAAAATATAAAATATATTAATATGTAAGTTATTTATGACTTGCAATTTTGGGTATTCATATTTCAAGTACATGACAGATTATATGTCTTAGTTTCTTTTCTGAGATGACAGTAAAGCTTAGCTTTAATTACTGCATGGAAGTTTGGTTGTTTTAATATGAAAACATTGTATAACTGCTTTTAATTGCAGTCTTTGTCTTTTGCCTTATATATTTGGAAAATGCAAACTGCACATTTTGTAAGAAGGCTTTTAATGAACAATTTTTAGACCAAGTATTTTGGAGATTTTTTTAGCCTACAGAGAAAACATAGCTTAAAAAAGATTTCCAAATAGAAAGCATTTTTTAAAAATTTGTACATTAATAAATGTGGGAGACCACTGAAAGACCTGCGGTCGGCATCCATTTTGTAAAATACCAGCCATCTTAAGAGTCTTGAGTTAAGTTTCGGTTTCTATTCTGAGTTAAGTTTCTATTTTCTCTAAGTTAAGTTTCTGTTTACTGTAAATCACGTGCTATCGCGTGATATAGTCACATGCTATTGCCTGATGCCTGGACCACCCTGGCGTGATGTTTGGACCTCCCTCTGTTGCTAGGTTACCTGCTGACGTCAGTCCCCCATTCCGCACTGTATAAATACCCGTGCGTTCCACTCAATAAATGAGACTTGATCAGACTCCTGTCTTGTCTCCATTTCTTGTGTCTCTTGTCCCTTTCTCAATCCCTGCTCCCCCTCTAGAGTCTCCGTTGACTACCCACAGGTCGGGTCAAATAAAGTGCCAAAAATTTGGTAAGGCAGGTGGCCAAGGTGAAGTATTTCCAATAGGAGAAATTTTACTTGCAGGAAGGGTTGAATTTTGATATATCTTTATATAACCAGTATCTTCACAATTTTCCCAAAACATATTAATGTCAGAAACAGTTGAAATTGAACTGAGGAGCATACTTTTTAAAAATTCATCTCTACACAAGTATGCTTAGGATTTGATTGCTATTATTTTCATTTCACATAATGCAAATACATTATGATTAATATTTGTTTAGGGATCACGTTTTGAGTCTATTATTCAACTTTGAATTTCTATGATGTGACAGTATCATCAAGCATCTTATTATAGTATATAATACATTGGAAAACACATCTTAAAGTGCCTTTAGAAATAGTATTTCAAGCTCTGGCAAAAAGAGTTTCTCTTTTCATATTTTGTGCTAATCAGAAACTCTAAAAGGTAGTTAACTGGAAGAAGCTTTTCAGGTCACAAGGTGTTTGGTGATGGTTTGCTTAGAAATGAAGTTAGTTGGATTGCTTTGATTTATCAAGACTCAAATTTGTGATATTTTTTACAATCTATAATATTGTGTTTGACTTACTAGATGCAAAGCACTTTCTCTGAGACTATATATGAATTATGCCAATGCAAACACTGGTTGTTCCTTTTACATTTTTCTACTGTAGTAGTAACTTGGTTGGCAAATTTAAGTCTTTATGATTCTGATCACAAACTGAATTGGGTGAGAACTAAATCAAATTTTCCAAAAAGGTCAATGTTGATCCTACCCATTGAATTTGGTTCAGTTCTCCTGTAAAATCTGCTGGCTCCAAGGTAGAGTGGCATGGGCAGAAGGACATTAGAAGTTAAAATAGTTCATGTTGGGCAGAAAGCAGCAAAGTAGTAAAGTAACAAAGAAGCAGCAAATGATGGCAGTGCTCACTTTCTGTCCTTTAATCCTAGCATCTCACCATGAATTAATCCCAGCATCATACCCTCAATCTCATAGCATACACTGTAAATCCAGCCATATCTCAAAGGCCCCACCTATGAACACAAGAAGCTTTGGGGGGAACATATAGATACAAACCATCACACTCTCCATGTTTAAAATCATTATTTTTCATCTTCCATTTTGATTGTTTTAATATTTAGATACCTAAGAAATTGCAAACATCTTAATTATGATAGCAGCAAGAATAGCACTGTCTTAGAATGTTATACACATTCTACAGTTTGTTTCTATTTCTGTCTCCAGACATTTTGCTCATCAATACATTGCTGTCATTTATTTTTCTAAGATCTATTTGCATTTAATCACCAGTGTAAATTCTAAGGTAAGGATCACCTTTTGCCTCAAACATTATATTTCTTCTCATATTGTAGCAGTAGATGGTAGGATCAAGTATGAAAACATTACTTCAAATCAGCAATATGTGTGATTTGTTGTTTGGCTTATGTCTTGGTTCCCTTTTTTTTCTCATTGCTGAGACAAAATACCCAACACCCAAAATGAAGGAAGGAAAGATTTATTTATTTACAGTTTGTGGAGGTTTCAGTCCATACTTGGCTGCTTCTGAGGCAGAGTGGCCCAAGGCAGAGGACAAACTGTTCAGGGCAGCAGAGTACAGAAAAAACAACCAGAGCAAAAGGGAGGAATGGCTGCAAGCAGCCTCTTCTTTTCCCTTACATTGTAAACAGCCTACCCCCACCCAGGGGGCGTGTAGCTCTCACATAACCTCCATGCCCTCCACTTCTACAGGCTGAGGATATATACAAAGTAAGCATCCTGGCTTCCTGCTGAATCACTCAGCCAAACTTCTGGACTCCCCAAATTGACACAATGTATCAACCATAACATTCCACCCCTTGTCAACGTGGCTACCAGACACATTTCTTTAAAACAGTTTCCAGATACAAAGACATGCTTATATTAGATCCGTAACTTTTTGGCCCCATACAAATGAAAAGTAAACACTTCCAACATTTAAAGGCACAAAATAAACATTACCATTCCAAAAGGTACAAACAGGGGCATACAGAACATTGGGACCAAAGCAAGTCCAAAATCCAGCAGGGCTAACATTGTGTCTTGTAATTCCACATCCGGCATCTGAAGCAACTTGTGGCACATTGTAAGCTCCAAAGGGCTTGCATGAGTCTACCCCCATGGCACTTCTGGTGGTTACAGCCTCCATGGCTTCTCTCTTAGGCCCGCTTTGCTCCTGCCTTGTAGTTTTCCTCAGATGATCCACATTCCTGGCAACTTCTGAGGTCTCCAGTGCACCTATGGCTTCACACTCACAGCCTCACATATTGCCCTCTCAGGGGCACACTGCCAGGCCTCCTAGGCCTTCTGAAATCTGGATGGAAGCCTCTTTACCCTGAGAACTCTTGCATTCTCCATGCACCTACAGCCAGGTCCACGTGGATGATGCCAAGGTCGGCTGCGACCTAGAGCAGTAGCCAAACTTTCCTCTCTCTTGTGCAGAGGGGTCGAGTGCCTGGATCGCTGGGCACACTGAATCCAGCGCTGATGAACAGATTCTCTATGCTGCCTCCATTCTGGAACTTGGTGTGGCCACCACTGCTATTCTTGAACATGGCCCTCTTTGGCTTCCTTCTCTAGGTAAGGTCTTTCACCTTTGCAGTTTTGAGACTGCAAAGGTTGAAGACTTGCTTCCTATGATGCCCTTAGGCCATCTTTTCCATTCTCTTGTTCCTTCTCAGCAACAGAGAAAGCTGTGGATTCCAGCCTTAGCTTTGCAATCCACGGTTTTACTGGAGGTTCCTATCTGGCCAAACTCATAATATTTTAAATCATTGTGCTGGGCTCTTTGCTCTTGATTTTCAATATAAACTTGGCTAAAAGCCCCCAACAATAGCCATGCTACTGCCCCAACATTCAACTGCCTTGAAATTTCTTTTGCCAGATTAATCAGTGTGCTGCCACCTTTAGTCTCAGTCTCGGGCAGTCTCTGGACATGAGCAAAATGCAGACAAACTTTCTGCCAAGTCCTAACATGCATTGTCTATAGTTCAACAACCAATGAAGTCCTTCTTCCCAACAGAAAACTCCTGAACCTGGTCTTTACCGGAAGGATTTCTATCAGCCTTCTGGTCCTCTGAGCTCTGACCAGACATCTACAAATCTTTCCAAACTCTTCCCGCAAAGCAATTTCCAAAGGCTCTTCAACCACATGGTCCGGTATAGGCACAGCAATGACCCCACTCCGCTGGTACCAAATTCTGTCTTGGTTCCCTTTTTTTTCTCATTGCTGAGACAAAATACCCAATGCCCGAAATGAAGGAAGGAAAGATTTATTTGCTTTCAGTTTGGGGAGGTTTCAGTCCATACTTGGCTGCTTCTGAGGCAGAGTGGCCCAAGGCAGAAGGCAAACTGTTCAGGGCAGCAGAGTACAGAAAAAACAACCAGCAAAAGGGAGGAATGGCTGCAAGCAGCCTCCTCTCTTCCCTTACATTGTAAACAGCCTACCCCCACCCAGGGGGCATGTACCTCTCACATAACCTCCATGCCCTACACTTCCACAGGCTCAGGATATATACAAAGTAAGCATCCTGGCTTCCTACTGAATCACTCAGCCAAACCTCCAGACTCCCCAAGTTGACACAATGTATCAACCATAACAGCTTATAAAACTACTTGAGAAGTTATAATCTAAAGAAAGTGGATGCCAACTTTTGTCATTTTGAATAAAGATATGTCTTTAGTATCATTTATTTGTTAATATTTATTTGAAGATAGAGATTGAATAGAGAGAGGTTTGTCTGAGAATTACTTTTAAGGTATGTGAAGAAGTATCATGGGACATGGCTTGTCTGCTTTTCTTTTTACTATATTGTAGTAGGAAATAAGGTAAATGCATATGATTTTTGTTAGATGTCAGGAGAGACTAAGAAAGGTCATTTGGGCATTTCCAGCATTAAAATTCATAGGTTGAACACATTCTCTATAGTAATTATCCATAAGAAAATTTTCAGTGATAAGAGATTTAACATAGTGAGCGGCTGAAGCTGGAAATTGATCACACATGCAAGGGCAAGAGAAGCTCAGTCTGAGACCAAAAACTTCCAAGGCAAGCCACATGAACAAGCTGCTTCAGTCAACAGAACACCAAGCCCCAAGACAATCCAAGCAATAAGCTGCTGGGCAAAAGGGGTGTCATGTGATACCAGCCTGCCAAAAGTATGAATAAACGTACTACAGTAGTTGAGCAGTTTTTTACCTCCCACCTAGAGTAAGGGCTTCACCTCACCTCAGCTTTCTGTCTCTTAGTTTTGTTTCACCATCCTTTTCTCTTGGGAGCTCTGAGAGCCGTGTGGGCCTCAGAAACTTAATAAATGAATTTTCAGTTCTCCTTCCTGATTCTAAAATACATGGTCTTGACCATATCTCCTTTCAAGGAGTGTTTACTAAACTATGTTACAGCAGCAGGAATTCTGAGTGAATCAAACACATATTCATTTTGTGAAAGCACCATGCTTAACCATGTTAAAATGTTAATAATAGACACGTACCAAAAGGGATTAAAAAAAATTGCCACAGTACTTAGCAAAATAAAGTTTTTGAAGATAGCAGGGAAGTATTCCTAAACTAGCCCACAAAGGGACAGGGAGAGCACAGGAAGGAGACTGGCCTGGGACATTTTGGAGGGAGAAGAGTATGGGGAGGATGTGAGGCAGGGCTAGAGCTCCCACGCAGTACTCAACAGCAGTTTGTGTGACTTTTTAGTAGCAGTTCTCTCTATAGTCACGTGTACATAGACCTCCTTGTGCAATGCCAGACTTACATTTTTCTCAGAAGGCCCAGCCTGCATAGTGTTTACTCATTTCTTTCTCTCTATGACAGGAAATAGTCAATTGAAGTTTAGGAATATTTTCTCAATATTTGTACTTCAGATATTTACAGGGTTGTACTTCCTGGCTTCCCTGTGGATGGGGATTGGAGGTGGAAAGTGACTAGCTTGGAGGAGAAATTATAAGCACAAATCATGTATCCTTTAAAGATTATGCTTCAAACTGCTAGTTTTTTCCTAAAGATGGCAACGGAAAATATCTGAGATGGAGGCAACTTTGGCTGCATAGCGCAGCCTCTGTATTTTGAGATAAGCACTTAATGGACATTAAAATACGAGCAGTATGCATACACGGCATCCCTACATTCCTTGATGAAAATACAACATGAGCAAAACACAAAGTTCTGCTATGTCAAAGCACTGATGTTAGAGTTTATTAGTTACATAATCCATCTAAATGAAGCACAATCTTTCTAACACTTTTGCTGTTTGAAAACCTGATATTCAATGCTATTCTGTAATGCTCTCTTGATTTTGAACTCTTGCACATCAACGCATTAGCAAACCTTCCTATGTACATCAGCCTCACTGAGCAGAAGAGAGCCTGCCCATAAATCTTTTGTCAGAAAGCAATTGTGAAAATTGCCCAGGCCAAAGAGCTGAAAGTCTAGTAACACTGACAATAATCACTGACATATTTAGCCACATTCAGTCTCAGTGTGATCTTTCTCTTTATTCAAAAAAATGGGGGGGTCAACATAAGGAAAGATTCAAATACATTGGAAACCACTGGACCTTTATTAACTTATTTTCATGTATATATTTGCATTTTAAAAATTAATCAGTTTACTTTGTTGATTCATGAATTAAACAGATATTTATTCCCCACAGCCCCGCCAGCATTTGTTATTGCTTGATTTCTTGATAACAGCCATTCTTTCTGTGTTTCTTGATAACAGCCATTCTTTCTGTGTGAGATGAAATCTCAGTGCTGTTTTCATTTGTACCTTTCAGATGACCAGTGCTTGTTGAACATTTTCTCATATACTTATTTGCCATTTCTATTTCTTCATCTGAGAAGCATATATCCATCTCAGATGCCCATTTTGGAATTGGGTCTTTGAGTTCAGGGGGCCTCATTGTTTTTCAATTCTTTGTATGTTCTAGATAGAAGTCCTTTTTCTAAGGGACATTAGCATAAAATTTTTTCCCACTCTGTGCATTTTCTTTTCTTTCTGTTGGTGATTTCTTTGATGTACAAAAACTTTTTAATAAGATGTGATTCCAGTTATTGATTCTTTGAAGTACTTCCAGCGCAGTTGGTTTTTGTTTTTTATGTGCTCACTGTCTGCTCCTGTCTTCAAGATTTCTACCTATTTCCTCTTTTAGTAGATTTAGTGTTTCTGCTTTTCTAATTTTTTAATTTTAAAGATAAAAGAACAAAAACGTGTTAAGAGACATATAGACATTTACCAAATAACACAAAAACAATACAAGCAATGCAGAATTTCATACAAGGTGATGGGAAATTAGCAATGGTCATTGTACTGCATATTGATACCTTCAAATATGTTAGATAAACAAATATAAGCATGTAAGATTAATCAAACAATTAAACATTAATTGTTCTTTCCAATACAGTAATAGAAATCAGTAGTACAGGCATCTTAGCTATCCTCTGTATACATAGATACATCTTTTTTTTTCTCTTTTCTCTCATCCTAGTTTTTCTTTCCTTTTGAGAAGTTTCCTTCCCTTTCATAATATCTATTACATCTCCTAGATTTTGTTCACCCTTTCAGGTTCTTACAGCAGTGAGACAGTACAGTGTCTGTTTAATATTTTTCACTTTGATCCATTTGGGCTTTAATTTAGTGCATTGTAATAGACATTAAGGGATGCTAGGGGGTAAGCACTGACCTTAGGTGTCAGAGGTAGAATATTGCCTAAAACAGATTTCTTATGAAAATAGAAACAACTAATTTAAAATAATGTTAATGAACAAAAGAACCTGCCTGAGTACCAGGATTCAAATCCAGACACCATCATGTCTGAACTAGGGACATATATCTATACTGTATTACTGAGATTTTTATCATCTGTGCATGCAGATAAGAACATGATAATATAGTAAGCTCTTCCTTATAGGATGTCAATTATGTAAAGTTCTTGGATCCACTCTAGTTTTACTTGATCTGTAGTAAATCAGTCAGTGCTCACTAGAGAAACAGATTTAATATTATATACGTAGATACGTATGGATTTATAAGGTAGACGCACAATGGCTGGCTGCAGAGTCAGATGAAGAAGAGTGCAAAAGGGCTGGTTGCACCCTGGAGATCTGAAGGATCCAGTCAAAAGTTGAATGACAGGAGCTCACAGTAGAGTGTTGCTAGTGTATATAAGATAGTCTGAGCGTCTGTGCTGGAGGCTGAAAGATCTTCACATGAATCCAAGAATGAAGGTGAAGACTGGAACACCTCTGAAGAAAAGTCTTCCATTTTCAGGTCTATGGTTGATGCTACTCATACCATGGGTGGGTCTTCGTGTGCAGTAAACCCCTTTTATCACACACTATGGAAAGCCAAAGATAAGGACTTGTGTTACTCACGTTGAAACAACAGGTATCATGATAAATGCTCAGCAGGTGTTACTGACATGATAGTAATTATTTTGACAGTAATGATATTGATTATATATTATATAGTGTTTCAATTTAAAGAAAATATTTTAACCACTAGCAGAGTACTTTTAGGATTTTAAATCCATAAAAGAGTCCTCAGGAAGTAATATTTATGCAGAAGTCAAAATCTGTTAAAGTGTGAATCGCGTTTGCATTCAAATAAGATTACAAGTGGTGAAATCAGCTAGTGCGTAGTATGCCTTGGAGTATCTGGAGACTGAAAGACCTACTGTGGCCAATTCAGGGAAGAAAAGGAAATAAGATCTGCAAGCTACCCAGAGGAGCTAGCAAAAGGAGAATAATAAGTTTAATTTAAACAGACTAAGAAGTAAAATTAACAGTATATATGTGCTTAGGCCATATTTTCAAGGGCAAATGCCTATATTTTCTCAAAGACAAGGGATGTTTCAAAATAAAGGCTAAATACACTAAATAATTCCAAACTACTATATGGTTTTAACCTTCAAATTTCAAATATTTTTATTTCCTAAGAGATAAAAACAGTAGCCACAAGCCACATATGGCTACTACTGCTTGTAATGAGGCTAGTGTGTATGAAGAATTCAAAGTTTTATTTTAAGGAAACTTAGTTGAAATTTATATTTAAATAGTATGTAGTCAGTGGCTGCACCATTGAACAGCATAGCATAGCTCTGGGACTCAGAAGTCACTAACTGCAGTAGCGGACAAGTGATCACATCCTTTCTGGAAAGTGTGTCCCAGGCCAACATTGCTGTAGGCAACCTGAATGAAACAACTTACATGTCATGACAGGGGTCTACTCCCCAAAGAACTGGTTAATGAAATCTCCCAGAAGCCCACCATTGCTTCATTGGATTACGTTTGAATTTTGAAAATATTTGGGCACTAAATGTTCTAATGGGATATTTGATGATCTATACATCTAAATTCAACATGAAAATAATGATACAGGTTTGTATGATCAATTTGCTCTGAGAGATCTGATTATATAAACCTTTTTTAAAAATTACTACAACTTGCTCTGGGAAATGGCAATTTTCATTCTTTGCATTTTATTGACAAGGTGATATTGAAACTACTCATCTCAGATGTTTCTTGTAATAAAGGCTGACTAATCTTTTTCTATTGGTGTTTGATTTGAAAGAATTAATGCCAGATTTAAAGACATTGTATTTTCTAACAACATTCAAAATGCAGATGGATAATAGCATAGTATTTCCATGTATCACAATTATGGTTTGGGAAAATTGAATAGATACATTTGTGCATCAGCCACAGAAATGCATTATAGGAAAATATTCCCATTATCTAATATGTTCACTTAGATTTATTGAAAAATATATTTCTTAAGTTTTATGTTTCTTGTCGCATGTAATTGAGTCATGATGTATTATATTTGACATTTTAGTTCTGCTCGCCATATTTTGCTGCCTTCGGCACAGAATAAAAGGTAGCCGCTAGTCTTCTGTTGCATAAAACTCTGTAAAACACCATCCCGACAGCCTCCTTACTCACTGCGTGAGCACGAGGCTGTATTGCCACACTTGACATGCAAAATTAAATGAACACCTCAGTATATTCCAGCCAGCCGTGCTCCAGTTACATATAAAATGTAAGATACTGATATCCATGCCAAAGACATATGAAGACGCATAAATACGTGTGTGCATGGATGTTATCCATGCCAAAGACGTATGAAGACGCATAAATACGTGTGTGCATGGATGTACTCACACACACACACACACACACACACACACTCAAATGCATTAAACTGGAAAAAAAACTGACTATAAGTTAGTTAGTACTAGTGTATTTGAACTTTTAGAATAGTCACAATATTTGAATTTTATTAATTTATTAATTCCTAATAAAACCTAGGAATTCTAGGTAAATATGTATAGTGAAGTTTCTTAAGGCATTAGTGAAATAAAAAAAATTAATAAGCCAGGAAAATGTTTGATATATATTTAAGGGCAAAAGAAAATATTTATTGGTTTATTCTTATTGGACTCACAGGAAGGTATGGCTCACATGTCTGAATATTTATTGAAGTTGAGGATAAATACTGTTTAGTTCTCCAAACTCTGTGTTAATAACTCAGTCAACAGTGCTGGAGTCTTTTACCACCTTCTAGGGTAGAAACTAAAGGAAGGGGCGACAGGAGCACATTATTTCCTCAGTGAGACTGATCCATGCAAACAATTTGCCTCTTTGCTCTATTTTGGGAGCATCATTTAGAAATATACCTCACAGAATGAACCATCGTTTTCTGCAAATCAAGGTAAGGTCCAAACCAAGCAATCCTCTTTAAGGCTAAGGAACACAGTATACTCGGAAACATCTTTCCCAGAGTAAATAGTTCAGTGAAATATCACCGTGGCCCGGAAGATAGCCCAGAGATAGGAAGAGGAGCCCTTATAACAGTGCGCAGTTTTTCTCCCTATATTAGGGTTTGGGATGGAAGCAAAAGAATTTTCTGTTTATGATCCATATAACAATAATTACATTATATTTTAGGTATGAGAATATTCATTAAAATTCTAAAAAAGAAATGAAGTGTAAGACTGTATTTCACAATAATCAAAATGTGTATCCTACGTGAGTAACCCATTCTTTAAAAGATGGATTTATTCTTTTTTGTTCCCTCAGATCACACATACAGCACATACGTGTCGCTCACACAAAACAGCAAAGACAAATGGCATTCTTAAAGTGTCTTTGAAAGTAAGTGTTGTAGTCAGGTTTACAAGGAACAGATTTAACACAAGACACATAAATTTATAGGATTATCTTATATTATTTAACCTGAAAGTCAAATGCACAAGGGAGCAAGTGATCTGCCTGCACACTGGAGACCCAAAGAATCCAGATGAGGGTCTGGATCCCAGGGCAGGGTCCCACAGGAATCCAGCCAGAGGCCTACAATGCATGGCAATGTCTCACACAAATCTGTAACATGGATCTGCCCCGGGGAGGCCCAATGGCCAGCGGTGGGAGCTAGAAAGTCTGCACCTGCAGGGTGAAGGATATGTGCCAGAAGGCTGAGGGACCTATCTTGGAGGCAGGAAGCGACCCTCAAGGGAGAGGCAAAGACCAGAGCTCCCCCAAACCTAGCAGTAGCCATCCTCGGTGACAGCGAGGACCCCACATGAACAGCCAAGTTCATATGGGAAAAAGCACTCACAACAAAGCTTCTCAAGAAATTAGAAGCATGAAACATCCCCTCTTGTCTCCTTTTCTGCAGTTCCAGCACCAATCCCCTGGCTGGGTTCAGCTGTGCGTTCCCACTTAAATTGACAGTTAGTTAACCCACCACAATCCACCTTGGTTAATTTAATAACCAGATACTTTTCTTTAAACCATAGTCTCCAGTGGCAGATTTGTAAAAAAGTGAACATGTCTTGATCTATTCAGATTTACATTAACAGAACAATTACATAATACAATTTTTATTGCACCCATTTCACACCAAAGGTAATGTTAAAAGGGTTCTCAAAAACCAAAGTTAAATCCACAATACCGTAACTATATAATCTGATTACAAACGTCTAAAATGTACAAGTATACGTGCTTTACAATAATTCCCTTCTATTTATTCTAAAATCTTGATTAACAATCTATGCTTTTAAAAAGTTAATAATAATTTGTTTCCACAGTTCAGTATACCAATACAACACATCCCCATTAAAAATATGGCTTCAAGCTTTAAAGCTCCTTTAGTTTCCAATTATGTACATGATTTAGCAATACTTAGAAGCCAACATTATATACATTGAGATCATTGGAATCGTATTAGGAGAAAGCTATTGCAATCATGTCCTTTCCTATTTACTTTAACAACTAAGCAATGCAGGCTAAAGGATGCGCCAAGGGGTTTCCTGCCCTCCACACCCACTTGTCCTGTATGGTAAAAAGCCTCACGTCGTTTTTTTCGTTGTCCTGTTCCTTCTTCCCAACCACGTTCTTCTCTGTTTAATCCTTGCAGTTCGCAGTTCACCTGGAGCCTCCCCTCTGGCCAAAGATTTAAATCGCCCTGCTGGTTCTTGGCTTTTAATTTCCAACATAGATCAATCTGAAAGCCTTCAACAGTAGCCAGGCCACTGTCCTAACACTAGACTGAACCCAGGAATTTTTCTGCCACTCAGGCAATATCTCTAAATACGAGCAGAATTCAGACCAACTTTCTGTCAAAGCACCATACACCAATGCAGTGCTTTGTTCCCCAGCAGAAGTCTGAATCTCATCTAACTGGCAGTAATTCTCTCACTACTCTGATCTTCTGGGCTCTGACCAGAGTCCCCCATATAGTGTGGCGCATTTCATGGCTGCCCCTTCAGCTGGTCCCTCAAAACCTTTGCAAAATAATCTCAAAGGCTTTTAAGCCACAGAACCAGGGAGCACTACAGCAGTAACCCCACTCTCAGTACCAAATTTGTATTAGTCAGTGCTTAGGAGTGCGAGATGAGGAAGAGTACAAATGTCTGTCTGTGAGCTGGAGATCAGAAATATCCAAATGGGCTTGAAGCCCACTGCAGTGTCCCGTGCAAATCTGTATCAAGGATCTGTAACTGCAAGGCCGAAGGAGCAAGAGTAGAAGTTAAAAAGTCTGTACTGGAGGAGGAAGTGTCAAAGATGAGAGATCTGCACGGGAGCCAGGAGGTGATGTCCCAGCTGAAGATGAAGATCAAAGCTCTCTCAAAGGAAAAGAGCAGCCAGAGTTCCTTTGAAGAACGAAACACCAAAAAGCAGCTTCTTCCAGAAAATCAGCAGCAGTCAGTCTTCCCCTCCTGCTCTCCCCTTACGCCATTCCTGCGACAATGCCCAGGTGGGCCTCCCACGCCCAAGACCATGCTGACTCGGTTCAGCTGAGGGTTTCCACTCAAGTTAAACATCAGTTAATCCACCAGAGGAAGTACTATACCATTTTTTACTGATCTAAAATGTTTTGCCATAAGTACAACTACATGAAATCTTCACATTGCAAAAAGCAACTGTCTCTGTTTGTCTTCCAGGCAAGGATCAAGGCTGTTTCATGCTCCTTTATTATGAATTGTGCTGCTCTATACATGAATATAATATAGCAATGTTCATTTTCCTACAAATGACCCAAATTTGCTCTTCTTTATGGCAACATAGTATGCCATTGTGTATAAATATCACATATATTCAGTCATCTGCTGATGGACATATAGGCTACTTCCAAGATTTGCTTATTTTCAGTTGTGCAGCAATGCCCGAGTATGTATCTATCACTATATATGATGTCTTTAACTAGGTGGGGAAGACATTTGAGTTTATTGGTGGTTTATACTTCTGAGAAGTGTCTATTCTTTTTACTTTCCCATATTTTGATTGAGTCTCTTACAGTGATGGTTTAATTGTTTTTAGTTCTCTGCATATTGCAGACATTTGTCCTCCATCCAAGGAGTCTTTTTCCCCATTGGTAGGTTGTCTTTTTACTCCATTGATTGTTTCCTTTGTTGTGCAGAGCTTTTTAGTTTGATAGGGTCCCATTTGTTGATTCTTGATGTTACATGCTGTGAAATTGGGGTTCTTTTCAGAAAGTGATTGATTTCAACAGTTTTAACTATTTTATCTTCCAAAAGATTAAGTGCTTATGTTTTAAAATTCGGATCTTGGATCTATTTTGATTTTAGTTAACTCCTAGTGAGAGATACTAGTCTAGATTCATTGTTTTTCCTGTGGATAGCCAAATTTTCCAAGTACTATTTATTAAAGAGGCTGTCTTTCCTCCAGTCCCAGTTTTGGGCTATCTTGTTAAAAATTAGATAATGGAAGGTGCTTGGGGTTCTTTATACATCCTCTCTTCTGTTCTGTTGATCTGCATGTGTGTTTTTGTGCTAATACCATGCTATTTTTATTATAATAACTTTATAATACAACTTGAAGTTCAGGTCCATGGTGCCACCTGCTTCGTTCTTGTTGCTCAAAGTTGATTTTGCTATTGTATGTCTCTCTGGCTCCATGTGATTTGAGGATAGTGTTCTCTGGTTCTATGAGAATGCTCCTAGCCCTAGTGTCTCAGGATTATGTCCGGCATTTGTCCATTCCATCTCCTGCCCAGTCACTGTGGCACTATGACATCAGAAACCCTGGAGTCCAGTTGCTCTCCAGTTGTTCTGTGGCTCAGATCCAAATGATTCTTATGCTATTTTTTCAGACCTACTTCCTTTTGGATTGGCGGGTTTAATACATTTTTTATTTGGTGTGACTATTGAGAGGGTAAACTTATGTCTAGTGTTCTCTTATTTGTTTTTCTAATGACAGTTACTATTTTCTTTTGTACTAAGTAGCATCAGCCTAAATAATAAGCAGAGATTCTCAAAAAGATAAATAGATATTTTTGGAATAGCATGGCAATGCAGACTATGCAGGCAAGAGTAAACTATGTGCATATCCAAAGAGTTGAGGTCAGGGGGAGTTTTTAATGGAAATGAAGAGGATTACACTAGGTTTTTAGTTTTTTGTCTTTTTTTGAGACAGAGTTTCATGATACAGTTAAGACTGACCTCAAACTTGAAGCGAGCCTTGTGCCTCAGCACCTGGAGTGCTGGAATTTCAGATATGTACCACCATGCTCAGCTACATTAATGGTTTTGAATCAATTCTTTTTGGCTGAATGAATCAATAACAAAAGTGATATCAATGCAGTGGACAGGCAGTTGTTGGGTAGATATCATTCTAGAAAAGAAGTATTTTCTCTGCAAAGTTTTATTGATCTTTGCATAGGTTTATATTTCTGGGAGTTATTTGCAATAGCTGTTTTTATTAGGTATATGTGTATCAGGCCCCCTTCATCACAACTCAAATAAATAAATAAATAAATAAATTAATTAATTAATTTGTTTTGTGTCAATTAAAGCACTCCATTTTGATTCTGATAAATTTTGCAATTGGTATTTATTAATTGAACTTTTCGTTTGGATTCCAATGTCACTGCTTTTATTATGTATGGTTGGAGACTTTCTTAGTAATTTCCCTGGGGATTAAAATCTTAGCTATAAAAGAACTAATTCTTATTAATAATAACAAATTTAACAGGGTTCAAAACATTGTGCAACTATAGCTCTAATCCTCTCTATCTCCTTTATGTTGTTTAGTGGAACCTCACTTCATGAACTTAGATCTTTCCACTATTCCGGTCTCACACTGAATTGGATGGGAACTGAATCAGATTTCTCCACAAGGTCAACATTGAAACTTACCACTGAATTTGATTCGGCTTTCATCTAATTGGACTTGTGAGTAGAATTGTGGCAAGAACTGAGCTTATGAACCAAGGTACCACTGTTCAGTATCACTATACAGATTTTATATTTATAAATCACTCTCTGTTGGCTAAAATTTACAGTTGAAAATTATAAAGTAATAAGTATAAAATATTCATTTTGTTGTTATATTTACTTATATATTTATATACTTACATTTTCCAATGTTCTTTCTTTCCTTGTGTGCATTTTATTTATGAAATTATATAAATTTTAGCTGAAGGACACTAGCATGTGTATGGAGCAGATTTACTGGTAATAACTCATCTCAGTTGTCTTATTACTGTTAAAATTTGATAATGTTTCTTTTTCACATTCATCAGTTTAACTATAATGTAGTCTGCATGTCTTTTAAGATTCTATGCAAATTTCACAGATTTCACGTTCCGATTTATGCTGCTTAAACAATCTGGAAAATTTGAGGGAATTAGTTTTAAGCATTGATTTCTTCTCTTTATTCTTTCTCATCTCCTTGGTTTTTTTTTTTTTTTTTTTGTATCAGGAATTGCACTCAGGACCTTGCCTTTGGCAGGAAGGCGCTTGTTCCAGCGAGTCACACCTCTGCTCTCTTTCATCTTCTGTGAAGCCCCCACCATGTGTGTACTGAAATGACTTACAGGTCCTCACATACTTTATTCTTTCTCTCTGCTCTGCAGACGAGATGACCCGTACTGCCCTATCATCCAGTCGCTCAATTCCAATCAGTGACTGAGCATATCAAATGAATTTTTAATTATGTTATTTTTTTATTCAGGAATTTGTATGTTTTCTTTTTATATTTTAAATCTCTTAACTGATCATTTTACTTAGATAAATATCACTATCACACTTTATTTCCTTGTATATCATTTCTCTTAGTTCTTTGAGCTTACTGTTAGTACCTGATCTATTCTTTATCTATTCAGTATATAATGTGTGACACTGGCCGTGTCCTGCTTTCCTCATGTGTCATACTTTTGTGTTTCCTTGGGCATCTTTATATATTTCTGTAAAATGGTAGATTTTAGACAGTACGTTCAAACAACTCTGACATCACATTTCTCCCTTGGTCCCAGGGTTGGGATTAATAGATTATTTTCTTATTACTATTTTTAGTTACTTTTATGGATTATTCCAGTAAATTCAGTACTTTCTTTGTCTCATAATCACTTGATTTCTTGCTAACTTTTTAAAACATTAAAAGTTTATTGGTACATTTTAGGAATATATAATGATCACACAGGGAATTTGTACCTGTACGTGGTATAACTTGATTCTTTTTTTCTCCTACTTTTAGTTGTAATTCTCTTTTTTCATCCTACTTTCTGATGGGACCGTGCTGGGTCATTGTAACTTAGTGATTGGTCAGTCATCAGTCAGAGTATTTCCTTAAAGACTTTGCTCATGTATCTTCTCTGTGTGATGAAGATTATAAAATAAGTCATGACATTAAACTTAACAGTTTACAATATCATCTTACTTTTCATGTCCTGCGTGTATTAAGATTTTGTTTTCCGGTCTTTCTTGTGCACATTATTACAATTTCATGAATTTATTTGGATGACCAAAAAGGTATGTGGAGCCTTTCACAGCTTTTTAAGGATGTCAAGATCTTCAGGGTTTACTATTAAATTCCTACTCGGGTGCTTGTTTGACTCAGTTAAAATAAAAGTGTTGGTAGCTTTAAGTGCTTAACAGTAATCCTCAAATTGCTATTATTTATGGTAATATTCTAAGAATAGTGCATTTTCATGGTCTGAGCTATGTAGTCCTTCTTTCAAATTAGCCTTTGTTGTTCTTTCCAGAAATATATTTTTTCTGAAACCTAAGAAAAGTGTAACAGTCTTCACCTCCCGCTTTAACAATGAAGTCTTTCTTCCTTTTGTTATGTGCCCCAGAAAAACCCAATTGTTCTTTTCTCCCCCCATTAAAATGAAAGTCTGTACTCATCATGGGTATTAATATTAATAATAGTGCTATCGTTAAGTATCATCTACCACCAGGCAGCGTCAGTACTATTCACACATGACACCAGCTCCTCCAATCAGCTCTGCCAAGCAGCTTGCCCGAGGCCCTCCGCTGTCAGTACGGAACTCACGAGGCGTGGAGTGAGTGACACCGACCAAGAACCGCATGGAGAACATTATTGGACTCTCTCCTTATCACAGAAAAACCTTTGTTTTTCTCACCAAGTGGATTTGAGTTTGTTTTCAAAAATTACTTGAATAATCATATTGAATTGTGTTTCTCATACTTAGCCTATGATGGAATAAGCATATCTAATATAAACTTTAAATTCCTTAGGCTTAGTAACTTTGTCATAGCTACTGTCCTCTTTCCTGAGACACAAATCCTAATACCACGAAGCAAAACAAGGAAGATTTACTTTGGCTAAGATTTAGTCCCGGGTCAGCTGGAAGTGCAGAGGGGTAGAACAGAGGACAGCTGCTCATGGCATGGCGGATGGCAAGCAGAGAGTCAAGGGAGGAACATTCCTACCACCCGCCCAGCCACCTTCTTCAAGCAGATCCGCCTCGCATAGGCACAGTTAGCTGCAAACTCATCAGTGCCCTAATCTACTACTGAGTATTTTACTTCAGTGTCCAATCACCTCCCAAAATCCCCCATATGAACACATGAGGCTTTTGTGGGAGGGACATCTAAATACAAACTATTGTAAACTTATTGCCCACCTGACTTTCCAATCTCATTCTTAAGTCTTAATGTTTTCACTAGCAATACCAAATTCCTTAAAGTTCCCCCAAACTGGACAATCTCTTAATACATGTTCTTTGTGTGTTTTCTTCTATTCACTTTCATCCCATCTCACAGAGGCAGGTCTTATACCGTTCTGTGAGGAAGAAAACTTATTTACATATAGTCTTCCATATACATTTGTGGACTCCATATCTCTAGGTTCAACTACATTGATCAAAATATGAATGTATTTAGAAAAAATGAGTCTGTACTGAATATGTGCATACATTTTCCTGGCATTGTTCCCTAAACAAAACCATGGTATAACATTTATATTGTATTAAGTTTTAAAAGTATCATCGGTATAATTAAGGTCTGTAGGAGGATGTACATATGCTATACAAGAATAATAAAGCATTTTACACAAAGGACCTCAGAATTTGGGGATTTGGGTGTCACTGGGGGATCCTGGAATCAAGCGTTTATATATATAAGAACAATTGTCTCTCTATATATACACACACATCTCCATAGATCCATCCATGCATATATAATATCCATATATCCATATATATGCATGTACACATGTACACATACTTATAATTACATAAAAAATAAATAAAACACAACAGATGTATAACTATATAAAGCAAATGGGGAGGGAAAGTAAATGGGAAGGGGAATGGAAAAAAAGAATTAAGGCTTGTGTACAGGAACAAATTGCCTATTATTACATAAAGCAAAGATGAACTAAAATAAATGTACAGTATTTTTAAAGGACATTGATAGATACAGATATTGACGTGGATTAGATGTGATATACTGTGCCATGTTGGACTGCAACTGACTCTTCCCCTAGAGCGCACGTTTACTTGTAATCTGTAGACCTTAGGCTGCAGTCAATTAATGTCATACATCAATGCATTAATGATAAAATATCATCAATGAATGCTTAAATACTTCAACACTGTAATATAGATGAGTTAATTCTACAATTCCTTGAAACAGAACACTGATATTAACTCATGTTCAACTTTGTTATCCTGTGAAATCACCAAAGTAAAAATTCATGACCGAGTTATGTTCTTCCCATTATCTGATATTTTTATTCTTCAGAATGATTTCTCTAAGGACTATAAAGATTTAAACTGGATATGAATAATCAATATCATTTCCTTCTTGGGCCCAGTGTTGGGGTGTTAACATTGCTATAGGATTATAAAAACACAGAAGCTGGATTGAATTTTAAATAAGCTTTCCCCATAAATTCAATGGAGCTTGGTGCTCAGAGTCTCCCCTGTTTTATTTATGTTCTTTTTTGTCTCTTTGAAAACTCAATGCATGAAAGTAAACAAAAGTACTCTTTGGTAACCACAAATATTCTAAAAAATTACTTACATATGTTTAAAATTTGTTCCAAATAAAAGGGTTTGTTAGTGGTGTGTGCTATTTATTTTAATAATGAAAAGGTATCAACAGCACAGCCCTTTCCCTTCCTAAAAGAAGCACTTGGTTATGAATGGATGCTTTTTGGATTAAGTTCAGGACTGAGCTATTTTCAGAAAATTACCTCTCTTTGGCTGACATCCCAGGGATATTGGCACACTGTAATGACATTGCTGTACATGGGCAACCTATATTTTTTTATGATCAACAAATCTTGCATATTTTCAAATGTTTTCAATCACATCCCCTCACCTTCTTATTACAGAAAGAACATTTTTGGAGCTTTTGGTGTTTTCCTGTGTTCTCTCCCTGTGGCTGCAACAGGCTGATACATAATTCCCCTTTCCACTGTGTATGAATGTGCTTCCCACCACCAACACTAGACAGCAGTGTGTTTTCCATACTTTATTTTTCTATTTTATTTAACTAATTATCTCCTATTATGATAAAAGTAGATCTTCCTTTTTGTTTTTTTTTTTCTTACTTGCATGACATTGAAGTTGTCAGAATCAAATTATCATTAGCAACTTTAAATAAATACTTTGGGAATGATGCACAATTCATAAAATATCTTGGCATGAGTCATGTTAGCTAAACTGCACTATTCTATAAAAGGTTTCTGTTTTAACCTTAGCAGTCTTCTGAAAATAACTAGAAAACAGAGAATATCATGCACTGTCAAAGGGTCTCCAAATCTTTGTTATATAAATGCTACTTAGATAACTTCTACAAAGTAGATTTCTGAGATTCTCTAATGTTTGGAGATGAACTGTAATCATTTATAATTTTAAATAGCTCACCAAGTATTTCAGATCCTGACAGATGAATTTTTCTACCATCCTAGACTCAAATTCCATGATATCTGTTATCTCAGGGTTTAAAAGGTATTTTCTTTCTAAACCATTTTTTCACTTGCTTTTACACCTACAGGAATTCACCCATATCATTTAATTTGGATCTTGTTTATGAACCATTGTGAGAGAAGTGTTTCAACATTGGCCTTAAACCCTTCTTTGTCACTTTTCTGTTGTCTGCTTGACTAACTGATGGTAGTGTTTGCCAAGGAAGGATTTATCTATTACTTTAATGGAACTGAATGGGACAATACATTTCAATAGCAAAGAAGGTCCCCATATATCACAGCATGGTTAGCATTCTGAAGGAAATTATTTCCTTCATTTGAAATTTAGAAGCAGTATAGGGTCCAGATTTAGTGCTTAAATCATTTTTTTGGAAGTAAAAATAAAATAAAAAAATAAAATACAGTATAATTATGGGCCTGTTCTGGGTTTCAATTGACAGGAGTGGTTTCCCTGCTCCACGAGCATCTAAATGTTGAATTTCTCTATTTTTGTAGAGGTGTAGCAGATGGCACCCTGCACGGAGATAGCTTGGAGAGAATCGTAGTAGAGTCTCATTACACACCCACACTCTAACCCACCTGGACAAAAGACAGTAGTGCTTCAGCTATCTTTCCACTGTACACTGAGAACAATACGGGCTAGTTATCATTGGGCAACAGTGTGAGATGATTGGCTACATCACTACCACCTGTTCTAGGAAGCGAATTTCCGGTTATTTATCATAAAGAAGAGCAGAATCTTTGGGGGATAGTACTACTACCGCATCATGATAGCCAAAATGTAGAAGAACCCCAAATACATTTAGTGAACAGATAGAGACAGTCTTTTCTGCATATAATGGGGTATTACTGATCTTCACAAAAAGGAAACTCCTAAAATATGCAAGAAAATTAATGAACTTTCAAGATATTGTGGTAAGTAAACAACACTGTCACAAATAGTAAAAAATTGGTTTCACATATGTGAAATGCCTGTAACATCAAATTTATTAAAGGCTAGAAAAAAACGGTGCTTGCCAAGAATTGGTAGAAAAGAAAATGGGGTTACTAACTTCATGTATATACAAGTTTCAGTTGCAAAACAGAAATTAATTGTGAACATCCAACCAACGAAATTGTGCAAATCTGTATTGTGCCCATTTCTGCACTTAAAAGTCTGTAAATAATTTAAATTTCATGTTGTGTTTTTACTAACATTGAAGACATAAAAGAAAAAGATGAGGACAAAAGATAATTGTTATCTCAGTAGTTCATAGATATATAGAGCATTTATGGCTATAAAACAACAAAAACTGGAGTGTTTAAATAGGTCGCTATAATAACATACACTTTAATTAAAATATGAGTCACTGCTTTAGTGGAAAGAATTGTATGCTATGGAAGTCTAGCCGGGGGCATCCAGCTTAATATTTGGCATTACATTTCATCAGCTACAAAATTATCTGTTGGAGTTAATAACGCAACAGCAATTTCCTATCAGTAAATAAATATACCACCTCAGATATAATTATATATATATATGTGAAAGGAAATCCCCTTGGTTCGCCAGAGTCACCTGGGGAAAATGGGAGTGATGCTGCCAGGCTCTTCTTTTTTAATATAGACACAAATAGATACGAGTTAATTGTCATTATAGCCGCATAGAAGATACAGAAAGTAGCAAACCAGGCAAAGAGAGCGACGGTAACAGTACGTAACGTAGTAACCACGTTTAATTCCTACCATTTTGTTTTGAGGTCATGTATCATTTTTGCTGCTTTTGCGTTGTTTTGATTTTGTCTTCATCGTTGTTTTGTTAGTTTTTTTTCTAAATTTTAAAATAAAAAAAATTAAAATGAGAGCCACAATCAAACCAGTGGCAACAGAGCTGCATGGAGAAGGGATGCGAATGTACCGGAAGTGCACACTGCGGTGCCTAATGTTTACATTCTTGTACAGAGTCAGCACCTGAACGTAACACGCACCAATTCCTTGATTTATTTCCTATCCCTTCCCTCCTCGCCTTGCTCCGTATCTAGATTTCCTTTCCCTTGAAAGTAATCCACTTACTGTTTTTATCTTTCCATTTTGCTTTTTAATTTGACTCTTGGTTTCTCATATAAGGGAAACAAAGTGATATTTAAATTTGTGTGCAAGATGTATTTCACCTAACATTGCAGTTGCCATGTTCTTACAGATGACTCAAGCCTGTCCTCCCTTATGGCAGGCTGGTACTCCATGCTTGCAAATATCATATTTCTTTTATCTATTCATTATGTACTGCAAACATATACAAAAAGAGAGAAGAAGAAAGAAGGAAAGGAAGGAAGGAAGGAAGGAAGGAAGGAAAAGAACAAACAGGATGAGTGGGGAGGAGAGGCAGGAAAAGGAAGGGGGTGAAAATGGCATTAATTCATGTTTTGTACATTTGCCAACTTCTCACAAGAAATGTACATATTATGTAAACAGACGTGTGAATAAACTAAATGAATAATCACAGAGATGGAGCAAAGAGGGAAGAAGGGAAGAGAATGGAAAGGGAATTACGATGTGTTATGTATATGTACCAACATGCCATGAGGAATGTAATCATAAACTATAGACATATCCTAAGAAAATCTTTTCAAAATTAAGAAAAAGAAAATATGCCTAAGAGGTACAGCACTTGGAACTTAGTGTTCTGAATGAGCAGCAGACATAGTATGGGGTAAAACTTCCAGAGCAGGTACCAGAGGGCCAGAAAGGCTCTTTCTTCTGAAGGAACGTGGCAAGCAAATTCAGCCACAAAGTCATTCAAAGGTGTTCTGACTGTCAACCCACACAGGGGATTCTCTTTTCCTTTGGCCTGGGAAGACAAGCGAACAAACAAACGTTGTTACATTCATCTTTAACTCTCTGCTGATAGGCATTCAGAGGGGAAAACATGTTTTTAGTTATTTGTGATGGAAAAATTTTCCAGCAGTGGAACTGTGAGGTCCATCACTTTCATTCCTTCTTTATTCCTAAACATACGACTTCAATGAAAAGAATAAAGACATTCTGGAAATTTGCTCAAAATTACACGAGAAAAATAATTTCTCTTTAATTCCTCCCCGGCTCTGCTCTCTCCCCTCTTCGTAGGTGAAATTTTAGCAATAAGATTCTCAAGCTCCATCTGCGTTATTCCAATGTTGCATGATTTTCTCCAAAAAGCAAACGGTGCCCTCGTAGAACAGGATACAGTGATGCCGTGGTGCACGAACACTTCCGTTTGCAAACAGTTCCGCTCACACGCTAAGCTTTGCCTCTGCAAACTGTGTCAGGTCATAACTAAGACCGTGACGATGTGTCTCACACAAACACAAACAGAAACACAACCATCTTCCCCTAAATTGTATACAGATTCGGTCCATAAACTGAGGCTGCACAGTAGTTTGTTTGGACACGTAATCCATTTCTGCTCCTTCTTACCAATTTATAGATGAACGCTGCAAGTTTACAACGTCAGAAAATGTCTCAAATTCTTTGTTCTCGCTTTCACTGCCAGCTCTTCACTTACCTGGACTTTCATCTGTCCGGGTCCTTTCTCAGTTGTTGTAGAGGGTTTGTGTATTCATGTGAAAGGCAGATATTGCTTGCAAATCCACATAGAAAAATGCCACTGTTGGAAAAATAACAAAAATGATATCTATTACTCTTTGACAGCATTAAAAGTATCCTACAGTTTTTAATACAGTAAGTAGAACCTGCTTGTGGCTTGGATACCTTCTTGAGCCAGTAGGCAGTAAGAAACATGCTGTAATATTCGCATAGAATAGGTCAGAGGAGGTAGCTGACCATTATCAGTCAGTGGTAAAAGCCCCCTTAAGTAAAAAATTAAGTAAAATATCAATGTATCACAGAGGAATGGACCCATAAACAAGATGGACAAGGAGCTAGCATGTTTTTTTCAAACTTTCTATATTTTACAAAGGCTTCTTAGAATGAATTTATTTTACACTTTATTGTGCAATTTTATCAGTTTATACAGAGAATTTTTAATAAGTAAGAAATAATCCTGCACTGCTTCACTTCTCCATACTAATTAAGAAAATTGGCTGCAATGACCCACATACAACTAGTTATTCATGTGGCTCATGAAACAATTTTAACAAAATAGTTTGCCCTGGAATAATGAGTTTAGACTTTTCTGCTTAACCCAGTGTTTAATATATCTGAATACAGTCACAAAATACTTTCCACATTTGACTAGTATATTTCGTATCACATTTTGTTCACTAAACTCTGATTTACTGAGTTGTGTCAGTATTTCTTCCGCAATATTTTTGGTTATTAATTTGTTACCACTAACTATGGGTCCTTCAGTGGTCTTCCACAATGGCCACAAACCTCATCCAAGAAGAAGCTTGGTGGATAGTACAACATTTTAACTAGAAGATCTCTGACCTTATAAGGATTCCTTTGCTCTAAAATAAATTTTAAAGACAACTAGCTTAGAATTATGTTGGATGTAAAATTTGTACCTGATATGTCTTGGTAGAGTTATATCAGCTCACACCTTTATTATTTTATACAAGAAAAAATAGTAAAATAAATATCTTCCACAATCATTCTTTCTTCTGTAATCTAATGATATGAATGACTTCAGCCTAGTGTTAGTCCGCTTTCCCATATTTTCTCACTAGCACTTAGGAACCCTTTGATCTTCAAGCCTCCTGTTGTATAATTGATCAAAGGTTTTTAAACCTGAAGCTACAGTATAAGAGACTGGATTCCGAAATGTCAGTCCACCCACACTAACTTTGACTAACTTTCTAGGCAGATTATTAAACCATAATGGAAGAAAGAAAAAAAAACTGTAGCTCCATTGAAAACATACACCATAAGGGTTTTAATTGTCCATTGCAAAAGGTAGTTTAGGCATAAGTATTTGGATTTCTAAAGGTATATTCTTTAATGGACTTCCCTGGAAATATTCATATAATTGTTTCTTTTACTATTGAAACTAATAACAATGCCCCAACTGTCATAATAAGTTTAATCCACTGGTCCAAAATTAAATTATGCTTGTTCAATTTTGAAGAGTTTGAATATTATGAATAATGCATTATTTCATGTCAGAAAAGTTCTGACACAGGTCATTCCAACACTTACAAAATTCAGTGTTATCCTTCACTCTGTACAAGCTGATAGCAGGTAAAAATAAAAAAGTGAACTTGCAAAGGAAATTTCCTTCTAACCTCAAAATAATCCTTCTCTCCAGTTTTTGAAGCTCCGACAGTGAAGGGGACCAGTGATAGAAATGATACTTCGCTCTTGCTGCTACCAAGAGAGTGCTGGTTTCAGTGCCTCACTTGGGTTAAACTAGGTTGTTGTGAAAGCTTCCTGATGCCCCTGATCCTGCAAGCTTCAGTAACATCAGTATAAAGGAATTAGAGCTAATGTTCCAGTTGGAACAGATGGAAATAAAATATCCATGTCTAACTTTGCTTTCTTCTCCATCATTTCCACTTTCTTACACATCATGCAGTCAGAAGTTCTTGCTTTTTCAGTAGAATTTGGAAATTAAATCAAGGCTGCTGAAGTGTGAAAGCCTGTCAGAAAGTTCCAGCAGCATTTAATATTTAGCATTTAATATATTGGGAAAGGGAGACCTGGGTTTCTTGCAGTACAGATATCAAACTAACATGGAGTGAAAATTTCCACTGAACTGAAAATCTATGGATCTAGAAATCATAATCATTGTGATCTAAAATAAAATGCAATCCTCACCCCATTTTATCTTTTCTGAGGAATCTCATTAAGATATTCATTCTACCTATATTGTTTGGAGTTATACCCATGGAAGACAGAGTTTTTAAAAACTCTGTTATCTTTAGAACACGAAATGTTAAAACTTGACTCCCACCCACGGAGGATTTTCAAATATAAATAAGTAATAAGTAATAGAGTGTAAGGTGGGGAAACCTTCAGTTCCATGTCTAACGGGATTTTTTTGAATAAACATAGTCTAAATGCTGTTTTTGCTCTGCTCGTTCCTCTGTGTAAGACAGATATTATTTTTGAGCAGTGCCTTCCATTATTTTTACTTTTCTATAATTTGCTTCTGATCTGTGACAACAGGTTTTGCTAATTTTATATAGTATTTTGTTCCACACAAAAGGGTTGGAAGTACAGTCTCGGTCCTAATAAAAATTTGAGGTATTATTTTGAATGCAATTTTATCAATTTGTAGGCATTCAGAGCAATTTAGACTTCATCATTCATTTAGTCTTCTTGTACAGGCTGACACCATGTTATTATCTTACGTGCAGATCTTTTTCAAATCCAAAAATAAGTCTTGGTGCAGAACTGACTCCCACTACATGCTTTCCCAGCCTGCTCAGCAATTATTCTCACATGGCTGATACACGCATTGTAGTAGCTTTCTGAAAACGAAGGCTGGTTTAACAGACATTTCACTCCTGTATTTTCAGTATTTTTCTACTTTATGACATTATTTCATTACTTCATGCTACTGGTTCATCATATGCGATAACCCAAGACATTCTCTGTCTCACTTCTCGCTGTCTGTCTCCTCTTTCTCTCTGTATTTCTCTCAGTTTGGGAGGAAAATTAACCTTTCTGATAGTGTACGGTAAAACTTCTTATCATGTTCCACCATAAACAACGCTTGTCTAAAAATATTTCTTGATGAATATTTATATAATGATGGCAACATTTTTATTTTTACTTTGGTGTGATTTGCCTTTAGGTAAAATATGAACAAAACATTGAAGCCACAAGCTACTGCTGTAGCTAGAATACAAAGAGATGCACACCCTCTCCCAAATGCTCTGTTATAATGTTAAATGCCATAGAGTTAGAAAAACGATATCTGAAAATGTTAAATATATGGTTATTTTACTGTGTATGTAGCACTTTTTTATTTATTTTTCTTTTTTTTTTTTTTTGGCAGTACTGGGGATCGAACTCAGGACCCTGTGCTTGCTACACAAGCGCTTATTCCACTGAGCTATATCCCCAGCTCATATTTATTTTTCAAATGACATTTAAAAGCCTTTCTTTGAGGGTGATAGCTATATCTTAATAATAAAGCATGTGCATAGCGATAGTTATAGTAGCCATTTAAATTTTTATACTCTTATAAGTGTATCCATGTACAACATTTGTACAGATAGAAATACTTTGATTAATAAATAAAGGAATACTATTTTAATGGGAAAATTTAATGGAATATCTTTGAATAAATTTATTGATCTATTTTTGGAGATTGCACACATCAACTGAAAAACAAAAAAAATCTCCAAAACTGTTATTACTTGTTTTCATGGGCTGGTACAGATTTCAAGAAAAATGCCACTGTCTTGTACTTTTTAAGCGACACTTCTGCTCTTATAACCTTGGGAGGGTGAGAGGTTTGCTCTCGGGTGTTGAGCTGCCTTCGTTCTCATTGGGAATGATGTCAGGTTTCTAGTTTCCCTGCAGAATACTGTGTGCGTCAATTGCCTCGGGTCCGTGGTGTTCTCACTATCACATGAGAATATTTTTTGCTTGTTTCAAGATGCATAAAGCCCAGGCTGACCTCACTTAGATGGCTGCCTACTAAAAAGCTGCACATGAAGCTTTTCCTTAGTTTTATCTGTTCATCTACACAAAGCATCATTTATTACTCATTTGTTCTTTTAATACATTTTCCTAAATGCTACATGTCAGGGACTTTGCAAAGCACATAAGATACAGTGTCAAATAAAGCCCCATAGCTGCTCTAGTGTGAAGAAGGGAAGCAGAGTCAATGGCTGCACCCCCGTGTGTTAGACACGAAGTCCTCATATTGGGGCAATTGGCAGACAGGGCATCTATTTTCTTTTCCTTCCCTGTTATGGTCATGAAAACTCCCTTCAAATAGCATCAAAAAGGCTCTGGTAAAGATAACATGTTCAACATTTATTCTTCTTAATAACTCAGTATAAAATAGATTAGCAATTCTCCTGGGGACACTGTTTAAGTAAATATTGATAGGGAAGAGGACTGCGGAGATTTTATGAGCCCAGAGTATGGGGACTTTTGAGAGGCAAATATCCAAGAAAAGAATGTATCAGGGGTACTCAGATGGTAGGAGGACAGCAAAAACATGTTGGAAATGTGTAGAAATCCACTTTAATTATTTTGGCTCAGATATCTTGTTCTGATGTAAAACTTCGTTTGGAACATTTATTTTTGAAACAGCAGAGTACACAGTCTTGCTATGCATAGAGCGGAAGAGCTGTTTACACTGAGGAATCAGACTTGTAACTTGCGCTGAAAAGAGCTGTGACCTTTTCTAGCAGCTCTATGAGGGCTTTTATTAGATCCTTGTGCAGCCAGTAGCCCATCAATCTCTGCGGTGCATAACGGTGACATTAACACGGGTAGGTCTGTCAGAAAGGGGCTCGTTGCACCGTCGGTGTTTCCCAGGCAGTAGCAGCGTTTTTAGCTGTGTCCAGTAGCTTGAAAACCACATGAAGAAATTGTATGAAGCAATGAGGAAGCACTAGGCATTTAGCCTAAAGATATCAACAACCACAACAAACAATGATGCAAACACGGAATTAAGAATATTTTTCAGTTCACCTGGAACAGAAAGCAATGGCACGTCCATCGAACATGTAAATGGTTGAATTTAGACATATTTTGTGATGTGAATTAACTAATATTCAACGTGTCCAATGAATCACTATGGACAGAATCTTGCAGCTTTCTAGCTTAATAAAGAAAGGAAACAAAAAGAAATAAAGAGCAAGTTGAATTTTTACTAAGTGAATGCGAACTAATCCTTATACTTATTATCTTGTATGAGAAGATATTATTAATCAACACAGATGTACTTTCTGATTGCTGCTAAACTGAACTTCAACAAACTTCTAAAGAGAGTTTATTTTCCATGGAAGTGATCTCCTAAAAGGAGATTTTACAATTCATTAAAGGTTCAAAATGAGAGTCCATATAATCTTCAAGGCAGAAGTTCTACACCTTCACATAATCAAGTCACAGACCACATACATTTTACCCATCTGACAAAAATTCCACAGGGAAACAGACGGGGGAGTCTCCTGAGAAGCAAGTAGCATGTGGTGTCTTGATCAGAGAACCTCATCTATAATATGTCATCTTTTCCTGAAGACTAAAATTTCTTCTTGAGTTTGTGAACAGAAGTTTAAATACTATATAATAAATTTGAATACTGTAGAAAACAAACATAAAAACTAAATGATGCATTAAAACAAATCCTAATACCTGAAGCTCGACAGCTTTTCACATGTTTGCTTGGTTTAACACTGATCTGGTATATCTTATATTTGATTTTGCTCAAGAATTCATTTGCAGATGGAATTTAAATGATGGCTGTAATGATAGTCAAGTTTATTATCCACTGTTTGCCAACCAAGTGCACAACACCAGGCAAAGCATGTGGTTACACCTTTCTAATCTTTACAAAACTGTACACTATGTTATTATCCATGCTGAACATCTGAGACAACTGAGAGCCACGGGAGCTCATAAATCAGCTGCATTTAAACTCATGGAAAGGGTCACCATTCCTGTTTCAATGTACGAGCCATTGTACTGTGTGCCAAAGAATGTGCTCCAGGTTTAAAAGCTTTTTGAATCTAATGAAGGAGATACTAGTTGTATATTTCAGATAATAAAGCGGACTTAAAAAGAAGTTGCAAAGTGCAATAATGTACTCAATCATTTTTTATTATTTGTGTGTCTGTGGTACTGGGATGTGAAACCGGGGAAAAATAAATTCTAAGCCTGCTCTCTCTCTCTCTCTCTCTCTCTCTCTCCCTCTCTCTCTCACTCTCTTTTTGAGAGAAGGTCTCATTGAATGGCCCGGCTTGCCCTTGAACTTGGAAAATCTCTGCCTCAGCCTCCTGAGTAGCTGCGATGATAGGAGTGTGCTACCATAACAAGCTATACTCAATTACTTAACAGCATAGGTTGTACTGACGCTCAGCTTTGTGATAAACCAAAGTCCATTTTCAATTTAACAGGTGATATAATGTCTCAAACATAACCATTAAACAAATTAACTGAGATATACTCATGAGAATTTTTCAGACATGAAAAGTTTGAATAGAACAATAATGAAACCCAGAGTGTAGCTCAGTGGCACAGCACCTGCCCGGCAAGTGTGAGGTTCTGAGTTTTATTCCCACTACCCAAAACAAAAGCAAACGGTAAGAAAAGAATAATAATAAAATATCTAGTTTTCCTTTATATTTTTCTCAGAAACCTACTGTGTATCTTTTAGAAGAAATAGATAATATTATTATTTTACCTCTATTCAATCATGATTGGGTTACTTGATTCTTGCTTGCATCTGGAATTATCTCTTCTCACTTCGTATCAATCATATGATGGTCCCCATCTTGTCCTTCCAATCAGAAGGAAATTACAGTGAATGATAGATTTTTCTTTGTCTAGTGCTCACTTTCAGAAAACTAAACATAATAAAGTGAATATCTTTAGAATCTATGATGTTGATTCTCAAACCAGTAAGGCAAAATTTCAAAATATTCTGGGAAACATAAGCATATATTTCTTTCATAAAAAATTCATTTATACTATGGAACTTTAAAGGAAGGCTAGACACTGCTTACGTGGTTTTTTTTTTTTTTTATCTGTATAATGGTGCGGTGGTAGGCTAGGTTTGTGTGTGTGTTATTGCTTGTGTCTATATGGCCCTCCAACGATTCCTGCACTCACAGGTGGTAGGTTTTTCAGAGGTGGCTGAATCTAGAATGTGTGATTGATTCCTGATGCAATGCCAGGATTAAGGGTGCTATAATTAAGGGTGGGTGATTTCTAAATTATCCCACTGACTGATTGGTCAGCACCCTCGACCTAGTAGAATAGAAGGAATATGTACGGGCCATGAAAATGCTGCTAAGGTCCCTTGCTTGCTTGACTACTGTCTGCCTGTCATGAAGTGTTTTTCCTTCGCAATGTCCGCCACACTACCCATCTTGCAGCCAGCCAATCGTGGACTGAGACCTCTACAAACTGAGCCAAATAAATTTTCCTCTTTGAGCTTGGGGCAACACATATTTTGTCTCAGAGAGACACTGAGAAATGTAACTAAAACTCTGTGTGTGTGTGTGTGTGTGTGTGTGTGTGTGTGTGAGTGTAATGCGCGCGCACGCATGCGCATATGTGCTTCAAAGTATATTGAAGTTTGGAAAGTCAGAGTCTGACTTGTAGCCTTGAAAACTTTTACTTTCTTCACAAAATTGAAGTAAAGTAAGAACATTCACTTTAATCTTACTCATTTGGTTATGGTCGTTGCTTCTCCAACACAATGAAAGCTTTAAAAGATACAAAGTAGTTGAAGCACTTCTCCATTATTAGTGCATAGAGTTTTTGGCACACAGTACTCACTCAATATTTGTTAAATGAATAAATAAGTAAAGAAACATAGGTTGTTTCAGTTTGGCAATGAAAAATAGGGCAGGAATATCATCTTTTCGGTGAATACATGTGTGTAATTTTTCAATCCTTAATTGTTAAAGAAACCCAGGTTATATCATAGTATCATAGTATTATAAATGTTAAGGAGCGATGATTTCAGAGCGAAAATTGAAGTAAAATCTTACGGAGGAGCTTCCATCTACTTGATGGGTGGAATCCAATTTAAGAAAATATTTTTGAAAAGCAACCAAAACTGTGTGCATTGATTTATTCATTTCAAACGGTTTATTTAAATAATTTCCAAAATATGGTGGTATCATTTTTCATCTAACAGATATGAACGGTAGAAGTCAAGATGAAATATTCATGGACAGACTCACTGTTGTAAATTTTATTTCCAAACCAATGATTTTTCCTCATCCTCAATGGGAAGAGGAAAATAAAATTTTAAGTTTTATCCTGAGAGATGCTTCATAAATGTACAGCACCTGCTTCTTTCTCAGAAGCTCAGTACAATGTGGGCTTGTATTTATTACCCTCTTTCCCTGTCTTATCCCATTTTCGCTTGCTCCATAGCCTGAAACTGCATGCTAAATAAATGAACTGCACTAAAACTGTACCATAGGCTCCATGGCTGCATGTGATATATTGTAAAAATAAATCTTTTGCTAAATAAAATTGCTGGAAAATTAGTCCCCAAATAATGTATAGATATGGTCCAGGTTAAAATGGCCAATTGTAGGTTTTAGTGATTTACCGGTATTCTTATCCCGTATTCCAATTTCTGTCCCCCAGAATCTTTTGTCCCTGCTTCTTGGAAGTTCCCCATCTGCACTCTATTTATATTCCTCATGATCAAATTTTTCTGCCTACAGCGTTGTTTACTATGAAACTGAGAATGATAGCAGTCATTAATTATTGGATTATGTATTAGAATAGACTTTATATATTAGACTGTATAATTCATTAAATGATTATTTCATAACATGGTTTATCCCTCCAGTATGCCATTCATAAAAAAGAGGAGAGATAGGAATGAAGGACGCAGAAGGTGCAATTTTTACCCTTAAGATAACTGCCTTCTAATATGGCACATTACATTAGTAAAAAAAAATGCATAAATACACATTTGGGTCTGAAAAAACAAATAATATTTGTTTTCCCAAGGTATATTCTTATTTTCTATAATGTATACAGACAAAATTGAGTTATTTTGCTTAAGATTTACATAGCTAACTCCAGAATTTAATTGCCAAGCTTTTAACCTTCAGATATCTCATTGTAGCTTCACCACTCAATGTAAGAGGTGATGGTCCACGCGGGCATAAGCACCTGCTCTGGAAAAAGTAGTGATACTAATGCCTTAGGTGGTCGGTGGGAAGAGATAGCTGAGGGTATGTCTGATTAAAGTGATCTGGATCTAAGAAGTCTGAGTGGAGTGGTGGGACCTTACTTGGCAGATGGTAAATAATTATGTTCCAGTAAACTTTAGAAAGGAAGCAGGAAATTATTAAAATATGCCTTCCTGATAATACAAACGCAAGTAGTGTGAAAAGCAGAATTAGCTGTAATGATACTCCTAGTCTAGTCATATGTATAGTGGCAGGATACCTGATATTTGTAAGGCATTGTGCTAAGTTCCCAACTAAATCTTTGCCATCTAGTTTAGACCTATCAATCAGATTTCATAGTGGTCAAGTACAATGGTTAATTTTATGTTACTGGGCTAAACACTGACATCCACAAGTTGGTCCAAATACCAGTGTAAAGGTGAAAAGATGTTTCTTTAATAGATGTGGAAAGGTGTTTATTTTTTAATAAATGCAGTTAATATTTAAATCATGAGATAATTTAATAATCACTAAGTCATTTAAATATTATTTAAATCAATAGTCTTTTAGTAGATTATATTCTATAATTTAGATAAGCCACATGCAATCAAATAAAGGCCTGAAGGACAAAGGCATATTTCCTGGAAATGTGGAGATTTTGATTTCAGATTTTTCAATTGCAACATCAAATTCTGCTAGTCCCACCTGGTAAATTTTCTCCACAGCGTTCAGTAAGCCATTGTTATGCCTCACACTTTTGCAGGGTAACTTTTCCAAGTCTCTTTCCCTCCCTCACTCCTTCCCTTCCCTCCTGCTACCTCTCCCCAGTCTCGCTATCTCTCTCTTTTTCTCTCTCTCTATTTCTCTCTCCATATCTATCCCTTGCCCTCTCTGTCTGTCACCCTCTCTCTCCTTGTCTCTTCTTTTCTCTTTCCCTTCCCTTCCCTTCCCTTCCCTTCCCTTCCCTTCTTTTCTCTTCCCCTACCCTCCTCTTCCCTTCTCTGTCTCTCTATGTCTCTGTCTCTGCCTGTCTGTCTCTCTCTTATATATATATATATATATATATATATATATATATATATATATATATAATATCCTTCTGGAGAACTCTGATTAATGTAACTTCGTTTTTGTTGAAGATTTAAAGTACAATAAGCATCCAGTGATATATTGCGCACCTTGGTAGTTTATCTGTGTAAGATGCCTTGTATTCAAGGGACAGCCAAATAAACTATCTGGAATTTGTGGGTACCATGAAAGATGGGCCAGGGGCAGCACTATGGCTCTGAAGTCTCTGAAAGCCACTGGAAAGAGAAATTCTCCCTTTGGTCAGAAATTTGAGTAGTGTACCTGTTTATTTATTTTGCTTAGAAAGATAAATGGCCAGATATGCCATTGTATACCATTTCATGTGCACTGGATAGTGGTCTGGCTAATAATGAGAGACATGGGTGGAACATGACTAGAGAATTATGGGCAAGCATACCTGAAGAAGAAGTATGTGCATATGATTCTTTCAGTAAAACCCGAAGGTACTTGTGTTCTACATGCTTGCTCAACAAAGGGAGGATTTTCATAATTTTAAGATAGAATGGCTTATTCAGTGAATGATGCTTAGCTTGATTTCTTATCCATTTCTGTTATATCCCAATAGATTCATGAATAAAGTGGCCATAGTGTAGGCCACTATGGAGCAATGGAGGAAACTCATGTTCAAAAACTTGACTTCAACTCTCTAAGGCTGACCTGGCTCTGGCCACTGTTGAGAGTCCAAACTTTCAGAGGAAGAAAACAAGCTTTCATCCTCACTATTGCTGTGACTCATGGGGCTCACAGTGTACCCTAGGGAGGAACAGTGGTGGGAATGAGGAAAACATATACAAGAGACAAGACTGAAGTCAGGTCTTCTCTCTCCTGATGAGAGAAGAACTGAACAACAGAAGGGGTGTTCATTTATACTTTTGTAAAATTAGTATCATGAGACACATGGTTGCCTAGAAATTAATGACTGAAATTGTCCAGGCAGGAAACCCTTCTCCAGAATGAGGTAGTTTCACTGCTTCTGGCACTCTGGCCCTGTCCTGCTCTGACACATACTACCAATCTCCAACTTCAGCTGCTCCTTACACACTGTGACACATTCCCAAGGTTGATGAGCTAGATACCTGATAGCAGGTTGATTACACTGAACCACTTCCATTACAGGAGGGATATTGCATTTTTCTTATTAAAATAGTTATCAAGAAAACAGTTTTCATGTCCATACTCAATGTCTCTGCCAAAGTTATCTACAGATTTATGGGGTGCCTTATGCATCATCACATTGCAGTGGTCCAGACAGCATCACTTCTTATCAAAAAACTTTCTTCTCAATAAATGAATGACAGTATTGAGGCCATGTTCATGGGTTCTAAAGCTCTTATCATAATCCCTTGAAGAAGCTGGTTTGGTAGATCAGTGGCCCGGCATTATAAAGAATTAGTTACAGCATCATTGGGACTAGGGCAAGAGTATTCAGGAGTCTGTACATTGAATCATTGTCCAATGTAACCAGGACCTGCAGCTCTGGGAATTAAGGAATGGAAATGGAGGAGATACTTGTGCTGTTTCCACTGGGTGAAGTTTTGCTTCCTCTGTGCATGACCTTATGTTTTGCTAAACTATACCTATCCGTTTCACAAGGAGAACTTCTGTCTAGCAGGAACTAGGTAGATGAAAAAGGAATAAAGATGTGGTATCTCCTCTTGCAAGGCAGAATATAAACAGGCATTTATTTTCTTGAATCTTGAAATTCAAGGAATTTTTTCGTTGATGAACTAATGAAGTGAAGATCAATACACTACCTTGAATATATTGTTTGATTTATAGTTTTGACAGTGGATAATGACATTTTTCATAAGGTTTCTACAAAGATATGGAATCAGTAGGTTGTGAGCATATGAATCTTTATGTATCTACCTAGAGGGATATTTTAATGAATTGAATCATGTGGCTGTACTGCCTGGCTGCTCTGAGATGCATAGGCTAGTCCAAAGGACTGGAAAATACAGTATGAATCAGACTGTATTCCTAATTCTGAAGGTGGTCTCAAGGAAGATCTCTCTCCTCTGGAAGCTTCAAGCTTTGCTCTTAACACCTCTATCTGATTGGATAATTGTCACCAACACTATGAAGGACAATTTTATTTATATAAAAATTAATTTAAATGTTAATCACAGTGAGAAAGTGTACCTTCCCACCAATTCTGCACTGATATTTGATACTACAATTGAACACTACACCCTAGTTAAGTTGACACAATATTATCCTGAGAACACAGAGATCTTAAATTCATTATTAGATATGAACAATATGACTCCAAACTATGAGATAGTTTTCCAAAATCATAAAATCAATGACAGAGATACAATTAAAATATTGTTTAGCCTGATTCAAATCTTAAAAACTCTCCAATATCTTATGATAGTGGTTAATTTTTTATCATTAAGATATTGAATGAGAATCTTAAGTCAGTATGTCTCTTCACTTAGCTCCTTTAAATGACAATAGCCCTTGTGGCTCTGTATGTTGCCTGTCTTGGTTACTTTTTTCTCATTGCTGAGACAAAATACCAAACACCCAAAATGAAGGCAGGAAAGGTTTATTCAGTTTACAGTTTTTGGAGGTCTCAGTCCATATTTGGCTGGTTCTGAGGCAGAGTGGCACATGGCAGAGGGCAACAGTTCATGGCAGAGGTACACAACACAAACAGCAAGACCAAAAAGGAGAAATGGCCACCAGCAGCCTCTTTCTCTCCCTTATATATACAAATTATCTATCTGCCCTAGGGTGGGTATAGCTCTCACATACATAATCCCAGCACTGGATCATGGATCAGTCATAAACTCTAAAAGCCACCACATAACTGCATGAGGATTTGGGGGGACATGTAGACATAAACCATAACATTCCACCCCTGGCCCCCCAAAGACTCATGCACGTCCCTTTATACAAATAGCATTTAGTCCATCTGCAAGAGTTGCCAAGTTCCTAACAGTTTCAGCATTGTTAAAAAGTCCAAGTCCCAAGTCTCCTCAGAGATGTAAAAGCAAACTCTTAGTTGTGAGCCCCTGTACAAATGAAAAGTTAAACACTTCCAACATTCAATGGCACAAAATATACATAACCATTATAAAAGGTACAAACATGGGGATACAGAGCTTGGGAACAAAGCAAGTTCAACATCCAGCAGGGCTAACATTATGTCCTGTAGTTCCAAATCTAGCATCTGAAGCAACTTGTGGCACACTGTGAGCTCCAAAGGGCTTGTATGATTCCACACCTACGGTACTTCCCACGGTTACAGCTCCTAGGGCTTCTCTCTTGGGCCCACTTTGCTCCCTCCTTGCAGCCTTCCTCAGATGATTCATGGTCCTGGCTTTTCTAAACTTCTGAGGTCTCCAGTGCACCTTTTGCTTCACACTCACAGCTTTACACACTGTCCCTTCAGGGGCACATTGCCTGGCCTCCCAAGCCTTCTGAAATCTGGGTGGAAGCCTCTTTAACCTCAGAACTCTTGCATTATCCGTGCACCTAAAGCCAGGGACATGTGGATGATGTCAAGGTCTGCTGCCACCTGGAGTAGTAGGCAAGCTTTCCTTTCCTTGGCCAGAGGGGTCGAATCCCTGGTCACTGGGTGCTCTGAATCCAAATTTGAGGAACAAATTCTCTATGCTGCTGCTTTTCTGGAACCTGGTGTGGCCACTGCTGCCATTCTGGAACACGGTGCTCTGTGGCTTCCTTCTCAAGGCAAGGTCTTCTACCCTTGCAGTTTTGAGGCTGCAAAGGATGGAGACTTGCTGCCTCTTGTGATGCTCTCAGGCAATCGTTTCCACTCTCTTGTTCCTCTTCAGCAATCAGGATCTCCTCAAGTCCACCTTTGCAATCCACAGCTTTACTAGAACTTCCCTTCTGGCCAAACTCATACCATTTTAAATCATCCTGCTGGACTATTTGCTTTTCATTCTCAATATAAATCTGGCTAAAAGCTGCCAACAATAGCCATGCCACTGTCCCAACATTTGACTGCCTTCAAATTTCTTTTGCCAGATTAACCAGTTCACTGCCGCTCTTAATCTCAGTTTTAGGCAAAGTCTTTGGACAAGAACAAAATGCAGACAAACTTTCTGACAAGCCATAAGACACATCGTCTGGAGTTCAACAACCAATGCAGTCCTTCTTTCCAGCAGAAACCTTCCAAACCCAGTCTTTACCAGCAGGATTTCTATCAATCTTCTGGTCTTCTGAGCTCTGACCAGAATCTCCTATACAGAATAGCCCAAGGTATTCCAACTCTAGTCTTTCAGGTAACATCTCTGAACCTTTCAAAACTCTTCCCACAAGCCATTTCCAAAGGCTCTTGAACCACATGGTCAGGTATTGTCACAGCAACAACTCCACTTTCCTGGTACCAAATTCTGTCTTGATTAGTTTTCTCTCATTGCTGAGACAAAATACCCAACACCCAGAATGAAGTAAGGAAATGTTTATTTAGCTTACAGTGTTTGGAGGTTTCAGTCCATACTGGGCTGGCTCCAAGGCAGAGTGGCACAAGGCACAGGGCAACTGTTCATGGCAGCGGAACACAGCAAAAACAGCAAGAGCAAAAGGAGGAATGGATACCAGCAGCCTCTTTCTCTCCCTTACACATACAAACTATCCACCCTAGGGTGGGCATAGCTCTCACACCCATAATCCCAGCACTGGATCATGGATCAGTCATAAACTCTAAAAGCCACCCCATAACTGCAGGAGGATTTGGGGCGACATGCCAACACAAACCATAACATTGCCCTTACAAGGTGAGAATGTTTTGCCATGACTGCTGCAAATCTTACAGTAGACTAATTGCATAGAAAAGTATAATGGTTAACAAAAAGAAAATGCGGAATAAACACTGAAAGTATGAGATGTAATAACCCTACAAGGCTCAAGACTACATATCAAATCGGAAAATAAAGATAGTCTCTTGGTTTCTCATTTTAAAAAGGGATGCTAATTTGTTTTTTTCTTCTTTTTTTCAGCAGCTTGAAGTAATACATGTGAAAAATGTTAAACATAAGATGCTCACCAGTATGGTTATTTAGTTTAAGATTGTGCTACTTTCTCAGAAAATAATTGTATATGCACACATATCTTTCAAAACTTTTAAAATAGCTATGACTTTTTATAATACAATCCTTTTGGTATATTTATGATCTAGCTATATTCTAAACACAATGTTTATTCTTCATGTAAATGTAAACTTTTGTTTCTTTTGTTATTCTTTATACTTTGATATGTTGCCTGAGTGCTATGTGTGCTAAGATTATATATATATATACATATATATATATATATATATATATATATATATATTGGATTGTACCCTTGGCTTTACTTTAGACTTATAAATTATTCACCAATATTTCTTTTCCAAGTTGGTCTTTGAAGGTGCTACACTGTGAATAACTAACTTGAAATTTTATGGTAGAGGGAATGATTTTCTTTCTCATGCATTTGATATAAAAAACTTTAAAGGTGTGTTTTTATCCTTTCAGAATGTGCTTTGACCCCATGACACGTGGCAGAGAATTATGAAGACACAGAGGTTATGCTGACATCTTTCCTTGAAAGTTGATATACTTCTTTTTACTTTTCCACATTTTATGGAAAAAAAAGTCAGTGGTACTTTTCAAATAAAATGATAGCTTATCATTAAAATAATTATAAATTTTTAAATATCCTATCATAATATATTTTGCAAGCTTTCAATCAGCAAATAATCAGCTCAGTAAAGAGTATGCAAGAATTATTGTAAAGAGAAGACACTGACAAGCTAGAGTTTGCATTCAATCTCCCAGTTTTTAAAATCTTTTCTTAGGATTATTTCTAAACTGTCCACTTCAGCATGAGGACCTACTCATGTTGCTTGAGTAACGCTACATATGATTTGAGCATCCTTTACTTAGCATGCCCTACCTTACCAAAATACCTTATGTGATCAAATGCAGCCACCTCTAATGTATCTTATTAGTGGAGTAGAGATAGCATGCAGTTCTTTCCAATTTTTGTTTCCTCAAATAAATAACTAATTGATTTCTTCTTGTTCTGATAAGTATGAAGATATATTTGTCTCAGTATGTTAAACTACAAAGCAGTAAATCATATTACACACAGTAAACAATTTCAGATATATATATATAAATCTCCAAGGAAATTATAGAAAAATAACAGCAGTGAGCATGGTTGTAGGACATACGACAGTGGTCAGCCAATCTTAAAGACAGTTCTAACCTGAACGTTTTAAATCCCCAGCAAATAGGTTCAAGTAACCCTCAGTGTGACTGGCTAGAACACAAATAGTCCAGAAAGACACACAAAGAACGGAAGTTAGGCTTGCAGAAGTCTTGACACCAAGGGAACTGTTTCGGGAATCTGCAGGGTGTGTGCTAAGTTCGTCTTTTGCCTCAGGTGGTCACCACTTATGCATGCCATAAGTGCAAGCTGTCTCTCTGTGAGAGTAGGAGGTTAAAGGGCTCCAAGAGCATCTTTGTATGTGCTGAGGCTTTTCAGAGGCTAAAAGGCTAAACTGTGTCAAGAAAGAATATGGGTAGTAACTCAAGAATAAAACTACAATGAATACTAAAAGAAGAGAAACCATGCATTTCAATTTATAAACTAGTAAAATGCTTTCCAGTAAAAAATGAATTAAAAACATTAGAAGAAGCAGCTCTTTATATATTACTAAAGACATCAATAAAAACAAAGAAGCAAAGAGGACATTTTGGCTAACTAACATTCCCTCAGCCAGCCATCCTACCCCATTAATTCAGTATTACCAAGTTTGCAAGCATGAGGTGACTCTTCACTGAGGAAAAATAGGCTTTGATTTATAGATAAGATCTGACAAGTGGCAAGTTTCTTTTTGGCTGAAAAATATACGAATGAGTCATACAAGCCACAGATAATCATTGAATTTAAATTTTTAAATAGTTTTTAAATTTTAATTTTAAATAGTTTCTGCTAACCCAAAATACTACCATAATGCTAATCCACAATTGTATTATAATGATTTCTATGACGTTGTGCAATAAATCGGTGTAATGTGGGTGAGTAAATGTTTTCTTCTTTTATTTCAATTTATCTTACTAATTTGGGAAGAAGAAAAAGGCTAGAGGAACTCAAAATTTGTACAGTTAAAGATATTTGGACATTGAATTTTAAGGGTAGGAAAATTTACTCTTTATAACAGAAAAGACAGAAAACACTTAAATAAGTAGAACCATCATCAGTTGATAAATTATCATAGTAAGGTAAGCTGGGAAAGAGGAAAAACAAAGGCAAGCATTTCTGAAATTAGTTTAGTTAGAAAGAATTGAGTTTTTAAAGTGGAATACAAATAATTGTGACTTCAAACAATTTTAGTGCTAAAGAAGTACTTGTGAACTTTCATATAAATAATGTGTACATACATGCATTCACATATCAATATAAATAAAAAATTTATCAGCTTTTGGTTTCTGTTCCAGTATGTAAGGAGCTTGGAACAGAAAGATGATCTTTCTAAACAGATGAAAAATGGGAAGACCAAAATATCTTAGTGGAAGAGAAATGAATACTAAACCAGAAAAAGAAATTTACAAGACACTGTAGATCAACATCTCCCATCAACACAGATGCAAAATCCTCAAGAAAATACAATCAGCAAATAAAATCCAATAATATATAAAAGTAAACATACACTATTACCAAAGAGATTTTTATCTCAGTGTGCAAGACTGACCTCAAATTAAGAAATTAATTGATGCAATCCATCACGACACACAGCCAATGAAGTGCAGGCACACAATCCTATACATAGATGCAGAAAAGCGTTTCACAAAATTCAATGGTTAGTCATGATAAAATCTCTCAGGAAGAGGGGCAGAGGAATTTTACTTGTTAAAGACTGTTTCCGAAAACTAGAGTTCACATAATACTTAATGTTGTGAAATTCCAGACTTTCTCATGGGAGTCAAGATGGTACTTCTCATTAACATCTGCAACATCATAATATAATGCAATTTCTTGCTAATACAATAAATCAATAAAAATAAAATCATGCAGCCTAGGAAGAAAGAAATAAGACTGGTTTTTCCTATATAGAATGTCTATGTGTCAAAAGTCTAAAATAAATGATAAGTTTTGTAACTAATAACAAATTGCATGAGAACTTTAGGAAACAAATTAATATGACAAAATCCACTCCTTTCATATGTAACAGTGTCAACAGGTGAAATGTGAACTTAAAACCAACAATGCTAAAATTACCAATCAGAAAAAAGTACCAAACATTGGTATCAACGTAGGAAAATCTGTAAAATCTGTTTGAAAAAACCTATAAATTTCCTAATAAAGAAATAAGAACAGAATAAATAGATGTTTTACTTATCATGTAAAAGTATAACATGGTGAAGTCATTCCTTCCTTTTTTATTGATCTATAAATCCTGTTTAATCTCAACCTAAGTCCAAACAATTTATTGTGAGCATATACACAAACTGATTCTAACATTTATATGGAGAGGAAAAAATACACAAAATTGCTGATGCAATGTTGAAAGAGAATAAAATACTTGAAGGATTGACACTGTCTAGCAAGAAGGCTTACAAAAAACTGCAATAACCAAAATAGTATGGCACTGGATAAATGACAGGCAAACAGATTTAACAAAATACAAATCCCAGAGGTAGACACATGTAAATATGGTCAGCTGTCTTTTCAACAAATGGTACTAGAGTAAGTGGGAATCTATATTATTGCCACACACAAAAAAAGAGTAGGCACAAGTATGAAATAATTCAAAATGGATTGAAGACATAAATTTAAAATGAAAAACTATGAATATTCTAGAACACAATACAAAAGAAAATTTAGATAACTGGACTTTGTAAGGACATTTTAGATGCAATGCCAAAGAAATGATCTAGGAATGAAGTAACTAATATATTGTATGTGGGATTTTGTTAAAATCAGAAATATCTTCTCTGTGCACAACATCGTTAAGAAGATAAAAATCTAAGCTGCACATTTGGTGAGAATATTTGCCTAACAAATTAGATAAGGGATCATTTTTCCAATATAAAAAGAATTCTAAAAACTGAACAATAAGAAATTGAACAACCCAAAAGTGGAACAAAAACTTTAACAAACAAAATTTTGTTATGATTCTGAAAATAAAATCACTGAGATGTTAACTACAATGCATTTTAAAGACATAAAATTGTCAATATACAAAGGAAAAGATTAAGAAACAATATAATAATGGTTTCTAATTTCAGAAAAATTCACTAAAAATGTGGGTGAAAATAGTCAACATGATTTTGTTAATAATTCTCCAGTTTAGAAAAATAATTGTGGCTCAACAGGCTGTGAAGTTACATTATCAAAATGTCAAAAAGTGTAATTATCACCCCGCAGTTCTATAGGCTTAACTAAAACCTCATCCAACAGAGATGTTTAAACAAAAATCTAGGGGGCTGGGGATATAGCTCAGTATAATAAGCGCCTGCCTGGCAAGTGCAAGGTCCTGCGTTCAATCTCCGTTACCGCAAAAAAAAATGAAAAATAAAAAAATAAACAAAAATCTATGTTGTAGAGATTGGAGAACAAATACTGGGAGTGTATTTTCATTGAAGTCTCTTTGAGGAAAAGAAAACAAAACAAAATGAAATAAAAACTCAAAAAACCACGTTTTTAGTCTTTTTTTCTTTTTCTTCCTTTCTTTTTGTCTTTATTTATTCCTACATTAAAAAGGAAAGTGGAAATGTGAATTCACGGGAACATTGTAGATGCATTTATTAGTATCTATCAGTTCGGAACTAGAATAGGCTGAGTAACTGGTGACCAAACATTAGTGCTTAAAATGATGCCTAGGAAAAGGATTAAAAATCGTAAAACTACAATATTGAGTAACCAAGGAGGAGCATTTGCTGTGAAGGAGCACATATGTAATGCCCAACTTATGCACTCTTCTTGAAGAGTGCACATTTTTCAAATTAAAATTTACTAGCTTGAACTAGATATTGTTAATAAAAATAAAGTAATGATAATAATAACACATTTACGTTAATATAAGAATAAGCCCAATTTGAAATAATACACTAAAATACACAAAGAAGGGGAAAATTTAAAAAAAAACTCTTAACAAAACCAAAATTCATCAAGAGTCACAACAGAAGTAAACGGACTTACTATTTTAATACCCCAAGATTCCAATAGTATAAAACTAGAAATAAAACCTAGCTCTATGCCCTGAATATGAGATACAAATATAATGACTCAAAAAAGCTAACTTAAAATATTGAGAAACAATTCCATGAAAACCCAGTTGTGAATAAAGTCATAGAACTGTATTAACATCATGAAAACACATAATTTAATGCAATATAAAGTGGAAAACCACAGTCTAATGACAAACAGCTTCATGGACTGGGATATATACACACCTGTAACTGTACATGCTGAAAAATCATACTCTCAAGTTATACAAGGAAAGCATTGATGTAAGTGTAAGCAAAGCTGAAAAAGATCTCCTATTAGGACATTTTAACAACAATAATTATAGATAAAATAGACAAATGGCGGTAAACAACTTAAAATATCAAAATCACAATAAATAAACCTTTTAGTACACTGATACAGAATACCACTTCTAAAGAGAAAGTAAATATTCTAAGCATGTGTAATGAGCCAACATGAGATGACATTGCATATGTTGCAAAGTACAGATTAAAATATTTTAAAAAGTAAAAAATATTCTGTATAAAATAAAGCATCTTTATAAATCAATAGCAAAACAGGTTACATTTAAAAACATAAACTCTGGAAATGTAATTATATAAATTTGCTTTCATTATGCACAAATTTCAAATGTGAACTAGCCTCCCCATTGAGCTAATTCCCAAATCGTGTGATGTTTTGTGCCTGATGCAGTTTCCATTGAGACCAAACAAGGAGAAACTTGTCTGGGTTCGTTTAATCACAGCAAGTGTCGTTTTACTGTTGTAGTCAGTGCCATTTTGCTTGTTTGTATGGTTTTGTTGGTTAGTCTGTTGTTTCAAAGATCTCCCAGGCAAGCTGTGAAAGGTGGCACAGCTTGAACCTCAGCACTCTCGAAGGTAGAGGCAGGAGGATCTCAAGTTTAAATCCAGTCAGGGAAACTCAGTGACTAAGAGAACACCTGTCTCCCGATAAAAAAATAAAATGGTCCAGAGAAGCTCAGTGCAAATGTCCTGAATTAAATCCATGCTACTGAAAAGAGTAATAAAGTGAAAGTCCCATGCATACTGTTGGAGTGCTAGCTAATGCTCCTAAGTGCACGAAGGCTGTTGTGGGTCTTATGCAGAAAAGGTATTAGATAAACTTTGTTCATTCATGAGTCAGTGTGCTACCATCTGTGAATCCAGTGGTAATGACTAACACGTGGTACCTCTCAATGAAAACATTCATCAAGGAAAGTTATGCAGTGACAAAGAAGTCATGAAAATATTGTGAACAGAAGTTCACCCAAAGCTTTGTATTTCTTCTAAGAACAGTTATTCAGGGTTCATGAATTCAGGGTTCCCAGCAGCTTCACTGGATGTAACTACCTCAAAAATGAGAATCAACTGTACATTTATACAAATATACACTACAAATAAATAATTTTATTTTGAAAATATTTTAACCTTTTTAGAAGCATCAATAATCATCTTTATTTTGATAATACAGTTACTTTGATATTTTAATGGAATTAATTCAATTATAAAATATTTCAGTATATCAATTTTAAAAGCATTTTACTGAATTTTCACTAAAGAAAAAATAAGATTTCTATATCACATAATTCATGAAATTATTAACTTCCTTATGTCATCAGAAAACTCGAATACAACTATATTTGGATATTATTTTTGTCTTCATTGTTGAACTTTGCTGGTAGTTATTAGATCAAGTATTTACCATTAAAGCTCCAAGAATAGATTATATTAAAAGCTATCACCACGTGTTCCTGATGGCAATGGGACGAATCCACGGGCTTCAGGACTCACCCCAAACTACTAATACAAGCACCAAGAGTGTCTCCATACTGCTTGCATATATGAACCTTGTATGAACCCATGGCGACCGGGTAGGCAGCAGAGAGAGAACCTCCCAGAGGAATGCCACACAGACATAGGAATACAGCAACATGTGAAGGACAGAAAGGAAAGAGGTGGATATCCTGAACTCGAGAAGGATCTGAAATGGGAACTGAAACCCTTGGAAAGACTAAGCAAATCCTCCTCTGGAGGAGGAGATTGGAGATCTGCCATGGCGCAATTGGAGGGAGACAAGACAGAGAGGGAGGAGGTCGCCGCTCCAAGCACAACCTTGGCCCACGCCCTCGTTTTGGCATTCGCAGCTTCAGCTTCTGAGACCCATTGTCCAGCTGCAAGGGGTAGGGAACGGTAATGCTGGAGATCAGAAGGAGGTGGGAGGAGAAGAAAGGGCCTTTGGCATCAAGGCAACGGGGCAAAGCCAAAAGGGTCACAGAGGGTGCCCTGATGGGGGCGCATGCCCCGTGGCTGCTCTGCTGTGGGCCCCGCGGCTGCGCTGCAGTGCGCCCCGCGGCTGCTCTGCTGTGGGCCCCGCAGATGATCCGCAGTGGGCTGCGCCGCTGTGGGCCCCACGGCTGCACCACAGTGGGCCCCGTGGCTGTGCCGCTGTGGGCCCCGTGGATGATCCGCAGTGGGCCCCGCGGCTGCACCGCTGTGGGCCCTGCGGATGATCTGCAGTGCGCCCCGTGGCTGCTCTGCTGTGGGCCCTGTGGATGATCCACAGTGGCCTGCACCGCTGTGGGCCCCGCGGCTGCACCGCAGTGGGCCCCGTGGCTGCGCCGCTGTGGGCCCCGCGGCTGCACCGCAGTGGGCCCTGTGGCTGTGCCGCTGTGGGCCCCGCGGATGATCCGCAGTGGGCTGCACCGCAGTGGGCCCCGTGGCTGCGCCGCTGTGGGCCCCGTGGATGATCTACAGTGGGCCCCGCCCGCGGCTGTGCCATTATGGGCCCCGTGGATGATCCGCAGTGGGCCCTGCGGCTGCTCTGCAGTGGGCCCCGCAGCTGCACTGCTGTGGGCCCCACAGATGGCCCTGCGGCTGTGCCCCTGCGGGCCCCGCAGCTGCGCTGCTGCTGCTCCACTGTGGGCCCGGTGGCTGCTCTGCTGAGGGCCCCGGTCAGGGCACCTCATGGACTGGACCTGCCCCCACCCATAGCACGACGACAGGGTGGAGCCGGGTGGTCCGCTGTGAGCATATGTGGTTTCCCACCTCTAACCATGGCAGTTTGTATAAACCCATGTATGTTATAGTATAATCTGAGGCAGCTACATCTCTTCCCAAGGCGAGAATCCAAGGATTTAGATAAACGCAGGAGTACAGTTATTATCACAGGGAAGATGACTGATTGAGTGGTAGGGCAACGGAGATGAGGGTGGAGAAAAATTAAATGATCAAACGGGCCATCATCTGTGTAACTGAGTAACAAAGGTGAAGGTAACATTATGTAGGACAGCATCCAGAGCTAATTCCCTTTATGTTCTCTGTAATTCTGTATTTCCTCAATTGTTTTTGTATTAACAGAAGTGAAGATAACTTTATATTATACAGCATCCAGTGCAAATTTCCTACTATCTTCTCTATAATTTGGTATTTCCTTTAATGTTTTTGTGTTAACTAATGTGAAGATAACTATGTAATACAACATCCAGCGCTAATTCCCTACTATATTCTGTATAACTTTGTATTTTCTGTATTGTTTATGGCTTTTCTGGTTCATATGTCTCCATTGTTTTGTCTTTAAAATAAAATTTAAAAAAATAAAAGCTAAAATAAAGTGATTTGAGTGAAAATAAAACTCCAAAATTTTGCTCTTCTCTAAAAGCAATTAGGCAACCAGTTAAAATCACCAGAATAAAAGATTTTCAGAGCCTGGAGTCAATCAAAATCTTCCCAAAAGCTAAGGAGAATTTATTTTTTTCAAGAAAAATGGTAGAGTCCTGGGAAAAAGAGTCAGCTCTAGTGTATTTTAGTTTGTCCCAGAACATTATCTGTTCTCCGTGTGCACAGTAGCCATGAAAATTAATTGCCTGCATTTATGGTGAATATTAGAAGCCAGGAAACACAGAGAATTATATTCAGAGACTTACTATTATTTTGCTTTTCTAGTGGTTCCCTGGAAGATCACAGCTGAGATTCTGGCTTCATTTCAACTGACACCGACCTTGCGCATTTTACCTTGAGCTATTTGTTAGGGTGATGTGATTACAATGACCCAGATAAAGAAATAAAAACAAATCAACAGATATTACAATTATGCCAACATTTGAGAGTGGAGTTGCTGGGAAAGTGGTAGCTACAGGATTTCCTTAAAGTCCATAAACTAGATGAGTATTTCAAGAAAAAAGTTTGAAGATGTACATGCTTGAGCATGATAAAACATGAATTATACTGGAACTGAAAGAAAAGAGCATAGCAAAACCAGACCAGGGTCCCGGTAAGCTAGATCTGTGCGAAAAGGCAAAATTATTACTGAAACTTTCAACAGAGAGTGAGAGAATCATGCAGATAAACAAAACTGTCAAACTGAAAATACAATCCAGTAACAATGACACTATTGGAGTGTCTATTACGCATCTGGTATTTTGATAAGTGTTTTGATTCTTTCGCCAGGAGTGTTCACACCAGCCGTCCAAGTTTGGATTTAGCAGTTCAATTTCCAAAGTAAATAAATAAAGAAATAAATAAACCTCAAAATGACAACAACAAACTCTTAAAGATCAGAAAGGTTAATTTATTTTCCCCAAATCACAAACCCAGGAAGTGAGAGGCCAGAGACTCAACCAGATCTTTCCGGGTTTCAGAGGTGAGGTTGTTTCCCTGGTAATAACAGAAGGAAACATTTCCATGGCATATACACAGTGAGCTCTGAATCTGGAAGTTGTTATTTTCTATGTCCAGCAAGTCCTACCAATTTTAGAACACACTTTTCAGATTTTATCTATTTGTACTAAATAACCTATTTAAGACAATGTAATATTTGTGTAAGTAGTCATATATTCTACTTGTCGTTTGTGGACAAAAATACTCTATTTCTGAAAATGATTTTTATCAGCATTGCTGCTTTCTTTGTTGTTACCAGCAGCAATACTGTAACTATCCTTTTTACATTATGCTTGTGTTTCTTTTCCATCTGATATCAGTCACCCCAACAATCAATATTAATATTACATTAGCTTCACTACTTTTCAGCTTTATAGTTAATTATGCAGAATATGATTTGTAAAAATTTGACAACAACTCAAGGATCATGATGAATCTAATTTGTAAATTTTGTTTTCACTGTGAAAACACACATGGTATTTACAAGGCTTCAGCTAAAACATGAGCTCCTAGAAGTGTTTCTCTGAACCCCTAGAAGTATTTGAATCAGAACTACCAAGAGGTATACTGACAACAAGCTTGCTGGGTGTGTGCTCTAGGGTGGATTCAGTAGGACCTAAGCACAGTGCTAAAAATTTGCATTGCTAACAGATTTAAAGGATAATGCTATTGTTGCTGATCTAGCAATTCCTCCTTGAAGACCACTGTCTCCCAGAACCACTGTTTACATATTTGGTGACAGTACAATCGAAAACGAATTCAAATCTTATCTCCTTTTGAATCTTAAGACCATTTTCAGCTGTTCTTCTGGGACTCATACTTTATTCTCAGTACTTAGTGCTTAGACAAGTTCTTTCGGCTGTTAACAGGATCACTCTAATGTATTTGGATGGTGTTGTGACAGCTTACAATTTGATTGAACTGTTTGAATAGACCTTTGGGTTAAGTGGACAGCCTGCTTAACACATCAAGGGCACAACCTTTTCTGGTGAGACTGTTCTTTCCAACAAGATTAAAATACAACCAGCAGCCAAATGTCTTATTTTTCTTAAAAACTTCACTATCCAATCTTTATTGTAGGAATAAGCTTTTAGTTTCAAGCTGCAATTTTCCAGCTGTCAAAGGAGAAATAAACTTTACTGACATTTAGGGATTATAACAAAATAGATTGAATTGCTTGTTTGCTGTATTAGCATCACCCTGGTTTTTGTGTCTGTATAATCATGATATAAATGACTTGCTCAAGAAAGAAAATAAGCAAATAAAAACAGTTAACACCAACCAAGATCTAAATATATGAGAGTCACTAGGATATGTGATATGATCAAGAACTCAGAGTTTATCACCTATGCCCAAAGCATTATCTCCTTAATTTATATTCAAGATTTAGCGTCTATATTGATAGCATAGCTTGGACATCACACTGTTTTAGAAATACATATGAACATGTCAAAAATTCAAAAATGGAATGGACTTACACCCTAAAAATCTCAAATATTTTAATCTTACAAAACTTCACAAGCCTCTTTTTCATAACCTGAATGTTAAAAAAAAAGAGATGACTTTTGAATACACTACAAAATTTGTTACTGAACCAGTCTCAATAAAGTTTACCTCTGGCTTAAAGTAGTGAGTACATCGTTTCACTCAAGCGGAGCTTATTAAAGGTATTTAAGGCTGTATAATTTGGGGTTCAAAGCACCAGGATCAGTTAAAGTTCAGTGAAAAGATTACCTTCTGTGACAAAAGACTATTCTCTAAAGGAATAAATCAAATGAAAATTAGCTGACATAACGCTGCAGTGTGCCTGTTCTGTCCTCTCCCTACACCATCCTGCCCCCCAGTCATTAGTGGTCTGACAATAGGAAGGTCAACTAGGTAGTGAGCAGTCCTGAACGTGGAGGTGTCCCCTAAGCACCTCAATTCAAAAGCTGTGCTTCAGTGTTCTGGATGCTTACTAAAACACAAATGGTGCTGGCTTCTTTGATCTAGGCATCCTAAGGAATAAACAAGTGAGAACTTTTGTGCTTCTTGTGCACACACACTTGAACACAAAGACGGAAAGTTTAAAGGGAGTGTGCAGGGTCTGATGCTCCTGAGGGGCTTTCCACTTCATAATCAGAAGTGGAAAGGAAGTCACAGGAAGTGCCCATCTTTGCAAACTGACACCTTATGCCAACCGCTCTCCACACAACCTGTAGCTCTCATTTTTCTCCTGTTTCTGTCAACAGCAACCAGACTCTCAGGTTTCTCTGCCTGACCTGAGAAAAGAAATCAGCTTTTCCTAATTGGACATAAGAATTGGATGATTGATAACAAATCCGTGACATTCTACTTTGTCAAGTAGAATGAGGTCACTAAGAGAGTAGAAGAGAAGGGAAAAATCACAGTCTGGTGGGGGGGGGACTTCGATGCTAAGAAATCAGAGAGAAGAGCAGGAATAGTAAAACAATCTGAGAAAGCTTCCAGTAGATCTTTCTGTCTCTACCCTTGAGTTTCTTAAAAGTCTGTTTTTAACAGAGGGAGAGCAATCTTCATGAATGATAGTTCTGATCACAGCACTTCTGTGTTTTCACTTGCCCTTTGATCAGAGTAAAAGTCAAAAGGACAATGCGGGTATGCAGAGCCCTGGCTGCCTCCAGCTGTCATTAACCCTCTGAACTTCTGCCACTTCGACTTCCTGGACGTGTTTTCTGTGTGCTGATTTTAGTTGACTTTATAGCCTTTCTTCTGGCTTGTTCCTCCTCTAGCTGCAGACTTCTCTTCCCACAGATACACTGGGCTATTTCCACCTGATTCAAGTTTCGCGTCCTCCAAAGTTGTGCCTTGACTCCTTATCTAACAGCGCCGTTGTCTCCCATCACTCACCTCGGAGCACACCATCTGTATGAGCTTTTTAAAATTTTTTTCCCATTACATTCATCTCTTAATGTGATAAACCTTACCAATTTATTATATATATATATTTTATTAGTCTTCTCATGTAAAAATATTTCATGAAACAAGGAAGGTCTATTTCTTTGATAGATCCACTTTAGGTGCCTGCAAGGGTCTCTGTCAGCAAGCTATGGTGAAGTAGGCGTCTTTGGGAGTTATTTAAATTCAAAGTTTTTCAGAGTTTAATTCTGGAAGAAATAGCAATGTTGAAGGGAAATCTGCCACAAGTGAACATACAGGAAATAAATTTTAAAGCTGCTTGATAAAAAGTAGACGTGAAATGTATGCTCATATCTTTTCACCCATTTCTTCACAAAAAACAGCTATTATAAATATTATATAAAAGATTATACTATTTTATTAAGTGTAAACTTTAGGTTACTTTCATTATTTTATGTTACTTGTTGGAATTGAATGTCATCTTTTCAGAGATCCTTTTTTTTGTGTTATCCAACTAGAGTATTGTACACACATACACACACACGCATACACAAACATCCTAATGCTTGCTGTTTGCCAACTTCCTTCACCAAGATCACACCTTTCACAAATAGACCATGATCAGTGTTCACAGTTATGCATTAGCTGTCTATGAGGAAACCAATTTGTACTGAATTTTCTGGCAATTCAGTAATTCAGGTTATCTTAATGTTTAATTCCTTAGAACAGAAGTAGAATATTAACTAAACTGAGTTAAACAATAGAACGGTGTCTTGAAAAAATTAAGGCAGCTTGAAATATCTTACAACTGGCCTGTGTATTTACATGTATTGTGGAATTATCACTCTGGGTATCAATGCAATCAAAATGACAGACCAACTCAGCAAAAGCTGTGGAATGGGAGCCATGTCACATTTACAAATACTATGCTTATATTCGAGTCATTACTTTTTGTTGCTAGCAATTGAATTACTTTCAACATAATCACCAGAGAATGTACAGTGTGTACAAACTCAGAATCCTATGCTGTATTCAGAATTACCAACTCATTTTTTGAATGTAGAGCCTAGGGAATTGTGTTGGTTTGGGGATATTTTTACAAGGGAACACAATATAATACAGGACACATATTTTATATAATTATTTATAATAGTCACCCAAAGAATGATATACAAAAGAGTGCAGGAAATCTGTCCACAGACCAAGAGTCCAGCTGAGGGCCTGGATCCCACAGCACTGTCCTGCATGAGTCCAGCTAAGGACCTAGAGCTCATAACAATGCCTCCCACAAATCCTACTGGAGGCCCAGAGCCCAAGACAACATCCCATGCAGGCCTGTTTCACATATCTGCGCTGGGAAGGCCCAAAGGTCAGTGGTGGAATCTAGGAAGCCTGTACCAGCATGATGAAGGATCTGTGCTACCAGGCTGAGGGATCTGCACTGGAGCCAGAAAGCGATGCTCACAAGAACCAGAGCTTTCTCGAAAGGTACCACAGCCATCCTCAGCAACGGTGAGGTCCCGAGCTCTTGCAATGATTAAGATGGCCGAGTTCCCATCAGGGAAGCCAATGCAGCAAGCTTCTCCTGGAGACCAGCAGTGCACCATCTTCCCTTCCATAGCCAGGAAGCGATGCTCAGAGTGAGGCCCAGAGCTCCCACAAAGTGAACCAAAGCCATTCTCAGGGCCAACAAGGTCCCGAGCTCCTCAGAGGATGAGAACAGCCAAGTTCATCAGGAAAGCCAGCATGACGAGCTCCTCCAAAACCACAACAGCTTCCACCAGCTCCAACAGCCTTTCTCTGCTCCCAACAGCCTCTCACATCTTTTCCAGTTCTGCTTGTTATGCTTCTGGCAACAATCCCCACCACACCCAAGACCATGCTTACTCAGTTCAGCTGGGGGTTGACCACCACTTATCAATCCACTACAAGAATGTTATGGTAAATAAACCAAACAAGCAAACAAACAAAAAACCTAAGAAAACAAAGTGAAACTCCTGTGGTAATTTTTAGGCACTGTAATGTAAAAGATTGGGTTGGGTGTATTCTGTGATAATCCATAATGTTGAGAAAAATAAAAATATTTCAAAATACTTGACTTGAGTTTACATATACTGAAGATAAATTTTCAAAATGAAATGCTGAGAAATTGAATAAATACATGACAAATAATCATAAATTTAGAGGAAAACAAACCATGAAATAGTTTTTATCTTTTTCTTCCTTTTTGCAGACATACTTCATGCTAATTAAGTAAAACTACTTAAAAATGAAACTATCTTACTGCGATTCACAGTTTTCCATCCAATTTCTTTTTGCAGAGGGAAGGTTTGCCTTTTTGAGACAGGGTCTTCCTATGCAGTTCAGGCTGGTCTTGAGCTCACTTTGTAGCCCAGGCTGATCTTGAACTCACAACAATCCTCCTGCCTCAACCTCCTGAGTTCTGGGATTACAAACCACCACACCCGGCTCCAATTTTAAGTGTAAACTGTACTTGTCTTTCATGTTAAGTTTTCATGTACTCTACAAAGAAGTAAAAGAGTTCTAAAAACATTACAATTGTCTTTCTAAACATCATCAAACATGAAAGAACAAACTAACATTAAAATTATATTGCTAGTACAAATAATTTCACCCAAATGAAACCCTTTCTTCCATCTCTTAATTAATTTTGCACAAATGCCACATTTCCTAACCACATATTGATTCCTTCAGGTTCAACACAGTACATCAAATATTACTTCATCAATAGTTCTCTGACCTATAGTCTAATAATAGCTATAATTAAGTACAAAATAAGTAAGATTTGTAAAATTAATTTACAAAATAAACAAGATTTATGAATCGGACCTTGCTCAAAGCATAACTTCAATAGTTTTTATTTTATTTTATTGGCTCTCACTCTGCTTTCTTTGCATGGTATGCAAAAGGCATTCTATTTATTTACTGTTCATAATAATATAAAGTTAAAAGATATTTTATTTAGCATCTTAGAGATTTTACCTCTTGTCTTTTTAAAAAAATCAAAACTTTATTGCTGCTTTGAAAGCGTAGTACAGCAGCTTGGCGTTATAGCTGAGCGGTAAAACACACACTGAGCCTGGGTGCGACTCTGGGTCCACATCCTAGCATATTGTGCTCCGAGTAACAATAAGATGCCATGAATCATAGTCCGTTGTACCCCTGCAGGGTGTCACAGGTGTGAAAACTGTGAAAATTACCAAGTTGTGTACTTGTGATCGATGTACATCTATGGATATGTTTACAAATTATCTACTTTTACTAATCATCAGGGAATGTTACTAGCCATTAACGTCACAAATGAGGAATTATTTATTACTTAGTGAAGAGGTGTTAGTTTGATGACAACAATATTGCAAGTCAAAAATATTTGGTTAGGCTTAAATCATACATGAAAGCCTTTGGTTGTTTTTAAATGAAGTTAGCTATAAATGTTGCATTTAAAGATAGTATTAAATAAAAGTGTGCATTAATACCATCTTTTTATAATTAACATAAATTTGTAATTAGATAAATCACAGTTCTAATGGAATAATAATACAATAATATGTAGATTTACATGTATATGCACATGGGAGTATGTGAAAAAGCGCTTTTTCTTTTTACTTTATCATTAAGCTATGGCTAGGCTGAGATCAGATGAAAAATCAAACTCTTGATAATTGTCTTGAAATGGGATGTGATATGCTGAAAATCTACTAGGTTTATTCTTTATTTTCCATTTTCTTCATTTTTAAATTTCCCTATTAACTTTGATCTGGTTTTCAAATGTTTTATTGTCATTTCAGAATAGGCTGTTAGGTTAAAAAAATTTCTATATTACAGGATTAGGCAAAATTTTCTGCAAGATTAATTGTAGCTATTGTTGTCAAGCGTCGTATCAGGCAACCCCCAGAGCCGGCTCTCTGAATTTAATGAACGTAGCCTTCCCTTCTTGTGCTGTGATCCATCAGGTGCTCCATTCTTTCCTAAAAATATAACAGCACAGTTACTGTTTTACTGTGACTGCGTCTAGTAAGATGGACAACTTATTGTTAATGGCAGCAATGTTTGCTATATAAAACAAATATGTCTAAAAGTAAATAAGACATAACCACATACATACAATATAAAGTTCGGTTCCAAACATGGGCACCCTAAGGCATTGCTTTCCAGGAGGCATTTTCCTCCATGTCAGTGTGAATCAGGTCAGTTCCCTCCATGGCAGGAATTAACCTGCAGGAACCTTGTAGGTATCAGAATATTTCAGAACAGTTTCAGGCAGGTATATGTTGTATTTCTCTGTATTTTCCCAAGGGTAAAGAAAAAATATTTCTTCTTCCACATTTTCGTAGTTTTCAGAATCAGGTAGTTTCCCTGGTGGCAGTGAAAAAAATTATTTTTTCTTCAAGATAAACATTCAGTCTTTATTTTTAAAAGTATTTTCTTGTGGTAATTATAAATAGTATTTTGGCAGATTTTGTCACAGCATTATAAACTGAACAGACCTATTGTTCCTAGTCTACTTTTTCTTTAGAATATTTTTTCTTAACTCACACTGAATATTCAAATATCACAGGTATAAGGTGACATAGTTCAAAGACTTCAGTTATAGGCTTTTTCATGTGTGAGGGTCGTAAGCTATTATTGGAAGACAAATCATAAAAGAAATGAGGAAAAGCAATTTTTAAAATGTAGGCGGTAGATAAAGGAACAAAGTCTCCTGTTGCATGGTGGGACATCCATGCCTTAGCACAAGAATATTGCGTGTCAAATGCGTTTGTTAGTTTCTACTGCTGTTGTTACAAGCTATCACTAACTTAGTGGCTAAACACAAGACGCACTTATCAAGATATATTGATAAAAGTCAGAAATACTGAATAAATCTCACTGGGTTAAAACCCAAGCTATCATCGGGTCTGTGTTCTAGGATCTACAGGGGCCCCATTTCCTTGACTTTAACTAATTCCAGAACCTTCATTCCTTTGTTTGGGTTCCCCTTCCCTCTTTCAAAGACAGCACTGGCCAGTCCTACCTTCCTCATATCATGGTACTCCGAATCTATTTCTTTCAGTTCCACATTGGAAAGAACCCTGGGACCACCCAAACAATCCAGAATAATTTCCACCTCTTCAAGTCACAAGGTTCGCAAATGTAATTCCTTCTGAAAGTTGAGCGCCTCCCTGCCATGTAAAATAACATAGTCACAGGCTGTTGGAATTAGGAGATTGATGTCTCTGGGGTGGTGTTATTCTAGCGTCATCATGCATCATGCCATATCAGTAAAATTAGCGTTATCTGAATGTAGCCTTTTGCCTATATTAATTTTTCTGATATATTAAATTTAATACTGTCAGGATTGCTGCTTAAACTTGGCCATGTTGGTGTGCGAATATACCTTTCATAGTTTTATTCTCCAACTGCAAGCATGTTCTTTTTGTTATGAGGATGAAAAATTCTTGCAAACAAACACCAGAAACTCATCATTAGATCACAAACACATAGAAGCCTCCCGAAAATGCTTAGCTACATTTCCTGAAGTACGAATGGAGTCTAACATCAAAAAACCTGAAATGGCACCTCCTCTCTTCACCCTGTGTGTTCATTATGCAGTGTCTCTGAAGTTATGATTGACAGCTATGTGTCGTTATTTTATATCTCTTCTTATCATGTATTCTAGGACTTGCATGGGTAACACAGCTTTAACACTCTCTATGGCAGCCTCCTATTCTCTCTACTCTCTTACATCCCTGAGCATCAGAGTTTTGCTGGCCACCCTTTTATTTACAGTTTTACATTCTGCCCTTCACCTGTATCTTTCAGAGGTTATTCTTTTTCTACTAAGCACATAGTAGGAGTTTGTGGTGGACTGATAACTAGTGGTGATCTTATAACACCCAGTGGAACTGAGTACGTGTGGTGCTGGGTGTGGGAGGCCCACCTGGGGATGGTTGCCAGCAGCATAAGATTCAGAACTGGAGAAGAAGCAAGGCTGTTGGGAGCTAAGAAAGAACCCAGGAGCTGGTAGAAGTTTTAAGGAGCTGTTGGTTCTGTTGGAGGAGCTCATCATGCTGGCTTTCTTGATGAATCTGGCTGTTTTCATCCTCCGAGAAGCTCAGGACCTTGTGGGCCCTGAGAATAGCTTTGGTTCACTTTGGGGGAGCTCTGGTCCTCACTGAGCATCACTTCCTGGCTCCAGAGGGGAAGATGGTGCAAAGCTCAGTATCCTGGAAAATCTTGCCGCGTTGGCTTTCCTGATGAAACTTGGCCTTCTTCATCATTGGAGGAGCTTGGGACCTCACTGTTGCTGAGGATGGCTGTGGTACCTTTTGGGAGAGCTCTGGTTTTTGTGAGGGTCCCTTTATGGCTCCGGTGCAGATCCCTCAGCCTCCTAGCACAGATCCTTCATCCTGCTGTCATGGACTTAGCAGATTCCACTACCACTGACCTTTGGGCCTTCCCAGCTCAGATCCATGATACAGATCTGCAAGAGATACTGTTGTGGGCACTATGTCTCCAGCGCATTTGTGGGAGGCATTGCTATGGGCTCCAGGTCTTTAGCTGTACTCATGTAGGACATCATTGTGAGATTTAGGCCCTCAGTTGGATTCTTTGGTCTTTAGTGTGTGGACAGATTTCCTGCACTGTCTTGTTTACGATTCTTTGGGTGACTACTATAAATAATCTTATAAAATATGTGTCCTGCCTTATTTCGTTCACCTTTCAACATCCCCCAAACTACAACAGAGTTTAGTAAAATAATGACTTTGAAGAGTTAATGTCCTCTTTATGTTTCAAAAGGAGAAAGTAAACTCCGTGTTATTTACAGGTATATTTAAATCCACTTAAATGTAAATTCCTGTAAGTGGGTGGGAATCACTTGATAATGTTGTCAATGAACAGAGGTAGAAGGCAAATATCTGAGGACAGGTAACCTGAAGTGTAGCAGCCACCTACTTCTTCAGTCCTCATTCATTTGCATTCATAGATAGGAAAGTATACTACAAATAAAATGTCACTGACTTCAATGCTCAAACTCTTATTAGAGGATATAGTTCTCTTGAACAATATAGATATTTAAAGGTATCATCAAACTAAAATTTTTGGAGGGGTATATTTTCTCTACTTTATCCTTTATCTTGATGGTTATAGTCAATCAATATTCTTAAACACCATTGTTAAATTGTTGCTTAATAAGGAGGCCTTGACATGCATGACAATGGAAATTATTTGTGACGCAATTTAACTTAGTCTTTTTCCTGGGGAAAAAAAAGTAATTTCATTAGCAAGTTTTTATTAGGAATTTTTACCCTTTTTTTGTTAGACAGGGTCTCTCACTATGTAGTTCAGCTTGGTTTAAACTCACTATATAGCCTAGGCTGTCTAAACTCACAGTGATCCTCCTGCCTCAGCATCCCCAGTGCTGAGATTACAGGCATGTGCCTCAAGGCAGATCAGAATTTTTACTCTTATAAGGATTCTTACAACATTTTTACTTTAACATATATAATAAAATCCATTTGGACATTTTCAATTATATGTAGGCTTATATCCCATTCTATGTCTAATGTGATATTATTCTACTTATTTTCCTGTGTTTACTAACAAATTCAGTAGACTAAACCTTTTCATGTTCTCAAAAGCGTACTGATTAATCAACTTTACAAAAGAGATCTTACAGCAGTACAAAAGATAATTAAGTATTCTTAGCATTTCATGTTACATAGAAATACTAAATATACCAAGATGATCACTGTGGAAACCAAATGTGTTTTTTCACCTTTTAAAATTTTTCCAGTTAATAGTAAATGAAATGCTTTTATTTCATATAACTTGTCACATATTAAAAATCTCCACATTATTAGATAGAACATGATTTGATGTTTCAGTAATAATAGCAAGGCTACAAAAATGACTCTATTTTAGAGAGATTTCATACTGTTTAGTAAGCAGATAATGAAGTTATACAGAGGAACATAAATACTTTTATAGGGAAAGTGGGGATTATTTCCCCAAATATATGTGTAGCCTTTTCAAATATTAAGAATTTGATTAAGCAAAAGTGAATTTACAATAATAGTGAATTTGGAAAAAATGTCTCAGTAATACAATTTTCATTTTTTTTCCCAGAAATTGAGAAGTATACATTAAACATTCACTAAACAGCACTTTTGTAGGATTTTCTTCTTTATCTACATATAAATCCAGTATATAATGGATATATTATACTACTTTATAAAGACCATCAAAAGAAGACTGCATTTTCTGTGTAGTGTTCTGGAAACTGTGCTGGTACAGCACAATGTGTTTGTCAGTCTGGATAACTTGCTTCAAAATTGGTCACCACTCTGCAATGAGATGAGGAAACATTCCAGAGGTAAACTGGCCATGATTGTAATTTCAGAGCTTGGTGTAACAGCATTTCTCATCACAGTAGCATTTCTTAGTGTGACCTAACCAAATCTCCATGAAGAAGTGCAGTCCTTTCCTCTAGCCCTACATTCAGTCCTTATGACAATTGTAAACTTCCATGGGAAGTAGTGGTCAGGATTTGGCGTGGCACCTGAGTCCAGGACTTAAAAAAATCTGAAGCTCTAAACTTTACTTCTTAAAAGACTCCACTCTTTAGTTTACAGAAATATGAATATTTTAATACTTTATTTTAATGAGAAAAAATAATAACAATAAAAGTTTTAAAAGAAGTTAGTAGGAGAGTTACAATAAGTAATACATTGCATATTGTTGTCTTTCTGGCAGTTATTCAGAGTACAAGATATAGGCATGATGTCTTGCCCAAACAATATTAGCGCAAACTTTCTTTTCAATGAACTAAGAGAAGCTGGCTTTGCATCTATCTTTGCTACCCTGCACATAAATATATTCTTTTATCTTTTCTTGTCTTCCTATCCCCTTTCTCCCAGTACAGTTTGTCTTTTCTTTTGAACAGTGTCTTCCCAATTCACAATATCTATATTGTACATTATGGATCTTACACACTCAGTTTCTCACACTAGTGAGACAATATGATATTTACACAATGGGTCTGATTTATTTCATTTATGAGTATGGTCTTGAATTGCATTCATTTACCTTTGAATGTCTCCAGTTGATCTTTCTTTATGGCTAAGTAGTACTCCATTATATTTATAAAAAATTTCCTTTTTTTATTCATTTTTCAGTTGATAGACACTTGAGTTTTTTCCAAGATTTAGTTATGAAAAATTGTGCTGCTATAAACATGGGTGCATATATGCACTGTGGTATGTTGTTTTGAATTTTTCTGGGAAAATACCCAGAAGGGGAATAGCTGGGTCAAATGGAACCTCTAATCCTAGTTTTTTGAGGAATCTCCACACTGATTTCTACAGTGGTTGCACCAGTCTACACTCCCACCAGTCTACACTGCCACAGCTCCTTCAGCATGTTATCTGTAGATTTCATAAGAAAAGACTCCACATTAAAGCAACTGGCAAATAAACCTACACAGTTTTATTGCTGTTACATAGCAAAGAAAAAGAAAAAGTAAAGCTAGTGGAGGGAGGTATAAAAGGTACAAGATGAGACTTTATGGTTTCTTAACTGCATATCCCCCAAAGCCTCAGGCAGTCATGGGAGTTTATGACTGATTCATTGGTGTGAGTGCTACACTGGCCCTGGGGCGGGTAGTTTACATACGTAAGGGAGGAAAAGAGGCTGCTTCCTTTTGATCTTGTTGCTTTTGCTGTTTTCTGCCTCCATGAACTTTTGCCTTCTGCTGTGTGCCACTCTGCTTGGAGCCAGTATGGACTGAAACCTCCACAAACTCTGACCTAAATAAATCTTTCCTTCCTTAATTTTGGACATCAAGTACTTTGTCTCAGCAATGAGAGAAAAGTAACCATAACACAAGTACACAGGGAGAGGAACTTGAGGCATCAAAAGCAGGAGAGAAGGTTATTCTTGGGTCTTCAAAATCTGCCTGAAGGCCCTCTGAATGTATCTTAGGGGCTAATTCAAGCAAAAACAATTCTGAATAAAAACTAACAGACAGAAAGGTTTAGCTTATTCCTGAACTACATATCTTGAATTACTGTTTTCAGTGTAAGCTTCTTATATCTAAAAAGCATTTGTTTTAGAAGAGAAATTTACAGGTATTTCCTGGAAATGGTCATGTAACAAATACGACAATCTTGGTAAGCCAATGGACTCTATCATGGTACAAGTAGAACCATTAACAAAGCATAAACAAGCATAGCTATGTTCTCATAAAACTAGACTTACAAAAGCAGTGACTGAGTTTCATCTGCATATCATACATTACATACCTTGCTTTAGATCATAAGTTAAAACTATGTCTACGTCTATACATCTATGTATGTATCATTGGTCTCTATCTCTATATATCAATATCTTGAGGATTCTGGACATTACACATCAAATATAAATGAAAGTTCAGTTGTTCTTTGTGTAGTGCTAAAGGGATTAAATCAACCACACTTTAATGCTCTGCTTATTTAATATTTTTCTCCATGTCATAAGTTTTAAAAATCTTGTTGAAGTTTAATGTGTATAATTAGCATTTTCATATGTCATGTAAAAGGGTAGCCCAAAGAGTAAAATAAAAATTTATGACCTTTTAAGTTGTGATATTTGCTTCTATTTTGATGCCTATGGAATATATTTAATCAAAAAATGAATTTCACTAATATCCAGGTGTAAATTCCCTTTATCTAGAGATAATTTCATATAGGCTTGTACACTTACAACACAGGACTTTGTGTTTAGTTGAAAACAAGTATCTGTGAATGTTCTTGTATGTGTTTGACAGAATATTTAGTTCATTCACTATAAAGACTTTGCCAAAGAATAAACTATGAGAATTCTTAAGATGTTTCTTGGTACTATAGTGTTCATTCTCTCTGCTTACTTTAGGATGTCTCCCTGCAATTAAAAATACAAGTCATGTTATAGGAATTCTTATAAAAATATAAATTTACATGTAATAGTGAAGGCAATGAAGATAAAATAATAATCATGGGATTAGTAGACACAATTATCTCATGAGATGCAATTAAAGATCATGCTTTCAATAATGTATGGCAGATACTGACCATCAAAAGTTGTGAAAGCCTTGACAGTCACATTCAGAGATGCTCTGAAGTCCTGAATCAGTGGGGAAAATAATGGGAAAATTAGGAAATCTGGATATGGTTTCAAATTCTTTGGTTTGAAAATGTTATATTGAAGTTGTGCAAAATGTTTGCACTTTATGAAACAGCATGTTCAAGTATTTCCAAATTAGGTAGCATTTTAAGTTACTCTTATCCAGTATTATTATGAAGAAATGATATAAAAGTTTTAACATACCCCTTCACAGATAGTTCTTAAGAAAAAACAGCATGGGACCATATGGACAGTGATAATGCTTAATTCTTCTTTTTTTCATATATTTTTGAGACAGCGTTTTGAGATGAAGTTCAGGCAGGCCTTCAGGCCTTGAACTCACTTTGTAGCATAGGCTTGGCCTTGTACTCACAGCAATCTTCCTGCCTCAGCCTCCTCAGTGTTGGCATTATAGGCATGTGCCACCACACCTCGCCTGATGGTGGTAAATTCTTAATGGGAATTTGATATGACCGGATATTTATACATATGCAAATATGAGAAGAGAGAGTGAAAGGTTGTAAGGGTGTAAAGGTTGCCTGGGTTTTCCTAGTGTAAAATGTGGCCTTGCATCGTGGGAAATTTTTTCTATGACATAATTGTGGAAGTGATATTCAGTGTGACCTCATTTTAAGAAAGTTTACTACTTTCTAGTTACTTAACTAGAAGTCATAGAACATAATTCTTTATTTCTAAACATTGGATTAGACACATTGGACTAAATCCTTCATTCAGCTCTTTCATGGCAGAAACTAAAATGATGACTAAAGATTAAAGAAACATTTTTAACATAAGGATCGAGCGCAATCACTAACTGTTGATGTCACATTCACGTTTCCTTGGCTGTTGTCATTTCTGGCTGTGTCTTTGGTATGTTATTCTATAATCATTTCTCCCTCTTCCTAGCATTCAAGCCAACCAGCAGCCACTGAGAATTGATATTTGGGAGTTGGAGGATCAATACCTCAGTTTCCACGTCGCTAAGATAGGCGAAGCGAGTCAGGCCCGTCCTTCTTCTGTTTCCCATGGTTCAGTAGAGAGAATGAGCTTCAGCCATCCATGAGGAAAACTTGCTAGAATAAGGAAAGGTGTTCTATTGGCTTCTCCTTCTTCCTTGACTCCTTTCCCTATGTGATTACCTGGGATTTAAATAAACTACTCTAAATCCAGTATTTGTCTCTTTTATTTTAGGGGAGCTAAATACAGCTGGCAAAATAAGGTGCACTTACTTTCAAGTACCTGAAAGTAGAAATTTCTAGTGGTTAAACTGTTATTGTAAAGGCAGTTGGTATGCCCTGGGAAATGTGCATTTCAGTTTTCAGCATATATATACTCTGATCTGGGAATCCTGTGGCCTGGATTCAAAATCCTTTTTGGGGAAAACATTAGTCACATTATACTGGCATAATATGTTAGCCTTCTTCACTTCTTTCATCTGCTAAATAAACCTAAAAAGTGGTTTCTACCATTTGTCAGTGTTAATGACCTGTGACTGTATTACATCTCCGGAGTATTGTACTATAGACAGCTGCAGAGGTAGTGTTAGAAGCCATAGATTTTGATTTCTATTCTAGTAGCTCACATACCTTAATGGAGATGAGTGATCATGATCTATTAAAACAAAACAAAATCAGACTGTTGCCCACTCTCCACTTCTGCTGGAAGAAAGCCCCCCAAAGGGGTTTGAATCCAGGCCACGTGTAGAAATTTCTACTTTCATGAAAGAAAGTACACCTTATTTTGCCAGCTATATTTAGGTCCCTAAAGTAAGAGAGACAAATATTTGACTTAGAGTAGTTTCCTAAAATCCTAGGTAATCACATAGGACAGGAAAAGGAGTCAAGGAAGATAAAAAAAATAATAGGAGAGTTTCTTTATTCAAGACTAAATTTTAATATAACAAACACACACACATGTACACATATAATTTGTTTGATAAGCATATTTAATTGGTGAATAACTTATCTATGCATTTTCTAATATTTATCTTCAAGAGAATACAGGATTCAGTGTTTACTTACCAATTGGAGTCCTTGGTATGCTCTTCTTTTCTAACTTCTTCATTATTTTATAACACTTAAAGTACATATATTTTTTTACTGTACACTGAATAGTAGTGAGTCTTCCAGCTTTTAGGCTGAGACACATCAAATATGTTTTCCATACTGTATGCTTCCCCTGCATTTAAATGATACTAACCTTTGACAATTTAAACTGGCCGATATCCTCCCCTGCAATATATGCCCTAATACTTTGCATGACACAGAGACAACAATCACAATAAATTTTAATATTCCACACAAAGAGAATCTTGCTTTTTACTCAGAATTTATCCCCATGATGTTTGTTCCTAATTAAATATTACATCATTCTATTTTATTTTTACTGGATTTAGACTTGTTTAAGAATATCTTACTTTCACACATATTGACGCTTTTTTATCTGTTTCCGTGCCAGTAGTATATGATCTATGAGATCAGACCAACTAGATCAGCACAAGGGAAACAATATGTGCTTTGTTGAGTGACATGTGATTAGAGGTGGAGGAACTTAAAATATTCATTAAAAGGAGGTAAAACAAAAAAAATTATTAACATGCACTCGATTTCAAAGCAATGGGTAAATGGAGGGAGGTAGTGAGGTTCATGTTGGGTTTTAGAATCCACAGCCTTGAATATAGTTCATTTCAAATATATAATAATGCAAAATATGAAAATATCTGTTTACATAGATTGTAAAAGTAAGAGCTCATTTACATTAAGGTTCTTAATAAGCCAGTTGACTTGGTTATTTTTTTTCAAGAGCAGAAAGTGAAAATGAACTTTTCTGACATATACGATGTTATGCAATGTTATTCTCCAGCAATAACAGAACAAAGCCAGTAGAATAAAGGCAGGAGGAATTGCTTTCAGCAGTGAAGCACATATTTTACATTACTGACTTATGCATATTTCTGTTATTTTTAAATATCCAATAAGGTAGGGATTATCAGATTCATCATTATCCTTAGTTTAGAGTTTATTAGATTGAAGTTCAGGTGTTTTAGGGAACTCTCATAGGAACTGTAAGGAGGCAAATCTTAATCACAGAAATGTCTGTTTTACAATCAATTACTTTCTTCTCTCCCTGGAGAGTATTTCTAAATTGTGCCATTTCTTCTCCAATAACACACATCTGCCCAGTGTCTCCTAGAAACTTAAATGGCAGATAAAGAAATACATACATTTATATATGTCTTCAATGTAACCCTGTAATACTCTTGCAAAGTGAAGGGCACCATGCCAAGGATGGAATGCACATTTCTGCCTCTGATTTCTTCACTAACTCTGTTCTGGGGAGGGTATTGTGTCTCTTCAGTAGTCTATGCTTTAAATATGTTTTTAAGAACTACAGAAGAGCATAAAAATCTACTTCAGTTTCACATTGATAAAAATATAAAAAGTAAAATTGCAACTAAAGAGCAAATTCCCCCATTAAAGTCATTTTATCTTTGTATGAATCATTAAAATCTACTAACGTGAAGGTGAATGAGAAGCAGTTGGCGTACTGGGTAAAGTATTAGGCTTCAGGTAATATGTTTTGTATTGATATGTTGTCACTAAATGACAATGATGCCCTTACGACAGGGGCAACCTAGCTTCTGTGAAGTAAGCAGCTTGCTCCTCCTTGTGCTGTCCGCCACAAAGTTCTGTCCCAACACAGCTCAAAGTGACAACCGACACGGTCACAGGACCACGGACTGAAACCTACACAGATGGGATGCAAAATAAATCTTTCTCCCTGTAAGCTGATTACCTTAGGTATGCTGTCAGTATTACAGCCTGTAATACTGCAAGTATTTATTAGAAATATCTGTGAGAAAAGTTAATTTACTTAATAGCAAAGGCATGCTAAACAAGAAATACACATACATATATATTATTTTGTTGTTGTTGCTTTCCAGAGATTTACTTTTGATCATATATATGTTTGATTTCTTGCCAGAGAGTTGGGGTGTGGAAATAGTACGTTTAGTATCTTGAAAACTAATGAGTCTTTCTCAGATAGGATAATGATGAAATTGCTGGGCAAAAGGCTGCCGCACTGACGCCTGCTGATGCTACTAATCAAGGCAGGGGGCTGCTTACATGCTTCCATTGACTACGAGTGAAAACTGGGATTCTGAAAAAAAATTGCACATGTACAAATGTAATTTTCCTCTGAAAGCTGTTAAGAATTTGTTTATATATATATTTGTTGTAACAATTACAAGGTAAATCTCTTTTGATGTATGTAAGTTTTAAATGAATGAATCAAATTGGAAGAGATAGATATTTTCTTCAATAATCCTCATGGAGAAACACAACAGTCTGGGTCCTTCCTAGTTCACCGGCATCTGCTCTCATGTGCAGAGCCTTTCCTTTTACAGTGTTATTGCTCTTTCTTTCAGATCAAGGAAAATAATTATTTCTCTAATCTGAATCTGTTTCTCTATATGGTTTATGTCTCCAGAATGACTTTTAGTAGTAATTTTACAGAAATTTATTCCATCGATTTCATTATTAGACACTAAGATATTTAAATTAGTAATGAACTCTTTACTTCTACTATCTTGTAAACCAAAGCAAAAATATTGCCTAAAAACCCAAAAGATGGTGTGACTTGAAATGAACGAGTGCAGTAGTTGGCATTAATTCTCATAGGACGTGGGCAAGTGAAAACATTAAGAAAATAATCTTATGGCTAAAGTTACTAAAAAGGCATTCAAATCAATCTGTAAAAGTATCACAGATAATTGATTAGCATATATTTACAAGAAAAATTAGCAAACTAAACTGTATGTAGCCAGTTGAGATGGAGAGATGAAATCATACTACACCACACTCCTTCATATCTTTTTAATATTTAGATATAGACAGTACATATTGTTATATATAAGTCATAGCCACATTAAAATCATTTAAATATGTTCACTTTCAGTAAAAAATATCAATTAATTTGATTAAATTGTTGTACTAGTGTTATCACTGCTTGTGACAAAGGTGCAACCCTACAGATGTTCCATCAGTGATCTGAAAGATTTCAAAATATATCTGGGGACAGCTACTGAGATTTCAACCTTAAAGTTTGAAAGAAACTAACTCTATTCTAATTTAGTGTTATGTTAATGCTAGCAAACATTTACTACTATTTTTCTCACTGCTGTGTTTCACTCAGTAAATAAAGGATATTTTAATAAATTTCTCTCAGTTGTCATCATTTTAAATATTTTTTATATACCATGCACTGTTTGCAGCTTTTTCGTACTACTACTACTACTACTACACACACACACACACACACACACACACACACACACACACACCACACACAGAGCAACACCCACACTCACACAGGTATTCACTATCCAAAAGACTGCAAGTGTAACATGATAAAATTTTTAATGTTTTCTCAGTGACTGCATTTCTTTCCTCTTGTAAATTCACTTCAGCTTTGAAAACTTAATAATAATACCAGTGCAGATACTTTTTTAAAGAGCAGAATATATTTATTGTGGAAAGAAAGCTGTCTGAGAGAAGCAGAGGGGTCCTCAGTGGACCGCCAAGGACCCTGCCTTTTCAAAGAACTTTTATAGAGCAAAACCGCCCAAGATGAGGAGAGTACAAGGTGTGAAACTTGGGAAATCACACGGTGGGACAAAACTATGGTCAGTTGGTAAGATTAGCAGCATCCTCACTCAGGAGTAAATGAGGATCGAATGGGTAGCAAGGCACAAAGCAAGTGGGCCTGAAATAGAGCAGGGGCTTTTCCTGGCAGGCGCGGGTCAGTGGCTCTTCCTGGCTTTCCCAAGGTGACTGATATCTATTTAGAATATCAATCCCTGCTGTTTATCTTGAGGGGAAGTATGTGAGTGATTCCTTTCATCTTTTGAGGTGAGGTCTGGCCCTCAAGGGGTGGACACAGCTCTCCCGCTACTGCAATGTATCCCATCTGCTTCACTAGCTCCTTCCAAGTCTTACCCTTATCTGGCCGCCTACAGTATTTCTACCTAACTTAGCTCTCTCTAATATCCCCCTCTGAAGAAGTACCCCAAATTAAAAGTGAATTTTTATAATACTATTATTTTAAGAGTACCTTGAATTTTTATTTTAAAAATTCAAAATACACATTAGAAACATAGTTCCCCATTGCATGGTGAAAATTTGAATCAAAATATACATGGGTAGATAACAGCAATGAGAGGTAAGATTGTCAACTTTTTCTGCCAACTACTGACAGGAATTTTCTGATATAAAAATTTACAGTAATACCGTAAGAAGGATAAAAATTACACGGATAGTCTGGGAGAATAACCGCGACCAAAGATAAGTAAACATATTCAGAGCCACATCCAGTACCAAGGTCTTCTTAACCCTAAATTTCACCTTTTTTATTGTCTCATAATTCTTTGCTAAAGAAGTTAGTAACTGTTTACATCATATTTATTAATTGATGTGCAAGAGTGAGGGACATATTTGTAGCTTTTCTGCTTGTATGAAGACACACTTATACTATTTCTTAAACCTAATTCTAAGCGGAAAAATCACTTTATTCACAGTAAAAATTGTTATAAGTGATCCAAGTACAGTGCTGTACAAATGCATTCCTGATTGTGTATGAGAAATGCTTCTATTTTATTCTCAATTTCCAACCTTCAAGTAAAGGAGTAGAACAGACAGGAAATACGATGAGCGGTATATATGTATTCATGAGGAATAGGTGGTTTTTGACACTGTTGTAATCAACCTAAATATCTAACTCTCTATTTAGTCAGGTAAACTAACAGAGCAGGAAATTATTAGAAATTCCTCCAGAATGCTTATAGTACCTAGAAACCTTCTAAGTGTCTGATTTAAAGTAAAACAAAGCTCCATCAGAATGACACTGAGGTTTTGTTCCGAGAAGGCAGGAGGAGCTTCCATCCCTGAGAGCAGTGAACAGTGTTAGGCCCTTTGATCACTTTACACATGTCGTGAAAGATGGGGGCTGACAGAACTCGGAAAGCACAATCTTTACAGGGATTTCCCAATAGAATACATTCAAGCATGCCTTTGGGTATGACGGAATCAGAGAAGCAACTGAATCAATAGTAATAGCACACACTTAGGAGCACTAGAGAATTATTACTGACTAGAAAAACAAATTCAAAACTTCAGAATATGATGGCACTAAGTGGCCAGAACAGTGAGGAGAAAATGGAACATGTGGGAGAGAGAAGTGAAATGTATGAAGAGGGGAAAGAGACAGACAGAGGGAGTGAGCAAGAGGGAGGGAGGTGGGGAAAATGATGTAATTTATTGTCTAAACTTCGATGATTAATTTTGATTTATTGCATTAGCCACAGTTAGAAATAGCAGGATACATGTGTTCTAGAACTGCTCACTTTCAATTCCTTTCATTAGCAAACAGCAGAACTTTCCTTCAGGGTTTCACTCCAGCACTTTTCAGAGTCTTCTCGGGGACGCTGTTCTCGCGCTGCAAGAAGCCCTGTGTATTCTTGATTGCACAGGAAGCTCGGTTCATGTTCATCTTACACTATCGTTTTTCTTCTAATCTCATCATTTCAGAGGAAAACAGAAGTTCAATTTGGGAAATCTTTTGGCATGTATCATTATGTCAGTGTACAGATTACTCTGCAAACATCCAAAGAAACTAACGAAAAGCGGTACTCAATAGGGTATTATCTTCCTCCTTTGGAGCGCAGCAACCAGCGATACAAATTGAGTTTCACCCCATGGAACTGAAAAGTGGCTACTCTCACACAGCTGAATTTCAGCACTGAAATATGGAGGTTGTCATGGTAGTTACAGCTGGGGACCCTCTTCGCTCTTTGCTTTTTATCATTAGGCTCTAAGAGTCTTCACTTATCTGGGTTCTGTTTCAAACCCTTTAAGAAGCCACATAATTATATGCAATTAAAGATACATCTGAGATTTATTGAAACTGCTAGAAGAGATGATGATTCTTAAGGAGACATTAAGCCCTCCAAAGAAACCTTTGTAATGAGAGATCTAATAATATGATTTTTAAATTTCATTGATGGGGTACATTATTCTAGCTTGTATGCTCCGCACACGGAGTTTGTTGGGTTTCTCTATTGCTGAATGTGAAAATATATCCACTAAGAAATTTTTGTTTTTTCTTTTCAAGAAGAGCTGTTAATTCAAAGTGCAACCTCTGGACAGAGGCCTGGGAGGAAAATATTGGAAAAGGAAACAAACAAATGTGCAACCGAGATTATTTTAGGAGAATAGTGGAAGCTATTGGCTAAGAGTTTAATGAATACCTCACATGAGAAAGTCTTAAAATGATTTCTGGTCTTTGCCATTTGTTGACCAATTAAGCAGGTAGTCTGAAGACAGAATGGATTAATTTCTTTCTTTTTTTTCCCTGTAATGAAGCAGACCTGCCTGGGAAATACAGCATAATGATTAGGGACATATTTTAAAATTCTTGATATCTTCAGTTGAATTCTCCTGTATAAACGCTGGATTCTGCTTCAGCATTCTGAAATCAGGTTAGCCTTATTATATCCATTATGGTTAAAATACCAATTCACTGATACAAGATAGGGCCTAAAAGTAAGGTCCCTTTTTCCTCTGTGCCATTTGTGTTTTAGTGGTTTTTCACAGTGTCTCTCAGCTAAAATAAATGCCTAAAAATTCTGCTTATTAAGCAGTTAAGTACAAAAACTTTGTAATGAAAGCTTGTACAGGTTCACAGATGTTATATTGCTTCAGTAGAAAATTAAAAATATCCCATGGTGCTGGTTGAATTAAGAGTCTTTACTTGGAATTTGTTTAAAGATCAATCACATTTTAAATGTATTGCATCAAGTTTTGTTATCATTATTTTATCATTATTATCATCATCATTCTTTTGTACAGCAGATCATGAAAGTGTTTCTGTTGTTATTTTTTATTCCTAGTAGGAGGAGCAGGAAAAACCTGGAGAGAGCATTTGTTTCCCTTTACTTCTGTCAGGTAGTAGCGTGTCTTCAAACGCACGTTCCTAAATAATTGATACAGTCGTCGTGCACGTAGTCTTAGGCCCGCTCCATCTAGCATGTGTTTCCATTGCCATCTTGACTGAACTTGAACAGTTCCAATGAACTTTCTTCGCTGAGTTTTAGCAAATACAGAGAACAGATAAGAAATTTGGATAATTAAACAAAATTTTATTTTTGCTAGAATGGAGCAACTTAGTGTTTACAACATACATATTAGGAAATAAACTGTATATAGTGCAACTGTCATGGCAAAACATTCACTCTAAATATGCTTAAATTTCAACCTGGGTAAAATATCAATGACAACAATTTATTCATCTCAAAAATTCAGACTCGACACTGATCTTATATCCAAGACCATCAACATCATAAAGCATAACTGAAGGAAGTGGCTTCGGCAATATTCCAAGACTATTACTGCCAAAGCAATATTTATGTTAATGTCTATGTGCATGAGACATTTTTACCACTATAATCATATATTGTGAAACACTAGGTAAGAGCCTGGATAAGTACAGTTATGTCCCTGTCGCAGAAAGAATATTGTTCACAGTTATTTAACTTTAAATATCTTACATACTTTTGAGTGGAATGTTGAAGAGTGAGAAATATGGATATGTAATAAGATATATATTTACACATAAATAGATTTTGCTAGAATACATTCTGCAGTGCAAAGTAAATGAAGAAATAACCACAATAAGGTAACTGCAAGCGTGCTTTATGAAATCCTAACCCCGCCTCTTTTTAGGGGTGTGCTCCTAGGCCAATTGTTCAACTTTATCTCAGTCGGTTCATTAAATCATTATGGAAATAATAACATACCTAATGCTTAGATTATTACAAGGCTGGACTGGAAATATACCTAGAGAATAAAAAATAAATGACTGTTGATTCATAAATGTTATAGAAGCATTATTTATTATCATCATTGGTTTGTCAATGCTTAATCATTTTAAGATACAAAAGCACAAAATGCCAGAAATAGGAAACAATATTCAATAACCCTCATTTGTCAAAATATATTAAAATATTTTATTTAACTATATTAACTGTATATCTACTTTAAAGTATACTCCATATCCTTTTTTTGTATCTAAAAGTTGAAGTAATATTTACCAGGCATATAATGAAGTTTAATAAAATATATATCTGAATGATTTTGCCCTGATGGGGAACACTGAATGCTACACCTTAGCATTTAATTTTTTTCAAATTTATCATAAATTAGCCTCTAACTCTTCATCATTTTCTCAAATATTTGTGTTTGCATTGAAACATAAGTATAAGAGGTTATGGTAAAGTTATCATGATATAATAACTGATTTAATTATTTTACTATGAACAATAAATAAAATTATGAGAAAATTAAATTTTCTGACATTAACACTGACTTCTGTGACCATTTCCTATGTTCTAGAAAATTTTTGCTTTACATGCATCAGTCACATGTGTTAGTGCTCCAATTACAAATGAGGAAACATAAATTTATATTTAATGATAAATTTGAGATTTGTATCCAGATGATCTAGAGATTTATTTCCTTCACCAAAATATTTTAATATGAACAACAAATTTAAAAAAGCATTTTTATACAGCAAAATAAAATTTCAAAGTATATTTTTTCTATTTTCTTTAGTGTATGGAAAATATCAAATATTATTTTATCTTAGTAATGGTTAGTATCTACTCTAAACAGTTTGATTTTTAAAATTTTTCTTTTAAAAAATCAATATACAAAGAAACATAGTTATCTACTGTATTTTAGCATTCTGATAAATGATATCTTAGTGTGTGAAGTATAAAATATTCTTCACACAATCTGCAGTTGATAGGTAACACAGTTCTGGAAATATATTGAACTTTAATAAAATTTAATTAGAAATAATTAGTTTAGCAATAAACTGTACACATTCAAGGTGACAAATTTGATGGCTGGACAAAAGTCTGCACATAAGAAACCATCACCATACTCAAAGCCTATCTTAGTCCTTCCTGACTTTCTAGACTTCAAAAAAACGTTAATATCTTTGCTGTGACTACAGGTGTGTGTGTGTGTGTGTGTGTGTGTGTGTGTGCATGCTTTCTAGGCTTTGTACAAATAGAATTGTTTTGGTCAGCTTTATTGTCACTGGGACAAAATACCTGGAACCCTTAGCTCGAGGGAGGACTAATACGTCTCAGAGTTTCAGAGGTTTCAATCCATGGTAAGCAAGCTGGCTGCCAGGCTGAAACATCCTCACAAAAGGTGTGATTGAGCATGGTTGTTCACTTCCTGTGAATGGGAAGCAGAGCACAGGGAAGTTTCTGGGGGAAGTGCCAGGAGAGAATTGTTACAGAAAGTTACAGAGGCTTCCTTCCCACCGAGGATTCATTTCCTCCCACTAGGACCCACTCCCTAATTGCACATTCAGATGTGAACACCAGTGCATTAACCCCCTGATGAGGGTAATGTGCCATGATCCAGGGGTTTCAATCGAGTCCAGCTGACCAAGATTAACTGACACAGGAATCATGAAGTGTTTTAGCTTGAGTTCTTTAATTGCATATTTATATTGAGATTGATGTTATTGGCTGCTCAGCAGTTCATTCTGTTCATTTTTGCATAGTATCCTGTTGCATAAATACACGATTGTTTTACTTATCCAGTCTCCTGTGCACTGCTACTGTGTTGTTTCAAAATCTGTGCTCCTACAAGTAAAGCTTTTAGAAATAGTCACAGAAAACCCTTTGAAAACATAAGTGTTCATTTGGGAAAATATACAAAATTACCAGATCTTCAGGGAAGTGTATGTTCAATTTTTTAAGGGAGCTACCACATTGCTTTGAAAAAGATTTTACCTTTCCCATGTTCATCAAGTCTATGAGTGCTATATCCTCCCTGACATTTGAAAGGATGAATATTTTTAATTTCATTAATTAAATGAGTAGTGGTCGTGATTTTACTTTGCATTTACTTTGCAATAATAGACATCACCTTTTGCACTTCTTTGTGATCTAGGTATTTTCTTTAGAGTTACTTCAAATAATTTTCAATTTACATTTATTTTTAAAATGTTTAGCAGCTTTGTTGAGGGATAACTATCACACAAACATAAAAAGACCACACAAGTTTCTTGCATTCATCTAATAAATTTGAATATAAGCAAATACCGCTGGTATCATTCTTCCAATCAAGACAACAGACATATACATCACTTCTAAGTGTTTCCTCGAGCTCTTCTGAAGATTTTGCTACTGCCTTGTTATTATTTTAATTTGGTCTGTAAATTTAACAAACAAATGAACAAAATTTTTTTTTCGGAAATTGAAACCAATGTGATATTGTTATCTTTTCATGAATGTACATCTCATCTAAGATATCAAACCTGCATGTGAAAGCTGACTGTGTGATGCTTTCTCCGTTTTCCAGTTATTATCTCCCTACTTCTTAAGCCTTTCGCATTTCTGTTATTGCTGATTTCTGCTTATTTCCACGTTTTCCTCAGGGCAGTGTTTTGTCCACTTTATTGACTTTCTCACAAAAGTATAAACTCAGATTGTAGATTTTACTTTTATTTATAAGAGATTATCATTAGAAATCTTTTAAGTATCATTAGGTGTATTATACAGATTTCACTATGTTGCTTTTATTTTCATTAAGTTTGTGACTTTCTAACACAGTTTTTTTTTTTTTTAACTTTTTCTCCTTATATCTGATTTGCTTCCTTGAATTTTTGGGTTTCCCAGAAATTTGTATGGAAATTAAATTTCGGTTTATCTTGATCTGATCACAGAATATATTGTGTATAGTTTGATCCTCAGTAACTTTGCTGCAGTTCATTCTGTGGCCCACAGTATGATTGATCTTGGTGACTTTCTGTGTGCACTTGAAAAGAATGTACAATCTATGGCTATTTGCTCAAGTGTTCTATGACTGTTGCTTCTATCATATTTAGTGTACTGTTAAAATCTGTTCTACTGCTCCATCAATTTGATACTAAATGATATTCTTTCCAAATGTGATTTTAGATTTATTCATTCTTCCTTTGCTGGTCTACAGGTAGCAATTTCACTTGCAGTATTTTGAAGCTCTGTTCTGAGCTACATACAAACACAGCATAATGTATCCTTTTGATCGATTAGCTTTCATTGTCAAATGAATTTCTTTAGTCTTTGGTAATACAATTTGATGAGAAACATATGTGTGTTAATGTATCAGTATAATTATGATAAGGAGATACCATGCAATTCTGCTCTATAGAAAAATTCCATAGCAATCCTTCTATAGAAAGGTTTTATTGTCTCCCTTGCTCACCAATAAAGTTTGGGAAGATATTAAAGTTGGGCAAAATATCAATTGCTCTCATCATAGACAGTCAGAACAAGAAATTGAGACAGGATAGCAGGATAATGCAAGGAGACTGGGAAATAAGAAATGACCTGTCCATCAGGAACCGGAAACGGGCTGGATGATAGGGCGTGACCTGTCAACCCCAGACAAGGTTGGGCAGCAGGGTCTTTCTTGCCAAGCAGGAGAGCTGTCAATTCATGAGGCAGAAGAGCTTCCTGGGGCTGGGGGCTGACCTCAGAAAGAGGACGTAAAAGAGGGCGACAGCCCAGCAGTCTTCATGTGATGTGTTCTGTGCGCAGGGCAGGTTTCCTCACATCGTTTTTACTTCTATTTCTTTCCTTCTCCCCTTTTTTTCTTCTTCACCCTTCAATAAATGTTAAACGTCTGTGTCCATTGGTTTTCCCACCCAATTCTTTGAATGGGAAAAGGTCCTGAACCACTGCACTCGCCAGGTCTAATTGCTTGAGACTGTTTGCTCTGTATGCGGCTGACACATGCTGTTAGACTGTGTAATGAGTGCAGACCTGAAAGACAGTGAAATGCAGGATTTAGTTATAAGTGAAACGAAAACTACTGACCCACAAAAAAGTATGCAAGGAAATGTATTGACCCATAAAAAATTACCCATTTTCCCTGTGCATTTCATTAATGTAGAAAAGAAATTAAATATTTGCTTTGTATGAAAGTTTCAGAACTGTCTGAACTTAAAAAAATTTCAATATAATATTAAGTTATTCAAAATTCTACTATTGTTGATTTTCCCTTTTCAGAATCTTAGGTCTCTCCATTTTAGAGGCATATTAAACAACCATATAATTTTGTTCATGCATTCTATCTATGAGTGTGTACACATGTTTATTTTAAAACTAACTTTAGGTTTTTAAAATACTTTTAAATTTTTGTTTTCCTTTATTTTTCTTAGTGAATGTGTGAAGGTAAATAAGGACATATTGTTCTTATATCCATGACATCTGAAAACATTTTACTCCTTTTTCCAATGAATATACAAAGTTAGCTATGTATAAAGAAGAATACCAGTTGAAAGCTCACTTTGGTCTGGCTTTTAACCAGACCAGTAACTTCTATGAGACTGTGGTATGTTCTTCACTTGTAGGTGAAATTACAGGTTTAGCTAGGCAAGTTTTAGATTGTGTTTTGTACAGCTGTCTGGTTTTGGACTCAAAGTATTTTCTTGTTCCATTCATTTAACTATTTATAAAAGTTTGGAAATATGAAATATGCTTGAATTGAAATTTATTTGCCAAGCGTGGTGCATATGCATGTAATCCCAGTGCTTGGAAGTCTGAGGCAGGAGGACTGCTGGGAGTTCGAGGCCTGCCTGGGCTACAAAGTGAGTTCAAAGCAAGTTTAAATTGTATAAACGAAACCTTGTTTCAAAAATACAAAAAGTAAAAATCTTATAATTTAATTGTGACTCCATAGGAGTGGGCAGGAATTTATTTTGCAATATATATTCTGTTCATATAAAAAACTTAGTTTTACCAATTCTTGATAATACACAGTCATTCATATTTTAGATATGTAGCTGAATACAAGAATTTTTTCTATATCTGTACTCCAGGCAAATAAACAGGAACTATAAATATAATCATAGTAGAAATCTTAAAATTCTTCATCTAGGAATTTTTCCTTCAGATGTTTCACTCTACTAATAGCTGAAGTTTGAGAAGCCAGAAATATCTCAGCATGACAAACTCACTTGTAAATACATTTATGGCTCACTATTCCACAAATGTCTACACTGTATGCATTCTGTTAATATTTTACAACTATCTCATGCACCAATATAAAGGAAACTGTATTAGTATAATGTGGTGCTTTCTCTAGTGTTTTAAGGTAACATACTGAAATAATTCTTTATTAAATATAGAAGTAATAGTACTCATATTTTTTACAAATCACATCCAGGGAATAAATCACACATATATTTTCATGTTTTTCATGTTTATCTTTATTTGAAAATTTACACATTTTCATATCATATTGCGATATTAGTTCATTCCTCTGTGTAAGAATCTGTTGGCCCAGGTATCAGGTCCTATTTTATGTGACACAGAAAGGTACAATAAATGTTAACAGTAAACACTGAATTTGTAGCATTCACTTTATATGATAAAATAGGCAGCGGTCACCATCATTCAAGTGAAAGAAGGTCTGCTTCAGTGACATAGCAGGTAGAAAATGTTAGCCAGCAACTCTTCTCCCCTCCTCCTGCCCACTTTGTACTGGGAATTGAACCCAGGGCTTTGTGCATACTAGGCAAGTACTCTACCACGAAGTGTGTCCACATTTCTTACATTTTATTTTGCATCAATGTTTCTATAAATTGTTTAAATTGGCTTCCAAATTGTGATCCTCCTGCTTTAGTCTCTAGATTATGTCAAATCTAGCTCCAGTTGGAAAGAGAAGTTATACGGATACCCACACATATACTACACACACACACACACACACACACACACACACACTTTTATCTCTAAGGTAGTAGTCACCTTAAATCAATCATTGAAATATTCTAATCTTAGAAAGTACCTGCAGGTCTGATTTAGTTTACTTATGAGGATGGTCTCTAGCTGTGTCTATTTACCTATGAAACTCTCAAGGTTATCTTTCTTAATAGCTGAGTAATATTCCATTATATAAAAGTATCACAACTTTTTATCTATTCCTGAGTGGATGGGCATTTGTGTTGCTTCCACAATTTAGCTGTTACATATTGTGCTGCTATATACAAGATAGCTAACATAGTTTTGCTACTGACTTCTATGGCTTTATTGAAAGAACAGTTAAGGTTTAATTGTTTGATCAAACTTACTTGTCTATATTTGTTTACCTGAGTAACCAATTTGCAGATATTAGTATGTCATGCAACAACCATTATTAATTTCCTATTACCTTGTCTGAAATCCAGTATGGCTTGTATTGTTTTGTGTTATTTTGTAAATGCATATGTATTTGTTAATATGTTTTCATTCTTTTATCTTTAAAATAAAAAAAGAAAGTACCATCGATTTCCTTAGCAATATTTTAAAAGTAAAAATGATTTAGGAGCACTTTTGCAAATAGCTTTACCTCCGTCTCCCTAACACTTGGTAATTTTACCTAACCATGACTTTCTTTAGTTGCTTCAGTTAAAAAATTTAATCCTTCTTTTAAAATTGTTTATGAAGTACATGAGTTAAAGCATAACTGTAAGCTATTAACAGACACCTGATTTCATCTTGCTTCTTACACTCTTCTCTATGCCCAAGAATCCAATATTTAGCTGTGATCCATTTAAATTTGATTTAGGACATTTTTAAAAACTTATGGTCACTATTTCCAAGCAAAATGGGATGAAACTTAAAGAAATTAATACACACAGGTCATTGGAAGTGACCTGTCTCTCCTTCATGCTAATGTTATCTTCTGTCATACAGTTCATCTTGCAGGGGTGCAAAAATTCAACACTGACATACTGCCAGCTTTGTATTATTTAAATACCTGGAGACAATTCCAAAATTTATTCAGTTATAGATCCTTTTCTAAAACCCTAAGCCTTTTGCCAAGTTCATGACATTTTAACCAAGAAAAAAAATCTGCATAGAACTCTTTTCTTTTGAGATTAATTTTGAAATTCACCACAAGTAAAGATTCATAACTTAGGTTTGAAATGTCTTATAAATGATATAACTATATTCCTCTGAGGAATCCTGAATCTTTTCTAAGAGTAGCTCATGAATCCTTGGAATAATTTTGTCTGATAAGAAGCCAATATTATTGTCCTTATTTTTTTCTGTGCAGAAACAGTACTAATGGGGCCATTTGATGACATTTCACAAACGTTATAAATTAGGAGTAAAGTTCATGATTTTTCAAGCACTGCTCTAGACAATTATGTCTTTCTTCAAATTACAAGTCCAAGATCATGAAAGAGTATTTCAATACTTCATGAATTCCATCCAGAAAATATCGGAATTTTATCACATTCCAGAATTTTATCCTACTGATTATTTCTTATATAAAATATCTGCTGTTAATAAAGCTTTAGGAAGAATTTCAGAGATAGTTCAGAAATACAAATGAACATTGAACAATGTTCTCAGCATTCTTAAAGAGATTAATGGATTTTCACTAGAGAAAAATTTGATTTCTTTACATCATTTCAATGATCTTGTATTTTTGTTATAGTTTTCATATGTATTTTTTATACTCATTTGAAGTACATAAAAAGAATATAAGTTTCTACCTCCTGGCAATAAAATGCAATCATATTTATAATGTTCTAAACAAAAATATACATATTGAGCAATTCCTAACCAAATGACAACATTAATTAGTGAGAAAAATACATAGTATATTACTGCTTTCATTTAAAATTCTTTAATATTTTTGTTTTATTTTGAATACTTTTGAAGAAATAATTAGATACACACCTTGAGTCTGGTGCCTTAGACCACTCAGCCATCCTGACACCCTGAAGAAATAATTAGATACTATTCATGAAGTTGTTTTATATAAATAATCCACTTATATGTATATTTATTTGTTTAATTTATACATAATATAATTTATCTCTTTAAATTAATTTGTATTTTGTTCTATGTACAATTAGTTCATTTTAATAGCTGAATACCACTGATTTGCCATGAAATAGTAATACATTAAATCTCAATGACCGCTTAAAGAAATTAATCTTTATAAAAGCTAAAGACATTAAAACATGCAGCTATTTTCATTTTACATCATATTTCTCTTAGTCACATCTGTGTTACTATTGTGCGCCAATTAAGAGCCTACTACAGATCTCATTTCAGAGGGCATCAAAATGTAGTGAGTTACAACCTTGAATTAATTGTTGCTATTTTTTAATTCATAAAGAACTTATGTCATGTTCTACAACCCTGACCTTACAATAAGTGCCATATCATCTTGCATCTAGACAGATCTTTTTAATTTTCAGTTTACATGTTTAAATAATGCATTAATCTAAATTTTTCTTTTATTATAAACAAAGTATGATCCCTTACCTAATCACTATTGAACGATAAAATGTCTAAGTCATTATAAAGATGACTATTTAAATTAAAAATGTTTATTATTAAAATATTTTTAGATTATATATGTAAAATATGTGAATATTAACATTTACATTTCTATTAATTATACAAATTTGAACCAAAATTTTCCTATATCTTTATAAATATAGAAAATAACAAAAATGATTCTATGAAATAAAATATTTTCTGTTATCAATTTAAAAACTAAATGACAACACCTTTGTACAACTTGTACACACTTAAAGCATTTCAGCATTTCAGTATCTGCCCAGTAATTGTTTATTTTATGACAGATGTCCTTATGCTTATTAAGATGATGATTAAGAGCAAACCAGTGAAGACTCCCTATTCGCGTTTTAGAAGTAGAATGAAGGTACTTTTGGAGAAATAATTAAGTTTAATATAAAAGATAGTTTTATCTTTGTTGTTATTTTGTTGTTTTTTTCCATTTAAAATAAAAAAGTAGTATTCTGAGCCAAGATATATCACTTTTTAAATTTTATAATACTTTTTCTTTTGCATATATGTAATCTTGATGTTTCTTGATAACTGTAAACTAAACCATTTTCTGAAAACTAAAAATGTAAGTTTAACACCACTTTTATGCGAGTCTTCCCCAATCATACACAAAATGTTATGGCTGTCCCTGACCCATATATACACACACAACTGACAATGTCTGTATCTTTAGCAATACTTCTACCTCTGGTTCTGCTTACATCTTTGCCTAGATCTATTTCTTTGTTTAAAAGTGTGTATACATTTTCACACCAATACACTGAGTACCATTACCCTGCTCAAATCTCAAAAGAAGTAGAGCTTATGCCATATTTTATAAATTTGTGCCTTTTTTGCTGGTCAAAACAACTGAACAAGATCAACTCTGTGAGACCAAATGGTTCACAAAGAAATTTTATACTATTCAGCTCATAGAAAGTATATTCTACTAATTCTTATTACAGAACTAGTTTCCTGTGGAAATGTAGGTTCTGTGACTATCGTAAATTTCTGGGGCTAGGACGTGTGCTCAGAGTGGGATGGCCTTGGAGAACAACCTCTTAGTTAGCTCTGCTGAAGAGCCACCTCAGTGTGCCAAGCCTTCCACTCCCAATTCATCAAGTAATTCCCACTAGCTTCAAAGGTATTCGCTGTCCATTCTGGAAAGTATGATGAAAGAGAAATGTGGAAAACTGCATGTCATTTCTGAAACAATTAAACTTTCCAGGTTAGCGGAGTGATTTCAATGACCTTCTTAACACTGTTTCCTACGTCACTGTCAAGCCCCTATGTTAAGTGTGACTGAGCTGTGACAGACTGACGATGTTTAGTTTTCTTGAGAATTTACAACCATAATATTTAAGTGAGCAACAGACCTATTCAGGTTTAGTAAATGGTAGTCTCACAAAGTCTATACCACATCTTTCTCATTTAGGAGCTCTAGGATTCCAACCTTCTCTCTTCGTCCTTTCTTTCTACCCTTCTTTTTTCAATAGAAATAGGATTACATGTTCAATTGTACATTGGCATCACCTTTGAGATGATTAATTTGCTTGTCTGTCCAGGGAAGTAACTACTGTAGCTAGGTTGCAGCGGAACTTCTTTCTCAGTTTTGGAACACCAAATAATGGTATCGGAGAAATTCAAGAAATATCAGGGTAATCATCTACAAAAGAAGAAAATTGAAAATAAAACAGAAACAATTTTCTGATATCAAAGAATTGGCAATGTTGATATATAGGCATAACTCTATGGCTATCATCACTGGAAAGGAAGAGCACCCTTCTGAGCAAAGTCACTGTAAGGTTTCAGAGTGCGGGTACATGCTCTCCAAGTTTTATGATAACATTTTGAATTAAAATTCAATTATTTTTGAATGGAGCACAATTTCATTCCATTTTCTCAGTAGCTCTCTAAGAATATCCTAACCTTACTATGTTATGCCTTACCTGTTTTCCTCTATTGGTACAGAATTCTGACTGCCTGATTAGTCTACAAAAACTTTTTTTTTTTTCTTGAAGTTTTATTGGAATACCCTCATTCAAAGGATATATAATAATATGCATGCAATTTATTGACAAATGATAATTTTATTTAATATACCTTGTATTTCTTAAAAATAAAAAGGAGGCTAAATAAATTAAAGGAAAAAAATAAGATATATTTATGTTTTCTTAAGAAATCATAAAAGCATGCTTTTAAAATGTATATATAAAAATACACACAAATTCAATCCATGAAAAATCTCTTGCTGTGGTTAATTGTTAAACTAGAACTGGGCTCCTAAAGACATTTTCAGACATTTTGATAAAAAAGTAGAGAAATTATGATTGAAAAATACTAATTGAAAACTCAAATGTATAAGAATCTTCTTTAAATATTTAGTAATTACTGCACTGCTGTTATTTTTCTTCCTCTGTCTTGTACAGCTTTAGGGTGGAGGTTCACTTCTGAATCCACATCTGCTCTATTCATATCCAACTGCAAAAGCTCACTGCTTCCCAGGTTTCATGCTTTTATTGATGCCTAACTAACTCACACGCGCTAACACAGATTTGCAGCGCTTGCCCGATTGAGAGCAACAGAGAAAAGGACAAAGTTCAGAGCTTAGCCTTGAAATCTACCTATTTTAACATAGAATAATATATTCTTATCATTTGAGTTACTGTCTAAAATTCTAGTTTCCTCCTGATTTGATTAACTATTATTGTTTATCAAGTTGTCGCATATGTGAATGTCTCTCTGCGCATAGGTGTTACGGTTAATACATTTTGTCAACTTGGAGAGTCTAGAGGTTGGGCTGAGTGATTCAGCAAGAAGCCAAGTTGCTTATTTGTATTCATTCTAAACCCGTGCAAGAGGAAGGCATGCAGAGGGTGTGGGTGTGGAGGACCCCCCCACCTCCCCAGGGCTGGGAGACTATAAAAAAGAAACTGAGGAAGGACCGGCTGCGAGGTCTTCGGAGGAGCTCCAGTCTTCACCTTCAGCTGGGTCGTCTCCCGGCTTCCGGTGCAGACTCTTCGGCTTCCGCCTGGGACTTCATCGTAGATTCATCAGCATTTTGTCGCAGACTCAACAGCCCTTGATACGGACTTGCACGTACACTGCGGTGAGCTCCAGGCCCCAGGCCTGGGCTCTTCAATCTCCAGTTTGCAGACGCCCTCTGCACACTTCCTCATCTAACCCTGTAGCTGACCATTGTAAGCCAAATAGGTAATTTGTTGTACATTTGTGTATCTTGTGTCAAATCTGTTCTCTAGTCAACCCTGACTGATACAGTAGGTTACCAGATCTTGCGAGGAATAGACTGTTTCTTCCATGAGAACCCAGGCACTCAGTGTTATTTGTCATGAGAAGGCAGGAAAATGAATAAAATTTTAAAATATATTAACTGTTATATTAATACATTAAATATTATGTTAATATATTATCACATATTAATATTTATAATTCTGATGCCTGATCCTACTATGGTTTTGTATTATTGATTAAAATTAAAAAGTGATGAACTCCTCTGGTCAAATTGCATGTGAATTTTTTTACCCTAAGTAGAGGAGGAAGTTTGAGGTTTTAGTGATGAATTCCACGCAGCAAAGCAGACTCAGGCCAGCACAAAACATTTTGAGTGACATTTATCTTTACCATGAGTGCACCAATAATTCATCACATTTGCTTCATTACCTTCTTTTAGTATTCTAAGAAAGTACATCTGCTCTTTGGTGATACAAGCAATCTGCCTAGGCAGAACAAACAAGCAAAGCAAGAAAGGAAAGAGAGAGAGAGAGAGAGAGAGAGAGGCAGAGAAGGAAAGAGAAAAGGAAAACAAAACATGAAAGCACAGCTGCACCCTAAGTCTAATTCTTTCCCACTTTACTTTGCTTCAGCGGCTCTGGCAAGATGTCGTGCTGTATAATGATTCATTTGTTTGATTCGTTGTCATCCCCTTCCGCATGCGCTCCACAGAGGCACAGGTTTGCTGTTTGTTGCTTTATTTCCAGGGCAGGTAGTGGTTTCTGGCACATAATAAAAGCTTGGTATAAATTTATTGTGAGGATGAAAAAACAAAATGCTTTCCACAATTTTTTCCTTTGGTGTAGGTCCCTCGGGAGTGCCAGAACTGGTATTAATGAATTAAATATGATAATTAATCCCATCAACATTTTCATGTGTAAAATCCTCAGTCACTAATAGTATAAGATGCACAATCACAAGTCCCCGTCTCGAGGAACTGCAATGATCAGTCAAGATACTAAAAATCATGTGAGAGGAAATGACATTGGTGAGATGTTAATTACAGAAAATAAATGAAGAAAGGGAATTCAGAAGGAATCTGCTCACTCCTCAGGCCCAGAATAAATATTTTTCCTAATCTGATTATTTTGGCTTGGTCGGTTGGTTTAGTTTGGTCGTCAAATGGCTGTTGCTCCTCTCTTCACAGAGCTTCAGGTTCCCAGTGAAGAAATACGCAGCGTCTGCCTCCCATCCATTCCCTCTCCTGAGACAGCCCTGTAAGCAGTGGCACGCTATTTTCAGCTCAGGGTACCGCTTCGCATGTTCCTCTTGCTTTTCCTAGCACTCTCTCTTATTCCAATACAGTACCTTTCTCCTGAGAAGAAAAAGTGAACTTGCAGATAATTCCTGTGTAAGTTTGCAAAAAACACAGTCTAAGGGGTACAAATTACTAGAAAATTTCCTTCCTTTTTGCAGAAATGATTTCTAAGTTGAAATCTCTTCATTCTGTCTAGCTGCTTGTAAGTGATGAAATTAAGTGAAGATCGTGAAAATCACCATATTATCAAAACATAATTAGAAACGACACCAGGGGTTTCAGCTTTGAGGTCCAGTGGGGGGGGGGTCTGGGGATATAGCTCTGTGGAATAAGCGCCTGCCTAGCAAGCGCAGGGTCCTGAGTTCGATCCCCAGTACCGCAACAAAAAAAAAAAAAAAAAAAAAAAAAAAAAAAAGAGATCCAGTGGGGAATCACTGCCATGTGCTGGGAGGACTGAAAAGATCAAGGTAAGAGATACACGGCGCCCTGGGCATCAGCGAGCTGATACACAATTCTGGTTTGAAATCTTTCCACTTGTGAATGCTTTGTAATTTCAGCTTCCCTTGTTTTTAAAGTTCTTAAAATCTTTGCAATGTACCTAATTTTGAAGAATGCAGTTTCAGATCTTAGTTTAAATTTTGTTTTATTTATTTTTTCTTTAGTAACAAAAGCTACTCATTGAGCACAATTTCCCAACGACTACCACAGATAGCAAGCAGATATTGGATACTATCTGGATAGTAGGGGATGGAGAAAATAATGTACAACAAAGCAATTTGTACTAACAGGAAAATAATGTAGGGCCATGTGAACGGGAATTACTTGGGCGCTTCTCTACATTTGCGGCTCCATTAAAAAAGCCGTGCTGGTGGAACGTGTACCATATGTATGGTAAAACTTCAGTGACAAGAACGGGCAGGTCTTTCGATGCTGTAGGAGATGCTTTCTAGACAGAGCTGTAGGGGAAGGATATGTTCATATATATTCGGTAAAGGATATAGGAAAAGGAGGGAAGGTAATGGGGTGTAATGTAATGAGCACATGATCAAAACTGAGTGCAAGGAGAGAGTGGGTGGGGACGCGAGGTACAGATCACACTAAGGATTAAAATTTTTTTTTACGGTTTAAATATTTTGTTTCAATTTCAAGCATATAGGATGTTATAGACTCTTCCTGTTGTAAGTCTATGCTAGTGTGGGCACAGTCCTGATTCTTAGGGTTTATCTATTCTTCACATCCTTCATTTTGGTTATTGGACTTGCTCTCAGCAGTATCTGTAATAGTCAGATCCTAGGAAACCTGATTCAAATAGTGATCCTTAATTTAAAGTTATAATATACCACTTCCTATTAGATCAAAGAATACAACACCTGAAATTAAAACAATTTGTACTACTTATTTCTACTGTTTCATTGAAAGGAACAGTTAATGTTTAATTGTTTGATCAATCTTACAAGTCTATATTTTTTTAATTGAGTAATCAGTTTGAAGACAACAATATAATACAACCGTTGCTAATTTCCTATCACCTTATGATAACAATATAATACAACAACCACTGTTTATTTCCTATCACTTTGTCTTTTATTCTGTATTGCTTCTATTGTTTTATGTTGTTTTGTTTATGTCTTTGTTTGTTAATTTGTTTTGCTTCTTTTCTCTTTAAAATAAAAATAATCACACAATTTGCTCAAACATCAGAAGTTCAAATAGGCTCCACTAGTCTTGTAGGAGAGCAAAAGATGCTGCAATGCCTGGTTGTCTTACTGACATTACTCTCAAAATTATGGCAAGACTGAAATGCTGCAATGCCTGGAGAGCCTTACACTTGATACAAGAAGTTACTTGACCTCTGAAGTAATACGTACCATACAGTTATCTTTCTGTATCTATCCATGGGTTCTGCACTCCTCTACTCAACTAACCGCAGATGGAAAATTTGGAAAAAATATAGGTCTTTCATTTATAGGCTTTTCCCATGTCACTATTTTCTAAAGAAAATGGTATAGACAGTGTTTAAATAGTATTTAGAGTGCATGAGATATTGCAAGCAAATATAGAGATGATGGAAAGTATACAAGTGGATTAGTGTAGACTGTATGAAAACACAGCATTTCACATACAGATTTAGGAATCCCCAGTTTGCTGTGAAGGCATCCTAGAACCAAGTTCCCAGGGCTACTGTAGAAAGACTGCAGATATAGCAATCCCAGTGACTTCCTAGTTCAAACAAAAGAGAAAACAACTTTTATGTAATACAATATTGTAACTGTCCTACAACTAAACTAGAAGTTTCACTTCCTGAACATGACTTAATTCTGGTAACATTTTATTCTATCTTATGGCATTTATCTTTTTATACATGGTCTTGACAAAATTTTTTACTGAGAATTCCTAATATGACAATTAGATCCTGATAAATTTTCCTAGATATTATCAGTGTTTTAGTAGCAGTTTACATCAAACATTACATTCTAAAAATGAAGAAATGGTGAAAAAAGGTAAAACAAAGAGAACTTTTAGGAAACCTCAGATCAACAAGGTAAAAGGACAATGGCGTGGAAGAAGAACCATGGACAGAACTGAATTACCGGGCTGGATTGAATGATAAATGAAGGCGTCTAGATTGGCACAGATTGCTTTTGACTCAGAGAATAGCATATTTAGACTGCAATAAAATGAAATGATGCCTGTGAAAATATTAGTGTGGTGACTAATATATAGTAAAGTGTCAAAACCTGATATTTATTAATGTTCTCAGCATTCAGACCTTTATCAGGCTTGCAGTGCATCGTGCACGCACATGGTAATGTGAACTTTAATTAATAAATTATAGAAAAGACGCTTGCAGAGTTTTATGCTTAGCCATTTTATGTTATATATAATGCATTGCTATAAGAATCCACCATCCTGTTTCAAGTATTTTGTTTTTATTTGGGCTATGGATATCATTCTGCATAAACTTGTATTTGAAGTTCACAGTGAATATTTCCTGTTGTTGAGTATGAATGCATGCTACTTTAGCTGTGAATTTACATATAAATTAAAACAACAAAAGTAAAAGTTCTGCAAAACAGAAAACTCCAGTTAAAACTTAGTGCTTACATTCTGTATTGTATTTAGTCCAAGACAAACTGAAACAAATAATTCTTTCTTAATAATATTTTATAAAACCTCTTAGCAGGGTTCAAAACAGTATTTTAGCTAATCTAAATTCATCTGTGCTTCACGAAAGGTAGCACTCAGACTATGTTTGTTCTGCCCTTTTTAAGTTAGGAGATTCATGTACGTGTTGTCCAACATGTACATTGTCAGGCATAAAACACATTTTCTGTTCTAAATCTGTTATTTTAGGTCTCACTTAAAACACACACAGGGTAAAATGAAAAAGCCTAGAAGAATTTTTGGCCCTGTTATTTGCAAGTTCTTCCATGAAGGTGCAAACATCTTTAATATTTTTCTAATCATTCTGATTTACACATGAAGACATTTTCATTATAAGACATAAACATCTTTGAAACAGAAGTGAATGCAATAATCCCCTTTTGCTTTTGAAAAATACAGATGAGTTATTGTATCTGCGTAATAACTTAATAGAAAAATGGGAAAAACTGGAAAATTAATGTGAGAAACAAGAAACCCTGAGAGACTCCTGACTGATTTTATAGAAAAGAATTCTTTCTGAACTGATTAATAACCACCAAGAATCTAAATTTCTGTGTCATGTCAACCTCCCTAGGCAAAGCCTTACCTTCTGCCTCCAGGTATGTTTGAAAGAAAAATGTGCAGCTGCCACAATGAACTGGGTTTGATTCCTGCCCTTTAGACCTTCCATTTCTGTCATTTTGGCTAAATTATATTTCTTTTGAGTTTCAATTTACTTAGAAGTAGAAGTACAGGTGATAGAATAAGGTTTCAGCATACATAAAAAATCATAGGATTGTCTGTGGCATATTCATGTAAAATAAAATGGCTTAGTGTTCAATCTTTTCTCTGTCTTTCTCTATTTAGCCAATTCCAAAATATATATTTATCTTTGATCCCAACACTGAAAATCGAGTGCATCCAACTATTAATGCTTTTCTGCTCACATCTAATCCTAGTCCAGCTTCCTAAAGTCCGAACACCATCAATCATATAACCTGAGTCAGAACTAAGAGTTCCGTGTGACGCTGTGTTGACGGTACCTTCAGTACCACTCATTTATGAGCTCACTATATTCTGTTCATTGTCCACTTCAAATACCCTTCCGAACTCTTCCACCATTTTGCCAATTGCTTGCCACGTGGAAAATCTCATTTCTTTAATAACTTATTTAACATATTTGCCTTCCATTCCCTCAGTGCTGTCAATCCCGCTTTATATTTCATGCCTCCAAGTAATTTTTAAAAGTATAGTATTGAATATCGAGCTAAAATCACCAAAAGTGTCCCCCTCCCTACATTCTAAAATCTAAGTTATCATTATCACCGGAAAAGACTTGTTTTAAATTAAGCAGGGATGATCACTTCCCTATTTTCTCCTGCCGCTTTTGAATATCAAAACAAACAGCTTCCCAAAGTCACAACGCTCTTTCACCGTGCTGGCACTTTAGAAGCCATGCTCTTCTCCCCTTGGAAGGTGCCTCCCTGACTTCCTCCTGCCTCACTCTCAATGCTGCCGACCGCTTCTCCTGGCAGTTTTCTTTTAATTGGTACATGTTTGCAGAGCACTCAACACACAGTTATTCAGGGAGTGAGTACATGTGCGGGATACAGCTTCTTTCTACTGTAGTCCTCACCCTTCCTCCCTCCTCTCTTCTCAGCCCCCTGTTCCACGTTTGCACTCTTGCTGATATTATGAAACTTTGCTCATATTTATGACCGAAGGTGTTTGCATTGCTGAGTTGCCAGGTTCCTGTACATGGCACATCTTCTGCTAATTTGCCCTTCCGCCCCCCTTCTGCCCTTGCTGCGGGTCTCCTAAGCCCTTCCCATCAGGCTGACAACGCTCATCTCAAGAAGCAACAGAGTCATCACTGCCTTCGCTTTCCCCAAGACCAGACCCATTTCTAGTGTGATCGCTCGCTTATTTGTCTTCCTAGCAATATGCTTATTGATGTAATGATGTTGAGTGCAAATATGTAAAATAAGATCATATAAGATTATAAAAATAGTTCTGCTCTCTCCAACTCTTGGTTTGAAGTTAGTACTGAAACAATATTGGTGGTGGGAATTTTGTATATGTCACAATTTACAATAAAATTCTGAGTTATATTTATTTCAGATGCCATGAAATTAGTGATGCATGTTGGCTCTACAAACAGCATGGCATGACTGACTATATCCCTTCAAGAATTAATGTTTTCAAATATCATTAACAAGATCATGAGGATAGATGTCTTTACAAAAGATTAGTGTTTTCATTAAAGGAGTCCAGACAGAGTGTATAGTTAGTCTGTTTGCCTTTCAGCCATGCCATGGATATAGAGTTGGAAAATAGTCTCTGTGAGGAACCAGCCCTGCGAGACATAGCATCTGGTGATCATTTAAACCTGGATGTGACAGCCTCAGAAGAGTAAGAAACAAATTTCTATTGTTTATAAATTTCCCAGTCTAAGGTATTTTGAAAAATACATAGCTGCTGACCTTTTATAGATTTTTGCACCTGTATTAAATAATTCATTTTATTTTATTTATTTATTTATTTATTTGCGGTACTGGGGATCGAACTCAGGACCCTGTGCTTGCTAGGCAAGCACTTATTCCACTGAGCTATATCCCCAGCCCCCTCATTTTATTTTTGATACTTTATTATTTTATTCATTTATTCATCTATTTTTGAGTACCTGGAATCAAACTCAGGACTTGCACTTGCCAGGCAGGTGCTGTGCCACTGAGCTAAGTTCCCTATTGTACTATTTTAGTCAAGCTTCAGTGGTGCTTAAGGATTTATTAATGTCCCAATAAAGGAAATAATAACTGATATTAATTTGTGTTTTAAAATTCTGTACCCACAGGGAAAACAGTGTACTTTAATTTTTTCCCTTTAGTAACAAGCCACTTCTCCTAATTACTACCCCACCTCTTCTCAGTCTGCTCAGACAACTGGACAGATCATATGGAGATGGAGGGGCCCCTGCAAATCAAGGTCCAGTTTTATTTCCACAAGGAAGGGGTGCGAGGGGGAAACCCATGTGAAGTTTGCTACTGTTTCATTGCATTCTGTCTGCCATCTCCTCTTTGCTATAAAGTGTCCTGGCACACCCAGACACAGGGTGCTGGTGCCTTGGGGCGGTACAGGGTCCCTGCAGCTCTGTGGGGCTGGGTTTGAGTAAAGCTTTGTGTACCTTCACCCAGACAGATGGCCTTCTGGGTATGCTTGGAAATGGTGACAGTATAGAACTGAAGGACTGGTATAATTTTAGAAAAAAGTATGTTCAATGGAAGAAAGTCTATGGTATAGCTAAATAGTCATTAGGTTTGTACATTCGATGTCAGTACTTCTGGATATAATCTCAAAGACAAAAAAAGCACTCATTTAATTCTCTTTCCTCATGTCCCTCTCCTTTTATAATAAATGTGTGACAAAAATACTACTTATGCAATACAGACATGAAATGCTTCTGTTTAGGAATATTTCTTTCATAAGTCTCATATTTATCACATTCATGCAGATACACATGGAATGTTATAAAAGTAATAATATTTTGGCAAATAATATAAATTGTATTTTGTAAGATCTATTTAAGATATATCCTTTACACATTAAATTTATGTGAACTTTAACATACTTAGATCAAAGAATAAAGTATGTGTTTTTCTCCACAAGAAGAAAATGTGGGAAGAGTATTTTTTTATAGACTCGTAATTTTAGGTTACCATAATTAAACTACATTATGTAGGCAGAGAAGAGACTCAAAATGTGTAGTCAGGAATAACAAATATTACACTTGTGCTATAAGAATATTAATTTGGCCTTTGTGTTGAATAGGGATTCGATGAATACAGAATTTAGAATACTCCTAAATGAATATTCCTGAATGAAGGGAGCAATGACTTCAGTGAAAGATATATCTAACTACTAGAATTGAAGAGAATGATCATATAAAGGGGAGACTGATATAAGAAGAACTTCCATTTGTGTGCTATATTGTTATTAATCTTACCAGTTAACCAACATGTAAACTTGGGAAGTTGTGGGAAGTTATAAAGACTGTGTATACCAGCTTCTTCATTTGTAAAAAGATAATGATGGTTTCTTCATAAAGCCATCATGAATATTAAATGAACTAATTTGTAGGAAATAGTTACAGAACATAGAAAAGATATTGATTGTGGAGCAAACATAGAAGAGATACTGATTATATACATTCTATATAATTTTGGTGGGGAGGAATTGTTTCATAATTAAATTGTGGTTAATTCTCTGAGGCCCAGTATTGTGCTGTGAGATCCAACTCTGGTATGCAGAAACATAGAAACATAATTCCATGTGTCTCCAGTCACAGTTGAGGCCTCAATGGTCCTACAATGCTGTAATGTTCCAGGATAAGACTGCAACAGCTGAAGACATCCTGGTTCTTTGAGAACCAAGTAGTGATAAAAAAATATCCCACCTGGAGGAAAGGACAAACTGTCTTTTACTCTGCCATCTCTCCCCACATCCTCATCAACATAAGATCTGCATTAGTTTAAAAGCGTGCAGCCCTCTGAGTCATTCTATAGTCCCCTCACTGTTTTCTGCCATGTGAATGTGGTCAATAAATACTGAGGATCTCGTACCTTGTGGCCTGTGAACAACTGATCATACTAGATCCCCACTGCATGGTTATTTGTCTCCGGCTCTTTCTTTTTGCCATGCACATAAACTTGCAGGAAGTTGGGGACTCACTGCAGGGGTCCCCAATAATTGAGGACCCCTATGAAGCATAGATTTTAAATTTAAAGATAAAAGAATGACAGCCCCCTGAATTCAAAGACCCCATCCAAAAATGGGCATCTGAGGTGAATACACACTTACCAGATAAAGAAATACAAATGGAAAATAAATACATGAAAAATTGTTCAACATTATTAGTCATCCAAAAAATGTAAATTAAAACAAAACTGATATTTCAGAAAGAATGGCTGTCATTAAGAAATCAACCAACAAAAAATGCTGGAGGGGATGTGGGGAAAAAGAAACCCTTCTCCACTGTTGGTGGGAGTGTAGACTGGTAAAACCACCATGGAAATCAGTTTGGAGATTCCTCAGTAAACTAGGATTGGAGGTCCCATTCAATCCAGCTATTTCCCTTTTGGGCATTTTTCCAGAGAAGCCGGAAACATCATAACATGGTGTTACGTGTGCACCCATGTTTATAGCAGCACAATTTGGAATATCTAAATCATGGAAGAAACCAAAATGCCTATCAACTGAGGAATGGATAAAAATGTTGTGGTATATTTATGCAGTGGAATATTATTCAGCTATAAAGAAAGATAAACTCAAGGCTTGTATAGGTAAGTGGACACAACTAGAGACCATATTCATGTGTGAATAAATCAGACCCAGTGTGTAAACACCATACTGTCTCACTAGTGTAAGAATCTGAAAGAGTAAATAAAATCTAAAAGGTACAATGGATATTGTGAAAAGAAAAAATGAGCTGCTCAAAAGGAAAGAACAACTGGGGTGAGGGAAAAGAGAAAAGAAAGAAAAAAGGGAAAATATATTGAAAGGAACAGTTAATGTTTAATTGTTTGATCAGTCTTACAGGCCTATATTTGTTTATCTGAGTAACCAATTTGAAGATAATGCATATTTTTATTAACACTAGAAAGAGACAAAAGAAAGATATCACTTCAACCTTCAGAACTACATAGAAGAAACACAAAGACAGAGAGAGAATAAGTTAAGCTAATGTGTCTGCTTTAAGCAATTTTTGTTATAAATTACAAAATATTAACAAAAGTCACAAGTGCGTAGTTAAAAATGGTAGGGGAAGGTGCAACAGCTGCTTTGGAATTAAAGCTATAAACTCATTTTATCTGACTGCTTATATTTCACTGGCATTTTATGCCACGATGTCTTATTGCTTATATTTCACTGATATTGTATGTCATTGTATGTTATTGTTTATATTTCACTCATTGTCCATGCAGTCTTCACTGGACAGATCCCTCAAAGTGACAGTCTCTTGCTTCCAACATCCACTTAGCTTATAGCTTAAAACAATAGGACAATTATTGCATCTTACAAATTTGTAGGACATAACTTAAACAAGGATTACTACGCCATTCCTGGAGGTTATCTGGTAGCATTCAGCTTGCTGGGCACCTAATCTGAACTGGTTTCTTGTCCTTATCTTCTGTTTGTGAGAATGACTAGAAGTCAGTGCAAAGGAGAAGCTAACAACGGAACATGTACATGTGTAATACACATTGTTTAGGCTTCCTCATAGTGAGGCCATCAGATGGCTTGGTGTTCTTATATTCTCAGTCATGGCTCTAGGAGAGCAGCGGGTGTGCTGCCTGTCTTCCTAAATCCTAGACATGGGCCTTTTGTACGGCACCATACTGCCATATGTACTGCTCATGAAATACAGCAAGAGTTACCCAAAGCCAGGGCAAGGGAAATTAAGCTCCATTTCTCAGTAAGGCATGCGGCGAAGCATTTGGCTCTTTCAATGTGCCAGAAGGATCTAAAAGGAACATTCACTGTACGTGGAAAAAACATGATTGCTTCTGTTGCTGTCTCTGTCATGTCCTCACATTCATGAAGAATAGATCTATTCAATAAAAGATCCCTTCAAAAAGGATAGTAAAAAAAAAACAAAACATTGTTTTGTAAGGCAACAATTTACAGGCATCATCCTTAACAGACTATGCCAGATCATTATCTAAATAGCTACACTCATGAATAATATAACCAACATATTATAAGACATTTGTCTATAAACTTTCTGAAAATAACGTGATTTCACTTCCTTTTTTACTTCATAGAATCTATTTAATTATGTGATCTAAAATTTTTGAAAATTTGAAATGTTCCCATGAATACTCTAACATAAAAGACCAATATGTGTAATTTTACTGATACAGTTGCACATAGTTTTCAGAAAGAAACATAATGTTTTCAACAACTTTTTCCAAAAACATTTTTAAATTAAAGGCAATAGCGATACATTTGATTAGAAGTCCCTGGATATACATGACTGACCATCCAGTGAAAACTATTTATTAAGGACTGAGAATTAATGAGAAAGAAATGGAAATACAATAGTTATGAGGAAAGTGGCAGTGTGGATTTGACATTTGTAATGGATTAGCTGTTAATTTTTCCTTTTCTATATGTTGCTCTAATAAGATTTGTCAGACTACTGCTCAATTCATCTTTCTGCACATTTCTCTTACGGATGATGGATCACTGCACATTATAAGCCAAATTTTCAAATAAAACGAAGAGCCTTTCTCCCAGCAATAGATCTATATGAAACAGTGGCATTGATATAATTATGACCATGACACCTACACCCTACTTCTTTCAAAAAATATCTTTGGAGATAGAAATAGACTACCAGATAGTGCTGTTAGATTTTGTTGTGCTGATCATATGTAAAAATAATGCTCTTTTCATGCTTCAAGTTTTGTTCTTTCTTTGCTGTCTCTTTATGTGAATATTTATTCCTCTTGTTTCAACTCTACCTCTGTGGCCTTTTTCTTCTAGCTTCTGTTTCTCTTTGATTTTGTCCCATTTTTCTTTGCTTACATTGTTCTACTGTTGACAGTAAAAGAGACGGCATACAGCAGTGTGTGAGTAGTACCTACACAGAGCATTGAGTATGTTTCTTGAAATAATGTCTATTTAGGATGCAGTCCAAGGAAGACGGTTTTCTCAGTAGGCCTGCCTTGAATACAGCTAAAACAAATGGGCTAGAACACATCACATTTTAAGTTTTAATGCCACAAGATTAAGTGCATCAGGATTCTCCACAGAAATATACAAATAGAATGTATGACGTATGGTAGATAGGTAGGCAGATGTATAGAGAGATAATAGAGATAGACAGAGAGAGGGAGGGAGGGGGGAGGAGGGAGGGAGGGAGGGAGGAAAGGAAGGAAGGAAGGAAGAAGGAAGGAAGAAGGAAGGAAGAAGGAAGGAAGAAAGAACCTATGAAAGACATTTTTCTGGACCTTTGCTCACCTGAGTACAGACACTAAGAAGCACCATAATACACTACTTCCCTGGAGACAGAGAAAATTTTTGTGACTGCATGTGAGCCAGAGACCTGAGTGAGCCCTGTGCCCTGAAATTTGAAAGCCAGAATGCAGAAGATTGTCATCCAAGGACGGGCTGTGGATATCTCTAGGCAAGTAGAGAAGGAATGTGCCCTTTGGGCCTACGAGAGATTAGGTGACGTTGAGTCATGTTGGCGAGGGCAAATCTTTACTTAGTCTATTTATTCAATACTAACTTCTTCTGGAAACACTCACACAGCCGTAACCAAAATCCAGGAATGCTTTGGCTGATTCAGGTTGAAATATAGAATTAACCATCATAAAGACATATATCTTTTTCCTGGGTGAATGGATCTGGTCAATGCCACCAAGGTTTATATCACACTATCTCTTATTTTAGATACTAGACCCCTATCCCTTCTTCCTTTTTATTTTCTCCCAACAAAGTACAGTATCCTAAATGTTGGGGAACATCACAGTTCTTCAATTATTTAATAACCCGCCACTTTGCAACAAACATACATGGACACAAGAGTTCAATTTTTCAGTGAATATAAACAGGTTAACTTTCAGTTTCTATTAAAATTACAAAAACACTCATTATTAATTCAAACTTTCTCTTCATACCTGGACTTGGAACGTCTGCTCTGGAAATTCTTCTATGTAAACTCTCAAATGAAAAAAAAATGTAGAAAATTTAGTGCTATTAATTTCATATCAAGGTGTTAATAAACTATGTTAAAATAAGATAGCCATGCATGGTAACAAACCAGGCTGTCTCTGTACTCACTGCTCTTTTCCGTAAGGCACTTCTTTGGCTATAAAAATAACCAACACATGGGAGTAGCAGGGAAGATTCTGAACCATTTGGTCCAGATGACTATTGTGCTCTAGAGTCACAAATAAAACCAAATAATATCTGTTTACAAAAAGATGTTAATAAATATAATTTAAATAAATATATACATATAATATTGTGTATTTTATCAATATTGTGTATTATTTTGTAGATATATTAAATAACAAAGATGCACTTCTACATTTCTAAGGAAATAAAATGAAAAACAAGTAATGTAACCTTTTAACTCACACCTGTTATAAACTAGACTTGCTTCTACTTCACAAAATTAACATTAATCAATCCTCAGAATTCACAAACTTTTCTTATCATTGTTAAGACTGCTTGCACATAATTTGCTTAGAACTTTTACCTGTTAAAAAAATCTTCATACTCATCACATACTTAACTACCAAAATATTAACCCTAAGATTATATGTATTTAACATAATTTTATCTTGTTTTAGGTGGTTTTAAGGTAAGTCCCAATGATAAAAAATAAAATGGACAGTGAGGTGGTGTTGCCTTAAAGACAAAACACAAAGGAGGGTAGGTGCAAGTAACCTCTTATTGGTATCTGCTGTATTTATTTGCTAGTTTAAAATATCACTGAAGGGACAATCATTTGCCAATGGTCCTGATAGAAAAGAAGCCTCATGTTTAAAGCAGAATCTTTATTCTTGGTTGGGAATCCAAAATTATTGCAGGGAGATATATTTTTAAAAACACTGTTCATAAATGAGAAGAATTTATTCTGCTGTTAATTATACTGAAATAGACAAACTATTGAATAGGTAATACACTTTTTAAAAATTTTTTAAAGTTTTAGAGAAAAAGAACAACATCAAAAAAAGAGAGGAAAGCATTAACAAAGAGACACAAAGTAGCACAGTAACAGTATAATCAAAATTGAATTATAGACAAAGCAACAGGAAATCAAAAATAGTTGTTGCATTGCATATTGATAACTTCAAAGTGTATGCTTAGGAAAACACATATAGACATACAAGATTGATCAAACAACCAGTCATCAACTATTCCTTACCATAAAGTGACATAAGACAATAGTGGAACCATGTTAGCCATCCTGCACAAATGTACATACATACATACATACATACATACATACATATTTGCCTCTTTCTTCCTTTTCTCCTTTCCCTCATCCCATCTGTTCTTTACCTGTAAGCAGATTTCCTTCACACCTCTTAGTTTACATTCCCACCCTCAGGTTCTTATACCAGTGACACAATACATTGCTTGCATATGTACCTCTGATTTGTTTCACTTATGAGTATGGTGTCTAATTGTGACCATTTGCCTACAAAGGCCCCAAATCTGTCCCTCATTATAGCTGAGTAATATTCCATTATATAAAAATACTGCGGTAGAGGACTGGATTAAAAAACTGTGGCAGATGAATAGGTAATATACAGAAATAGATACACCCCAAGTCTTCATTTGGGAAGTACAATTCATATCTTCCCTGTTTAGAGCACTTTTTATGTCTGAATTATCAGCTGGAGACCTAATGAGTTTAGAATGTGGCTTTTAACTTTTAAGAAATACAACTATTGACAGTGTTTTCCTGGGAAAATATTAACCACATAAGAGATTATAAACACATTTTGGATATTTACTGTTTCCCTGAAGCCCAGGTTGAATATTCTTAATATACAGCCGAGATTTCCAAACAAGTTTAAATGAGAAAATCAACTAAGAACACTTTTAAAAAGCATGGAGTCCTCATCCATTACCGGCGACATACCGAATCAGAATCAAGGGAACTGGAGAGATAGGAAGAGAAGGCGATGGCCCTCTTTCCCTCGTGGCCAGTGAGAATACGGGGTTCCTAAGGAAGAAAAGTCTTCCCTACCTTGAACTACCTTCCAGACACAAGATACAAAGATCATCAGACCAAATCCAAAGATGAAAACTAAAATATTAAAACTCACACATATCAAATATTAATAAAGGTACAACAAATCACTTTTATCTGAGGGACAGGGTCTGATTTCATACCAGGTTGTCTTGACTCCAGAGCCTCCACTCGTAGCCACTGAGCAAGGCAATGGCATCACTGACAGGCTGTCTGTATGTGGAAGTGAGATAATTTTTTATTTTTATTTTTATGAACCAGTCATCTCTAGAATAGAGATTCTTCCATTGGAGGAAGGGTATCTCTATTTTGCTAAGAACTTCATGTCTAGGTGATGGAAAGCTTACTGGTAAAGCCAAATACCCCTAAAGATAATTTAGGGCATAGTTTTTCTCTTTGAGAAGTAGACAGCTCTGTGATTTCAGTTATATATGGTGGATGCCTACACTGGCTAACCTTTGAGAACTTTTTGGAAGAATGTTTTACTGTAGTCTAGTTCTTTGCAAAAGTCTTTTCTTCTATGCCGATTTCTTTGCAGGTAGCATGCAAGACCTCTGAGGCAAAATGAAAATGATTATAGTTCATGTAATCAACTGAGATATCGGGACATTTAAAAATTTTGGTTCTCCTGGATAAAGGATTTATAACTACATTTATAATGTGGTCAGAGTGATAAGACAGAAGAAAATCAGTAAAAGGAAATGACAATGTTATCCTTATATTTTTACAAAGGTCACCCAAAAGAGAAATGTGTCAATTACTTCTTTAGATACTTCTCTTTATGTCTTTTCTTCCAGAAAAATAGTTAATATAAGATTACATCCCTGATAAAAGTAAGTAATGTCATAAGGCAGATTTTTGGAACCAATGTAGAACTTTGATTGTCAGGGTAATGGAGAAGGCCTATACATGAATTATTCAAAGACTTGTATAATCAGTGCAGCATTGAAAGTGAACCCCAGAATGTGCAAATTGGGCAATTATTCATAAAAATTTATTAACATTTTAGTTTTTCAGAACTCACTGTGACATTTTGCATAGCTTTGCTTAAGTGTAGCAAGGAACACTGCAATTAGATCCATGGAGCCACACTTCAGCACTGTAAAGTTGGTTGAGCAAGCAGAAGCCTCTGATATACCATAAAAATTTAAAAAATGCTATTGACGATTCTGCAAATGGGGTTTGTGTGTGATCAGATGAATTTGTCCATCATAATTTCTTGAAACCTGAACTTAACTTGTGAACTTCTCTGCCGCTATTGCAATGCTTTTACATTGGAGAGACGAGTCTACACTGAAACATCCACTCACCTTCAGACAAGGTCAGGCGCGTTCAAGTGGGATGGCCGTAGGGTCCACTCACCTTCAGGACACAGGATGCACAAGCATATGAAGCATATGGCTGAAATTCACTTTAAAAATGAATGACGGTACTCACCTTCAAACCACTATAATATACTGTTTGGATTATTTAGCAAAGAAATGAGAGATTAAACTAGGTCAGTTATTAGGTCAGTGAAAATGATGAGGAAATATTGTATTCAGGTGCTAGAAATTATTGAAAAACTTGGGGGAGAAGGAGCACTATTAACATCAGCAGAATTTCTAATTTTGAATTAAGCAGATTTTTGGACAACGAAACCATGTACTAAATTCAAGAAAAGAGGGATTCAGAAGTAGAAATGTGGTTCTTGAGAGGAATGATAAGTTTAGCATCTGATTAATTACACACAAGTCTCAGTGGGAATTCTCTATGTGTGTGTTCCCCCTCAGGCTTTTGGAAATGCTGCTGCAGTGGCACTTTGGAACCACACATAGACATCCAGTAGTGTTATCAAATTACTTGTGTGAAAATGAAATAACCCAAACAGACAGTGATACAATAAGACAATGATCATTACAGAAATCTTCACCAAAACCCAATACATAAGGTGAACATAGAAAAATCTGTAACATACAAAATATTGGAACACAAAATAAATGAGGAAAATATGTTATCCTTATCTTGAAAAGAGAAAGGAAAATTACTATTTTTTTTTTGCTGGAATAAACATTTACTACAATTTTGGTGAATAAAAACAATACACATTTACGGTTTTGGAATTCTGTAGGTTGAACTTGCAAATTTAATTCCATTGGGCTAAAATAAAGGTATTGGATGGGTTATATTTCTTTCCAAAAGCTTTTGGGTTAAATCTGGGCCCCCCCCCCCCCCCCCCCCGTAGTAGGAGACTCACATTCCTTGGCTTGTGGATCCCATGTCGGTCTTCAAAGCTAGCAGCGTGCATCTCTCTGATGATCCTCTTGTTTTCCTGTGTCCTTTTGTCTACAGCTGAGAAATATTCTCCCCTTTCAAGGACCCCAATGGTTAGACTGAATCCTATTGAAAAGTGTAGGATAAGCTTCCCATCTCAGGGCCTGTAATTAAATTATATTTGAGAAATACATTTTGCCACAAAAGTTAACTATTCCTATATTCAGGGTAAAAGAATACCTTGAGAGGCTATTATTCTGCCTAATAGAAGTTTCAGGAAGGAAGATCATTAGTGTAAATTTAAGAGAGGGTGCTACTGTGGGCAGTAGTATCACATTGTGCAGATGGGTTAAATAATGATATGTTTCCACTATGTCTACCTTTCAAAGATGCAATATTAATCTATTTACCAATTCTTCCAAACATGAAGGAGACATATTTGAGTACAGGGTGCAGGATGTGTGAACAAAGCCAGAGATAATGAGCAAAGGAATGGATACAAACGAGAAGAGACTTCTCCAAGAGTAGCATCGACCAAGGCTCTTCAGAATAAATTTAAAATCAAAGCCATTCAGAGCAGAAAGAGTGGATCAAAAGTTTTAAATTCTTCCTTAGGGTTGTTGATTCCTACCCATACCTGCTGCTCTGCTGCTATGTACGTATCTATGAGCTTGTGAACCTCACTATTTCAGTCCCAAAGCTCTGCTTGTGGCTAGAAGAACGATATTCTTGGATGAAATGGACTAGAGATGTTTGAAGTTTGGCATCCTTTAAACACCAACTTGCTTGAGCAGCAAAAACAATACTGAACAACTTTAGGATAGCATTTCAGGGAAAGAGAACAATTACTGTTTGCAAAATGAACATGATAAACAAGTAGATGTAAATGTTTAGAAACCAAACCCTTAGAACTTCTTTAATTGTATATTGTTTCTTATTATCCTCACAGTGTTTTGTTATTTTTGTAGCTATTAAGGAGTTTCTTCCTTACTATTCCATTTCTTTGTTAGTTTTAGTAAATTCTACCAGGAGAAAAAAAAAACAACACATTAGGTTGTTTTACATACATTAAGCCATATTTATTTTGTTGATCCAATTCTGCCTCAAAGAACTTTAAAAGGGAGAAAAACTCCAAGCATGAGGAATAATTTTTAATGTTGAAAATTATATAATTTGCCCTGAAATTATGACCTAGTGGGAAAGAACAATGTTTTAACCTTACAAACCCTGAAATGAACCTGGAACCACACACTGCAGCTCTGTGTCATCTCAATCAAAAGATTTCTGATACGTTTTAGTCATATACAAATCGCTATAATAATGCCAATTTCAAAACAGTGTTGAGAAAGTAGACAAAACTAATAATAGTGTTCCGGACAAGTCTCCTACACAACAAGCATTCAAGAAAGCGAGGAGCAATTAGAGCAGAAATCTTACACTCCCAAAGTCTCGGGCTACCTCAGCTTGGCCTTAATTTTGATTAAAGCAGTGTGTTCATCTTATCTATGTCTACTGTCTATCTACCGAAATACGGAAATGTAATTCGTTCTATTTGAGGTGGGAAGTGTGAGACAAGGTATAATAAAATCATTTTAGTTCATTGTTCTTGCATATTATTTCACATTTTTCTTCCCCTTAAGATGCCATTTATAAGCATATACCATGAGGGAAAACCTCACATCAATTCTAATTATACATTCTCAGGCAAGTCCTTAAAATGGCCTTTTACTTCAAATTAAGATACTGCAATGTGTTAACTTTTTGAAAGAACTTAACATAATAACTGTTGATGATATCATTAATTTTCATGTAACATAAAAAGATAATTATATTTCATTCTCTTATGAAGATTTAACTTGGCAGTGGAGATTTTCTTGCTAAAATGTAAGATTAAAATAATTAAAACAGCCCATAAAAACTAATGATTTTTAAAAGATCTATTTTAAAGTATGACTTAAACTATAATTTTCTTTTAAAAGTCATTGCTGCCATAATAAATGTAGATTATCTGACAACACTGAACAGTGGACAAGCCGTGTCTCACAAAAGTTAAAAATAGAACTAAAGCAAGACAACATTTCAGGTGCACCTAGAGAATGCAGTGTCCAAAAGTACCTATATATTTTAAAATTTGTTGGTATATATAAATAAATATGTCCTCTTCTGAAATTCTTTCCTATCACAAATATTCATATTACTTTCTTGGAAGTATTTAGCACCTGTAAAATAATACTTAGGGCAAATCAAATGCTGCATGTTTTGCAACTAAAAAGGCAGATTTTAATTCAAAGTTTAGTTATAGTAATGTGAACTAAAGAATCCCAGCTATGGAAAGTACTGAGGGGCAATCATCAGCAGACACTAACTTTTTTTCTGTCTTAATTTCCTCATCAATAAAACTGACACTAAAAAGCCACTAGTCATTTCTTTGAACTAATAAGGTGGAAACATTTTTTCTAGGTACTGTTATTGCACAAATGCAAACCATTTGACTGCTGAGTATCCTTTCATGAGTAGGTTCAATGGAAAAGAAACAGATATTGTAGGAAAGAATGTTTTTATGTGTAAATGAGATCCAAAATGTGTACTAGAAATTGTACAGTTGAAAGAAATTGTTCAAGAGGAAAGGGAAACTAGGGAAGAGAGAGGGAAGAAATAAGGAAAGGAAAAGAAAGATTGGGGGGAAAAGGGCAAAATGAAAACAATGCTTTGTAAATAAAGAGGGGGAGAGGGGTTTAGAGGAGGGGAGGGGAATGAGAAAAGAGGAATCAGAATATATCAGGTACAGACACAAATTTCTTCAAATGAATGTGATCATATCTAAATTGTACCGATAAACTCAATAAAAAATGAAAAACAAATATATAACATGAGCTACATTCTCAGCCCTATAAATAAGTAAACAAAAATAAAAATTTATACCAAAAATAGTAAAATGCAATCAGTCCTGTTGTTAATCTGTTATGTGTCACTTCTTCATGAGCCATCTTGGGCCAGTCTTTTTTTTT
>PVLD010000748.1:0-251066 GCA_004027595.1 Dinomys branickii | reverse complement strand
ATACATCTACAATTCGAAGATATCAATGGATAAAGCAACAACTACTGTTGAGACCATATCACCTTGTCTATAGATTAGTTGTGATTGTACTATTTTCTATGATAATGGGTGTCTGTTTGTCAATATGTTTTTGTACTTTTATGTTTCTAAAATAAAAAATAAAAAAAAAAATAAAATAAAAAAAAAAAATAAACATCTTCCCATGGGTCATAGACCTTCTCATTCTTAGACGTCCTTTAGTCATGTTCCCCCGACCTCCTGCTGTGTCTCCGACACCCCAATCCTGCATCAGACCTCGTGATTGTCAGTTTCCCACCCCACCCCACCTTTTGGTTTCTTCTCACCCAAATCCAGTTCTCCTCACTTCTTATTGTAAATGCATTCATTTCCATCTCCTTTTGTTATGGTTCTGGACCCACCACTGCACAACTGCAGATTCACAATAGTGCCCTGGGAGCCCAGGCTAAGTTTGCCTTTGTAGCAGCACCAAAGAACTAACAAACGGGCTGGCTATGTGATCTGCTTCTTCTCTGTTTCTCCAGTCTCTGCAAAGGAAGGGGAGCACACAGACCAGATGCTATGCCTGAATTTATGTCATATCCCTTATGGGACTTGAGAGTTGCACAGCAATTCTCTTCACATAATCAATGAGATAGGGCAAGCATCACTTCGGGAACCAAAATACCCAGCTCCAGAGCAGCATGGAACTCACTTAATCAAGTGACTCTGGGTAAATCGCCTGACTTCCCTGAGACTAAGTTTCTCTATAGGTAAAGGGTCACAGTGATGATTCACAGAACTGCTGTGATGCTTAAATAAAAAAGCATCTAGAAATCTTTACAAGTTGTAAAGGCTATGAAGAAGGGATTGTAAGTATCACTAGCCAGAAGTCTACTGTTCACAGTAGTCAGTGATCTATCAGTAGGTTTCACGGTTGGCTGATCACTTGGTTCCCCCCACTGCCTCAGAGAACTGAGTGATAAGGAAAGCTGAACGGGGTTGGTGAAAAGGCCGTTTCAGCTGGTGTGAGAGTCAGGTGTATCCAGGTCACCATGGAGGCATTTCCCACAGTTTTAGAGAAAAAGAAGGCGGGAACCCATGTGTGGGAACTAACTTCATGGGAGCTGGCCTAGTCTGCTCTACCTGAAGCCTCTCACTCCTTCACATTCAAGGCAAACATGGACTAGTGACGTACAATGTGAAGCTCCCTTTTGGTGTGAAGTCATTTTTATTGACTGCTGTAATGATTTATACGTAGACATCCTCCAAGAGCCTCACACCGTCAAAGCTGGGGCTTGTGGAAGGGGACTGGATTTGGGGGACACCACAGCCGACTTGCGGTTGGGAGGTGGGGCCTGGGGGAAGACAGCCTGGGGTCTGGAAGGGTGCATCTCCCTTCCCAGCTTCCCCCTTCTCCTCGACTTCCTGGCCCCCACCATGCGGCTCTCCTCCCCTGCGCGTTTCCTGTGTTTGAGCCTGCCAGCTGTGGATTGGAATTCTTGAAACTGCGAGACAAAGCAAACCTCGCCTCTTTTAGGCTGCAGGTGTTGGGTACTTTTCTCCAGTGACGAGAGAGTGGCTGAAATGTCTGCTATCAATAACAGCAACACATACTTCTAAGGTCTCCTGATTTCTTTATGGCTGGCGCTTTTGTCTCTTTGTTTGTTTTTGCTTTAATCGGTGGTTTTTTATCTTTATTTTTTATTACTATGTGTTTGCCATACATAATGACCACATTCATCACGGGAAATTTGTACCTGTACATAATATAATGTATTTTAATGTTTTCCGCATTCTCCTCTCTTCCCTTCAACCTTTTTTTCCTTCCCATTTACAAAAGCCCTGTTTCCATTTTTTCTTTCCATTCTCTCCCTTTTTGAAAATAAAAATCCCTTTTCCCTCCCCCTCACCCCCTTAATCAGTAGTTTTTAAACTGAAGCAAGTTCTTAGTGACTCAAGTGCCATGAGAGGGTCTGAAAGAAAGGGTCCTGCAACCAGCAAAGCTTGGGAAATAGTTTGCATTAAAGACCCACCAAGTGTATTTGCATTTTAGAGCTCTCAGAAGCCCTGAGGTAGAGACATATCATAAGGCCCTCTCTATCGTTAGTGACTGTGTCTTCAAATGCAGTAGAAATCACTTCCAAGCAAGAAGCTTTGACAACTGCTGCTTTGCTAGACTTGTCTGCTTCCTGACAGGTCTCTGTTCACTGTCGCCCATGCACCTTGGCCTGAGCTAGAGAGGCCCGGCCTCTTGTCCGGTGACTCCTCCTGATCCAGCAGCAGGGAGTGAGGTCAAGGCACTGATTTCCTCGGCTCCTTCTTTTCAGGTTGCTTTCAGGTGATATCCCCAGGCCCCAGTGCTGTCCATGTGCATGCGAATCCACCAGACTGCTTTTGCCCCCTCCAAAGGGCAGGGCTGTCGCTGCCCTCTGACAAGGATGACCCCACATTCTTGCCCCATGTCGCTTGGTTTCTCTTAATCCTTCTCACACCTTGATAAGTGATAACCCTTTAAGAATCCTCTTCTTAATTACTTTATTAGCATATACCACCCCCTTTATTATGTCACAACCCTGATTATTGCACTGCTTTGATCTAAGAAAGGTTAGCCAAACAGTACAATATGGTACAATAAGGGAAATATTTCAAAACCCAGTTAATAGACATTTGCAGTTAGATTCCTGTAAGATATGCAAAGCAGAGCATAGACTGCCAATGTAATATTCAAATCCTTGCTGTGGCTCAGCCTGATGTCACTGGGCCATTAGTTCCTGTCCAAGTGTTATGATCTCATCGCCTGAGAAAGAGCTCTGCCAACACCAGGTCCATAAGCACCCGGCCATCACCTCAGCTGCTGACAAAGACTTCCAGTTCTTTTGAGAGTCTTCAGAATTCTCAATTGGAACAGTGATTGGGAAACTTAATTTTTAAAAGGGCAACTTTGATGGCATGTGCCCATCTGATGAAAGGCATCTGTGGCAGATGCGCTTTATACATGAGGTATCATCTCATCTGCTTTCCTGCCAGGGTTTTTGAAGACTAATGAACAATCAAGCTCAGTAGATAGGTCTTCTGTCCTCAGCTGGTGATGAAACACGTACCGAACGTCCACTGACGCAAGTCTGCGCCTGGGCCGGAAGGGCTGATGGCAGGGGACAGAAGCAAATGAAAATGTGTGCCTTCCCTTGAGAAACTGTCCGTATCGTTACAAAGACATAGCCCAACATGTGAGCCCAACCACATAAAGCGTAAAAGTAGTCATTTTGTAAATAGTTGCAACATTAATAAAAATCTTTACACTTTGCCCAGTATTTGATTTTGTGTGTCTGTCTGCTTTACCTGTCTGTGTGCCTATATACTCGCAAAAAACAGAAGAGAAAGTTTTTCTTTTTAAAAAAGGGAAGGTTTACAAATAACATGAAATAAGGAAAACAAGTGTGGAATTAATTAGTAGCTGTGTGAACATAGATACAGTGCTTAATTTTTCAAAGTTTTCCTCACTAGCAAAAAAGAGGGAATGAATGAAAAATGACAAGCTGGTAAGAAAACAAGTACAGTTCTGAAAATTCAATGAAATGAGGTAAATGAGGGAGCCTAGACAGAGTGGCCTTTACATGACATCATTACATGACATTACGTGACATCAGTTCCCCTCTCTCCCTTCAGACAGAGGCTCTGATGTCTGCTTCCGGTTTGCCAGGCTGTTGGTAAGGCTGCACACAGAGAAGGCAGGGCTTTGAAAGGCCTTCTGAAAAAAGAAAAAGATGGCGCGCATGTGTGCATGTGATATCTGCAAACTCCTTACTTCCTCAAGGACCCTTACCCACTGCAGTGGCCCACGAGTCTCCGCGATGGGCTAGGCAACCTCTGATGAGTGCCAATATTGCCATAACCCCAATCATCATTTAAAAAGCAGTGACAATTCATTCCCAATCAAGGCACAGTTTGTTTAGCAGGAAAAGACAGTGCCACTCTGTGACCTGGCAGGAGACTGAGGAAGAGGAGGTGGAGTAGGGCATCCTTGTTTATTTCCTGGGGCTGTGCCCTGCGGACAGTGGTAATTAGGAGACCGGGTGGGGCCCTCTGGGCTGAAAATGATAGGAAAGGTACTGCCCTAATTACTGGATTTTATTGTGATGATACTTGTGTGGTCATTACCTTTTGTCGAAGTTCACTAACTTGACCTGGTAAGTGGCAGGCTGTAAGGGGAAAAGGAGATTTTATAGACTTTCCTGAAACCTGCACACAGGTTCCATCCAAAGATCAGGCCCCAAATAGTCACCTTAAATACAGAGGCGTGCTTGCGGTGATCTCGGTGAAGTGCTTTTGGAAAGATGATTGTCTCTGGATACACGGTCCTCCAACCACCAGAGTAAGATGAATATGACCCTGGGAAACTTCCCATTAAACAGGACAGTTGCTATGAGTGGGAAGTAGAGGGGTCTCTGAAATTGCATGACAGCTACAGTGATCGAGAAAGTCAGAGAAAGCTTTCCTGAGGAGGAGATATCTCAGCCAGTCCCACGGTGGTGGCAGTCTCCCTACCCGAGACAAGAGGTAAGGGTGCAATCCATCCTCAGGCGCTGCTTACCAGATTAGTGCTTCCCTCACCGACAGACCTGGGAATCTGTTCAAGGGTTAATTCTGACTGCGTAGGTCTTGAGGGCTCAGAGATTCTGCATTTCCAAAAAGCCTCCAGTAGTGCTATAGACCCAAGGATGGCTTAGTAGCAAGGTGCTAGATGACATCCTGAGGCGCTCTGCTTCTTCTGTGTCTCAGTTCTCCAGTCCATAAAATGGGTTTCTAAAGATTGAGGAAAGACATCTATGGATTCATCTGAAGCATATTTTCACCAGTTTACAGCGCTGCCCAAATAAGTGCTAATCAACACATTTCGTGAGGCGAGGGAGGGTTCTGAGGAGACTTACCACATTGTTTTTTCTTCATATTTTGTCAGTCATTCTGTATCCAGTTAATTGAGTTCTTCTAAAAAAAGCAAAAATTATTTTCCTACCTCAGATTTTGTCCTATGATTAGCTGGATGATGGCGTCTAAAGAAGAACCTGATATACAAAGGTAATGAATTACTTAAACTATTAAAGTTCTTCAGCTAAAATTTAAAAGCTATTATGGGGCTGGGGATATAGCTCAGTGGAATAAGCGCTTGCCTAGCAAGCGCAGGGTCCTGAGCTCGATCCCCAGTACCGCAAAAAAATAAAAGCTATTATGATCTTATAATTGGGGAGGGTTAATTGGCTTACTAACACATGTTAACAATCCATAAGCAGGGTTTGTGTATGCTGATTTTACAACTAAGGAACACTGTCAGTCTTCTTGCCATAAGTAGCTTTCAGGTTAAACAGTATAACATTCATCTCAAAATTACAGAGTTTGTACTCGCAGTCAAACACGTTGAATCCGAGTGCCTCATAACTAGCCATGAAATTCACCAGTTGTATCTAGACTTCTTGTTTTCTACAGAATCCCATAAAAAGCCTAAAAGGGAGGACACAGGGGCCTCTTTAAGAAAGCATCTGAGACTCATAAAATAAAAATGCCCATAGCTCACGTGTACAAATGACGAGAAAAGACAAGCAAAATTCAGGTCAAGCAGACCTGCTCATTTTTGAAGGAAAATTGTACAATTCATTGGTTGATTTACCAGCTTTATTCTCTTTGAGAGTACCTGGCTAACATCATTCTTTTCTTATCTTTAAGACATTTAGGATTTATTAAAAAAAAAAAACAAAAGAAACCCAGTTTCTAATCTCTGGCTGATCACGCTTTTCTTCTCATGCATACTCGGAATGGTTTCTCAGTAGCTTTGCTGTGTAAGAGTATGGACGTGTTTTGGGCACTTCTGTGAGAAGATGTCATCCTCCTGTTTATATTGAGCTTCTTTCTGTAATAACTTTTACTTTTGTTAGCCTGTGTTTGCAGTACGAACGATTCCATTCCCTGTGGGGAATGTGCACGCGCACAGCACATCTCCCTTCTTTCTTCGTCCCCTCCTCTCCCTCAGTCGCCACCCCTCTCCATCCTGGCCTCCTTTCCTTTTGCAAATGATGTATCTCTCTTTTCCCTACTATGTATCTTTCACTTGGCTCTTTATTTACAGTTTGGGTTTCTCGTATAAGAGGAACCAGATGATATTAAACTTGTGTGTCTGATTTATTTCACTTAACATTATAGTCTCAAGATGCACCCGTTTTCCTACAAAAGACGCAAGTTCAGTCTTCCGTATGGCGGAGCAGTGCTCCGCTGTGTATAAATGCATCTTCTTTATTCATTCGTCAGTTGATAGACATATAGGCTGCTTCCAAGATTTAGTTATTCTGTGTTGTGCTGCTATAAACATGGGTGTGCATGTATCGCTGGGATACCATGTCTTTAATTCTTTCAGGAAGAAGCCTAGAAAGGGAAAAGCTGGGCTAAGTGGAGCTTCTATTTTCAGTTCAGGAGGAATCTCCATAATGATTTTTGTACTTACTGAGTATCTACCATATGCTGAGGGCCTTGATAAGCTCTGAGCATACCATGGTGAGAGAAATTGTGCTCTGCCTTCCCAGATGTCTCAGTCTGATGTGGGAGGCAGAAACTATGCAGGCAAACTGACAAATAAGTACATAAACAGAGTTCAGTCCGGCTCAGAGCAGCATTTAAAGCTGCACTTCAAGAATAAGAGGAAACAAGACTGCAACCACAGGAAAGCGTGTTCTTAATGAAGGAACGGCATTGTTAGGGCCTTAATAGCATGTGCAAATCCTTAAATTTCTCTATGCCTCAGTGTTCTTACCTGTAAAACAGAGAATATTTGTCCTACCCATCTCATAGAGTGTTATTGAGAATAAAATGAGAGAGATGTTAATACTTGTCTGAGACATAGTAAGCATTTTGCAAGTGCTGGCTTTTGTTACAGGTAAGTTAGCAGGATAAAAAGGAAGCGTGGCAAGTACTACAACAGCGACAAGAAGTCCCGCAGAAACCCAGAGGCGAGAAAGTCAGCACGTCCACCAGGGAACATCAGTGAGAGAAAAGTCAGGTTCGCCAGGCTTGGGGGCATGTGCCAGTAATCCTGACACTTGGGAGGGTGAGGCAGAAGGATCAATGTGAGCTCAAGGCCAGTGTGGGCCATCTAGGGAGTCCAGGACCAGCCTGAACTACTTAATGACACTCTGTCTCAAAAGAGAAAAAAATCAGGTTCAAGGCACCTTTTGAATTGGATTTTGAAGGTTGGCAAGAGTTTTAATATCTAAGTTTGAGTATCCAACCTGTGGCCTGTGAGCCGCTTGCCGTCTGTATAAAAATGTTATAATAAAAAATATATTTTAAAAAATTTTTATTATTTAAATACATTAACTTTATTAGGTATTTTATATGTGGCTCAAGATGCTTGCTCTTCACTCACCGTGGCCCAAGCAAGTTGCAGCGTTGGATCCTTTGTAGGCAAAAGTAGCCACTTGGGGCTCTTCTTCCCATCGCCTTCCACAGCCAGTTGATGAAGTCTTTCCTGACCACCAACCACTGCCTTTGCTCATGCTTTCATTGCCCTCCACCTGGACTTTGCAACTACAGTCTCCTCAGCTCGGCTTCCCCCGGACACGCCCCTGGGGCAGCACTGCAGGGAAGTGTATTACACATTTGTCTCCCCCACGACACTCTGCCTGACACCCAGGTTTAGTACCTGCTTGCCAGACCAAACCGCTGTCTGCTACTGCTCTCCTCCATGTCCATCCGAGTCCAGTCAGGAAATCAGAAGCCACCTGCGGTGTTTCCAGAAGAGAGGATTTACCACGGGGTATTGTTTTGCAGGTGAGGGCAGAGGCTACACGCTAACAGGGAGCGGCAGGCAATTCAAAGGCCTGCAGCGGCAGGAAGCACTACCACTCTTAGGGCTAAAAGGAAGTTAGCTGGTTGCCAGAGCTAGGAGGCTGGGCTGTCTGACCAGAAGTATAGCTGGAGCTGCCTGGCAAGAGCTAGGGTGGAGGAGGGTGGGGACCTGGGACAGAGAAAAGGAAGAAAGGCAGCAGAAGATGCTGCCAGAGGCAGACAGGGTGGAAATGCTTTGGCATCCCCTCAACTCCTTGGCCAGTGTGTTCCAATGGCCCCATCTACCAGGAAACAAGCTGGCAAGGAAACCTGGGAACTGTAGTCCCCTGTGGCATAATACAGAAGCCAGAAGGGAAGTGGGGGACTGGGAGCACACAGGCAACAGCAGGCACCCTTCTGGCTTACTCCGTACATCAACGCCCAAGTTCTTTCTACACTGCACACCCAGCCTTCTTGTCCCTGTTCCCCCACACAGAATCAGATTTCACTGTTATTTAACTTGGCAGGGATAAAACGTAGCAGTAAGAATGCATCTTAGATTAGGCTGGGAAGAGATGACCTGTCTGAGAATACCACCCCACAGTGGTGGTAGCCACAGAACCAGCGGATAGATATCTGGCTTCTGGGTACAATGAGCAAAGAATCGTAAGCACACAGCCAGGTAGCAAGCAAAAAGCAGCTACATTTCCTGAAGATTATGGGAAGATGTGCTCAGGGCAAGTGCATGCAGACAAAAAAATATGGCACAAACAGAAAAGTGGTGCCAGGACAACAGGAAAGCACAAAGAACTGCGCCACACACGATAAACCAGGCTTTCAGAATTTAAAGGATCGGCACCAGGCCTGGGTGTCTCCCCCTTAGTCTAGGTAAGAGTGACAGGAATGATTGACAGGATACTGAATCATCTCCTGGGCCTATCAACCCTCACATCTGTTCCAGAATTCACTCTGATCTTAGGCATATGCAGGAGATGTGGTGCATATTTATCAACAACCCCTTGATGAGGTTCAGATAGGGTGAAGGTGACTGAAGGTCAGGCCAGGGGATCCAACACACGTGTGCTCTCACGTACAGCTTCAATGATTTCCTGGGTTTTTGTTATTTTCTATCTGTCTTAGGACAACGGAAGGAGGGATGGCCCTAGTGGGCGGTCCAAACCCAAGCGCGTGGAAGGGAGTGATTCCTCAGGCCCATCGTTCTAACTGCACTGACAATACCCAGTGAGACCAGACACCCAGAGAAGGAAGGGAGGAAAGAACAATCCTGCTCGTCTCTCTGTGGCAGTGAGATTGCGCATGCTTCAGTGCTGTGGTTCATCGGGTTGGGGCAGCTCCCCAGCATCATCACAACAGGAAAAAACAAACAAACAACAACAAAAAAAAACAGTGAAAATGCGGAGCACACATTTGAGTCACGGTGGATGCCCTCTAGGTGTGTCCAGAAACATTGTCTTGTTACATTCTCACAGGGGCAGGTAAAACAGAAATGGGTAGACATTACTGATGGTAAATAGTGAGCAAATAAGGCCACAGAAAGGTGAAATGGGAACACTGGGGGCTCACAACTAGCCAGGGATGGAGTTGTTTTATTCCAAATGCATTTATCTAGTAATAGTTTAGTAATGCTGGATGATCCTTTTTAAGTCAAGTTTTTGAAGGTATATTCTGAATATTCACAAAAATTTGCTATTTAGGATATAGTCCCTTAAGTTTGGACAAACACACACACAGCACAGTCAGGACGTAGAAACGCCATCATCTCAAAAACACTCTTTTTTAATCAGTGCCCTCGCTGCTCTCAATCAAGCCTCTGGCAATCACTGACCTATTTCTTCCCCTGTAGTTTTGCCTTTTCCATAATGTCATGTAAATTAAATCATATAATGTGCAACCTCTTGCATCTGGCTTCTTCAACTTTGCATAAAACTCTTGAAACTAATTCAGACTCTTGCATGAATCAGCATTTCATTATGGTGATAGACTTCAATTTACATATCCATTCATAAGTTGATGGGCATTTGAGGTTGCTTTATATTTTTTAAAATGATGAGTAAAGCTGTTATAAATATTCTTGATAGCATTTGGTGTGAACATGTGTTTTCATGCCATATATATTTCATGCATACTTAGAAGTGGAATTGTTGGATCATATGGTAAGTCCATATCTAACTATGACTAACTGCGTTACCTTGCAGTCAATTTTCTTCCCTTTCTTTCCTTCCTTCCTTCCTTCCTTCCTTCCTTCCTTCCTTCCTTTCTTTCTTTCTTTCTTTCTTTTTCTTTCTTTCTTTCTTTCCTTCTTTCTCTCTTTCATTTTAATTGTAAAGCTACTCTGATATGTATACAGTTGTACCTTGTGGTTTAAATTTACATTTCCGTAATGGTGAGTGGTGTTGTTTTCATGTGCTTATCTGCACCTGTATCTCTTCTATCATATAAAAGCCTGTTCTAACTTTTCACCTATTTTTAAAGGGATTTTTTTATCTTCTTACAACTGAGTTACAATGGTTCCTTATTTGTTCTAGACAAAAATCCATTCTCAAGGTACTATTTGTAAATATTTTCAGTCAACCTATAGCTCATCCTTTTAAACTGCTTTTCAGAGAACAGAAGTTCTTAATTTTGGTGAAGCTCCATTTGTTGATATTTTTGACAGTTGTGCTCTTTTGTGGTATCTAAGAAATCTTTGCTTGTCCAAAGTCATAAAGATTCTCATATGTTTACTTCTAGAGTAAAGTTATGAAGTTTCACATTTAAATCCTTCATCAGATGTTTGCAAATATTTCCATCCAGACTGTTCCTTGAAGTACCAGCTCTTTCAGGTCTTTCAAAAAGAAAAAGCTTTTAGCTTTTTTTTTTTAATAAGAGCACCATTATATCCCCAATTGGCCTTATGCTCCCGGGGTGAAGTGATCCTCCTGCCTCAGCCTCTTGAGTTGCTGGGACTACAGCACAAATCACTGGGCCCTGCTAAGAAGTTTTTAATTTTCACGAAATCACACTAATCATTTTTAATGATGAATGTGACATCTTTCTTTCATATTTATATAAAAGAACATTTTTCCTTTTTCTGTCTTTCTTCTTCCACCCTTCTTGAATCTCCCTTCCGTCTCCTTTCTGCCATTACCCTTTTCCCTTCCCTCTCTTCCTCCCTCCCCTCCTCCGTTCCTCTCTCTTTCCTTCCCTCCCTCCCTCCCTGTCTTGAGATGTGCAGTGAGGCAGCAGTGGGTTGCTAAGAGCAGCTCTTCTTCAGGGCTTCAGCAAAGTGTGGTTCTCCGGATCTAAGTCAGAAGCACAGAGGAAGTAGAAGAGCAAACCTGGTGATAAAAATCACAAAAAGACACAAACAGCAAATTTGTGGTTAAGAGAATTATTAAACCCACATACTTCCTGTCCAGTCTTCAAAAGCGGGAGGAACACACATGATTCCTTTTGAGTCTCAAAGTTTGAATACTAAAGTGGGGATTGTTCTACAGACATAAGTGAATCTAAATCAACTCAATATTTCTTTGTTTTCCAACCATATTCCACCACTTTCAATACAAAAATTTCACCATTTTTGGTGAAGTAACAGAAACATTTATCAGGGGAGCCTATTTTCCAGGGTAAGGGACTGCAGTCTTTGACAAGTATCTTATTTCATACATCCAGTAAGGCCAGAGGCACTTCAGAAATGTTTTATGACTTGCAAAGACTCTGAGGTCTTCACATAGTGTTTCACATGAGTAAAGGACAAGTAAAAAAAGGAAAGATGTATAATGTGTCTGAACAAAACTACTTGAAATCAATAATGAACTGACTGAGACAAAGATTTTCTAAAAAAAATGTAAGCACTTATTCTTATGATATCATTCAGGGAGAAAAACCTGAAGCCAAACTTAATTTTTCATAGCTCGCATATTTCAGGAACCACAATATCCTTCTCTGTACCTAACTTTGGCTTAGCTTTGGGATTGGCAAAAACACCACACTTTTGAAAGAAAATGAATTTCCAAATTCTCTTTGCATTCCCAAGTGCAAACGGAAGCCACCTTAGAAGCCATGGGAAACCAAGAAATCAAGCACCAAAGTAAAAGGAAGCAAGTGGTTTTGTGAGCATGGACTTCCCGTCTTTGAGCAAACAGCGTCTATCTTTATTGGACTGCACTCTTTTCTTGGAACCTAGGGAAATTAAGTTCAGTGACTCAGTGACATGGGCGATACAGTTCTCTCCAAAAAACTCCCATTTTTTCTGATTGTCCAGCATAAAGCAGGCTTTGGACAGGAAGAATTACCAAATAGCTGGCTGTGGGAAGAGGCCCAGACCATGGCTGTACAGACCCTTTAAGGATAAGACTTTAAATATCTTTATAGGGGGAAGGCCTTCCTGCAAACTCCCATTGGTCTTCCTCTGCCACTCGGCACTTGCATTTACTGTCCTGGATTACAGGCGTCCTCAAGGAAACGGCTCTTCCCTCATAGCTAAATGCTAAGTTCCCAGAGGGCAGGAAACCCCAAGTGCAGCACAGTGCAGCACGATACACAACAGGAAGGCAAGAAATATTTACTGATTGCTATTCCCTGATATGAATACCAAGCTACATAGCTTTTATTTTTGTTTTATTTTCCCTTTTCATTAGTAGATGTCTGAAATCTATAATAAATACATTCATCACAGGGTATTTGTAGATATACGTATAGAATCTTGATCTTTTTTTGCTTCTCCTTGCCCTCCCCGACTCCCCATTCTCAAATTCCCTTCCCATCCATCTCTGTATAGTCTGTCTCCCAGTTTCCTATCCATATGCAACTTTAACAAGATTTTTTTAAAAAACTGAAATACAGAAAACTCATGAAATAACAGTTCAAAAGATTTGGATCTACTCCATAATATTTTAATATAGAATTTTGCAATATAGTGCATTTTTTCATATTACTGAATATACAACTTTCAACTGCACAATCCTGAAAATCTAATCAAAAGATCAATTTGAGCTTTTATGTTTCCATTCTCCCTCAAAGCCATCAAAAGGAACATTCTTAAATCCAGTGTGCTCAGTCTCTGTGGTGGTTAGGATGGACATCAACTTGATTGGCTTTGGGATCTACCCAGGCAACTGGTGGAGCAATCTTCTGAGTTGATGGGGGGGGGGCACGTAGGGATGGCCTTGAAGTCTGTGTCTGGTCACTTGACCATTTCTGTCTGGCACTGTTCCCATGCTCACCTTCCTGGCTGCCATGAGGAGCTGCTTGTTCTGTCATAACGTGTCTGCCCTGGAGCCAGCTAACATGGACTGAACCCCTTAAAACATGAGCCAAATTAAGCCTTTTTTCCTTCAAGTTGAGAGTGTTGAGCATTCTGTCTGGCAATGAGAAAAATGAACATCTAATTTTACCAAGTAGAAAAATTATTTGAGCTGACATTTTAACAAGAAAGATATACAAATGGCAAAGAACTATGTGGTAGTCTCAGTGTCACTAGTCATAAAGGAGATTCACTATGAAACCGTGATGAGATACTATTAGAATGGAAAAAATAACTAACAATAATACCAAGTGTGGATGACATTGCAGAACAATTAGAACTTCTGTACATTACTGGTAGGTTGCAAAATGCTCCAGCACTTTAGAAAATGTTTAGGAGATCCTCATAAATTTACTTTATATACACTTGCCATATGATCCAGGCATCTCATTCCTAAGTATTCATCCCAGAGATAAGAAAGTATATACATTCAAATGTTCGTCATCCTTGCTTTACTTGTAGTAGTCAAAAATTTGAAACAGCCCAAATGTCCTTTCACTGGTGTTTAGTTAATCAAATTGTGGTATATCTGTACACTCACTGGAAAAAATTTCACCAATGCAAAGAATCCATCAACAGACACTTGTAAGGCCATGAATAAACCCCAAATGCATTATAGTGTACCTAAAGGCAGACTTAAAAGACCATGCATTGTATGCACCATCTAAATGACCATTTGAAAAAGATAAAATAAGAGGGGGATAAAAACAGATCAGTAGCTGCAAGGGATGTAGAGAGGGAAAGGTTCACAGCACAGGAGCATGAGAGGGTTTGGAGTAATGGAAATGCTCCATATTTCAGTTGTGTTGGTTGCTCAACCATGCACACTTGTGAAAATTAATAATTAACCGAACTGCAAAACCAAAACCAGTCCGGCAAGCAGGGCTAGAATTGAAACCCAGCTTCCCGACTTGAAGCCTTGCAATTGGTTGTTGAAGAGCTGCCCACAGGAAGTCTACTTCTAGTGGGACTGACTTGGGGTTGCTGTTCCTCTGTGCCCTTCCTCTTGGCACCACAGAGCAAGCACACATCAGAACCCAGCCCGAATCGGCCAGGGAACTGCTGCATGGCCACAAGCAAGTCACTTCCTTTCTGGGCTGTGTTCTCATCTGTAACGTGCCTGTCTTAGTCCATTCAGGCTGCAATAACAAAAACACCGTACACTGAATAGCTTATAACAACAGAAATTTACTCACCAATGGCTGAGAAGCCCAAGATAGAGACAGATTTGATGTCTTGTGAAGACCCATTTTCTGGTTCATCAATAGTACCTTCTAAACTATGTATGTCCTCCCTAGTGGAAGGGTTACAACAGCTCTCCAGGGCCTCTTTTATAGGCTCACTAAGCCCCTTCAGGAGAGTTCTGCCTCATAATCTAATCCCAAAGCCTTGCTATCTAATCCCATCACCATATGGGGCAAAATTTCAACATATGGGTTTCAGGGGTCACAGACCCTCAGACCATAGCAGTGTCTCCTTGGCCTATAACCTCAACATTAGCTGGGTTCCACATCTCTATAGTTTCCCCCAAGGCGCTGTCCTCTTATCAACTCCTGTCTAGACGCCAAGCCTTGCAAAGGAGTGAATTAGCTCCATTTCATTGTTTCAGGAGCAATAAACTCATTTTTCCAGCCACAAAGTTTGCACAGAAGTCAGCCAGACATTGTCCTCTGGTCTCTTTTGAGTTGCTTATCCCAAAAGTGGGTACCAAATCTCTCTAAGGGGTATGTTTCCCTAGCTTCCACAGCCATTTAGAAAAAATCACTTCTGTAGTTCAGCAGTTGAGTGAGATGAGCAAAAAATGGGGCACATAGGAAAGAGCATTCCTGTACCATGATGAAGTCCTGTCAGCAGTAGTCACTCTTGGCTGCTGGACCCAGTGCTGGGGACAGGGACTCCTGCAGTGTCCCTAACATGAAACAACACCCAGTTGCTACCATGTGAGGGGTGCTGTTCCAAGCATCCTCCCATGTCATCCACGTGATGTTCCCTACAACTTTTGAGGCAGAACCACAGTTAGCCCCATCCCACACTGGGAGCTGAGCTCTGAGAGGCTCAACCTGTGCTCCGTGGTTCATACCTGCCTTACTTTCCTCCCGCTAAACACTGTCTTCTAAGAGCACCAGGAAAGCTACTGTGTTGTAAAAAGCAGCAAAGGAAGAGATGGAGTGGAAAAGTGAAAGAAAAACTGGGTGAAAATGAGAATCTGTGACCCATGGAGGCAGGCGATAGCGGAACAGAGCACAAGAGAAGGAGGCGAAGGTCTGGAGCTCCCATCTCTACCCCACCGACCTCACACGCATACACCCACCCCCACTCGCCAACACCCCGGCCTCTCTCCCTACATCCTTTGCATCCATAGCCCTGGCTTGTTTCACTTACGTGTTTATTTACTTTAAGGTATGCTTGCAAGGGCTTTCCAGGACAGGCAGAAGGGGAGGAGGAGCAGGGGAAACAACCCTTTACAAAGAATTTCAGAGATTAGAGAGGAGCCAAGATTAAGGGCTTGGAAGGATGCAGCAGCCTGCGAAGCCCAGTGAGTGACGCCCAAGGTGGCTCTCTGTCCCTCTCTTCCTGCACCGTGGGGCACCCCCTCGCTCCTTCCCTGCTCTCCCCTGCCAGAGGGTGGTGTCTGCCCCCAACACCCCAGGGCTTTTCCTGCCATAGTTAACTTTGTATTGAATGAGAACCTCTTTTTTTAAGAGTATTTTTAAGATAGTGTCTACAGTGACTTTAAGGAAGAAGTGATAAGAAAAAAAGCTCTGATGACAGAAAGCTTTGTCATGGAGTATCCACGGCCTCTCCATCGCTCGAGGTGTTTAGCCAGTCTTAGCGGGACAGGGACAGGGACAGGGACAGGGACAGGGACACGGACAGGGAAGGGAAGGGAAGGGAAGGGAGACAGATGCAACTTGGCTGCATCAATGACTAAGAAACCCACCGGAAGCCCTGTGGTCCCCCGCCACTCTCATCAGTGACCTCCCGGATTCTGTGTGAGTGACATCTGACCTGCCCACCTCCCAGGGGGCTGAGGGCAAGAAATGAGATAAGACAGATAAGACATCCGAAAGTGCTTTCCACAAATGACAGGGAATGAAAGGTACCCAGAAAAGCCTTTGCTGACTGATTGACTGCCTGAGTGATTGATCGTGCCTGGGGAGGACAACACTTCCTGCTTTTTCAACCTCTTTTCACCAGAAGCTAAAGAATCATAGATACAGTCTTCAGGGGCAAAGACATTATTACAAACAGAAAACTGCTTGAACACTGTGTTCTGGGTGAAGCGCTTCTTTCCTGATCTCTCCTCTAATGGAACGCCTGTCCCACTTAATGTGACAAGCTGGGTCTGTTAGGGAGTCTCTAATTAAAGACCTGTGAGAGAGATAAAAAGTCATTATGTCTCACCTTAGGAAGCACTGGCATTACTTAGGGTGTTCAGTGTGAAGCCCGAGGGCATGTCTGTCTTCTTAGGCCTGGCAAATCTACCAGCCTTCTAGACTTTTCTACACAGCCACCAAGTTGCAGGTGTTCTGAGGCTCTAAGTGCCCCTGTCAGCAGCCCTGTTGAGCGCACTGAATTTAATCTCAGCCCCCAAAAGAAGATAAGACCCGTCAATCTTCCAGTCCTTGTAGAGAAAGCAGGCATAGCAGTCTTAGGGAAGGGGACCCACACTGCATCAAAATAGGGTATGAGGGGAGTCAGGCAAAGGTGGCAAAATGCAGCAGAAGGGGAGACAGAAGATGAGCCCTCAGGGTCGTGTTCCATCTGTGTCTTAAATGTTACTGAGGCTGCCATAAGGGCGACTGGCAGGGGGCTGGGCAGGAGGTGGAGTGGCCCCTGGGGGCTGAGGCGGGGCTGAGAGGCTCAGCGCAGAGATGAGAATGATGTTCACCACAATCGGCAGGGCAGCGAGGGAGAGAGGTGGCTGGAGTTTGTTATCAATCACAAAGATCTCCTGGAGCCTGAGGAACAGCCCTCCGCGGCTTCCGCACCTTGCTAAGTGCTCTCTGGGAGTAAGGTACAGGCAGTGTACCTGCTCTTACCACCAATTAGCAATGTGCTAAGAGATCCGGGTGAAGCTCAAATAAAATAAAATGCATCAAGGCCAGGCGTGGTGGTGCACGCCTGTAATCCCAGCACTCGGGAGGCTGAGGCAGGAGGGTCGTTGCAAGTTCGAGACCAGCCTGGGCTACAAAGTGAGCTCAAGACCAGCCTGAACTGCATAGCGAGACCCTGTCTCAAAAAGACAATAAATAAATAAATAAATAACTGAAATGCATCAGGAATGGGAAGGAAAAGGTAAAATTTTCTTTATATACAGACAGGTATATATTTTCCTAGAGAAATCCATTTTTCAAAAGTTACTAGATGTAACAAATGAACTTAGCAAAGTAAAAGAATACAAGGTCAATATAAAAATAGAGTTTCTTTTTTGTTTCTTTTGGCTATTTTTGAAACAGGGTCTTGCTGTAGTTCAGGTTAGCCTTGAGCTCACTATGTAGCCCGGGCTGGCCTCAAACCCATGGTGATCCTCATGCCTCAGCTTCCTGAGTGCTAGGATGACAGGTGTGTACCACTGTACTCAGCTGTCTAAAAAATAGTATTGCTATACCCTAGTAAAACACAATTGGTAATTGAAGTAAAGGAATCAACTTATAAGAGGATCCAAGTACAATATATTTATAGATAATTTTAACAAAATATGTAGAAGAATGTACAAGAGAACCAAAACCCTTCACTAAGACAAGTCAAAGTGAGGCTAGACCAGCGCAGAGACATGGCATGCTTACGAGTCAGGAGACGCAGCAGAGCTGCCGGTCCTCCCCAGTCATCCACAGATTAAGACACATGCCACTCAGTATCCTAGAAGACATTTTTTGTAGGCATTGACAAGCTAATCCCAAAGGTAATATGCAAACACAAAACCCTGTAGGGCGGCAGTTATGATTCAGCTCTGGCTGTCCTCTGAATGTTCATGTGCCAGAAGCTTGTCTCTGCACGGTGGTGTTGAGGTGGTGGAACCTTTAAGAGTGGGGTCTAGTGCAGGGGAATTGGACAGTGGGCCTCCACCCTCGTGAATGGTTTAATCTCGTCTCCTGGAGTGGGTCCAGTCCAGTAGGGGTGGATTAGCTCCTGAGGGTGTGGGTTGTTATCAGAAGAGCAAGCCTGGTCCCTCCCTAGTCACTGCTTCCTATCTTACCATGTGATTCATCCTGTATCCCTCTCTCTGTCTCTGTCTCTGTCTCTCTCTCTCTCACACACACACACATGGTCTCACCGTAATGCCACCCACCAAGTTGTGATATAACCACAAGCCTCCCTCAGGGCTGAGAAAATACTGGTCCCACACTCTCAAACCTCCAAAACTGTGAGCTGAGTAATCTCTGTTCTGTATAAAATACCTAGGCTCAGGTACCTTGTTATAGTAATACAAATGAAGCAAGACAATAGAAAATATTTGAAAAGAAGATCAGAGACCTGATTTCAAGAGTTACAATAAAGCTACAAGAGTTTGAAAGTTACAATAAAGCTTTAGTAGTCAAGAGAGCCCAATATTAGCATAAGAACAGGCATGTAGACCTGTGCACCAGAATGAGGGGTATCTATAAATAGACTCACACAGATAAGGTCAATTGAGTTTCTAGGTAGAAAAGATAGTCTTTTAAAATCACAGAGCTGGAACAACTGCATAGCCATATGGAAAAAAAAAGAAGCTTGACCTGTACACATAACACCTACCCAGATTAACTAGAAATTCTGGCAGATATTAAAAGAGAAAACTTCTAGAAGAAAATGTAGGGGGAAATTTTTGCAATACTGGTGTAAGAAAAGATTTCTCAAGCCATAAAATGTATATTAAAAGAGTTGATATATTGGATTTCATCAAATTAAAAACTTTTGCTCCTCAAAATACATCATTCACTGGGTGTGGTGGCAAATAACTGTAATCCCTGCACTTGGGAGGCTGAGGCAGGAGGATTATCAAGTTTGAGGCTACATATGATAATGAGTTCAAGGCAAGCCTGAGCTACAAAGTGAGACCCTGTCTCAAAAACAAAAATGAAACAAGAAAACAAAACAAAACAAAAAATCATAAAAAGACAAGCTAGAGGCAAGGAGACTTTTTGCAATACATATTCTTGATAAAGGACTTGAATTTAGACTCTGTAAAGAACTTTAAGTCATAATAAACAAGCCAATTTAAAAACTGGGTAAAAGATTTGAAACTTTATCAAAGAAGATATACAAAAACTTAAATTATGAGCTAGGTGCAGTGGTGCATCCCTGTAATCTCAGCACTTGAGAAGCTAAGGCAGGAGGATCACCACAAGTTCGAAGCCAGCCCAGGCTGCATAGTGAATTCAAGAATAGCCTCAAATGTGTAGCAAGAGCCCTGTCTCAAAAAAAAAAAAAAAAAAGATTTAATTATGCCTTATTCAGTCCTACCAATAAATTTACAATCCTCCATACATGTACATACATACAGGCACACACTGCACACTTTTGCTAGACAATGACATGTTCACCTGTCCTTCAAGGCCCAATCTAAATGTCCTTTTTCTTAAATTGTGCTCACCCTGGGGTTCTTCTGCTTCTTCACGTTACATGTTACCTTTGATCAACCTTTGCTATTGAACCCGCCTCACTGTCTCCGCCACCTACCACACGGCCCGGTGCTAAGTATATGTTCGCAGAGGAGATTTTTAAAAATTTCCCATAATACTAATTCTAGGGTTGGGGACATAGCTCAGTGGAATAAGTGCCTGCCTAGCAAGCGCAGGGTCCTGAGTTCGATCCCCACTACCGCCAAAAAAAAAAAAAAAAATAATAATAATAATAATTCTATTCCAGTGCCATATTTTTCTCTTAAACTAGGCCCTCTGGGGGATAGGGAATCTAGGTCCATGAAATTGTAATATTTTAGAATTCAGAGGGCCTCATGTTTACAGACTGTGCCCTACAAACCTGAGGATATTGCTTAGAACTCATCTGCAGAAGTAAGATATTCCCTTCGGGTTTTATCTGGGGCTCACACAGTAATCATGCACAGTATTCTATTGTCGGGTTTTCTAAAAATTACTGTCAAAAATTCCCTTCTTTAGAAATGTAAAGGGTTGGCAAGGATTGCTTTTCTCTCAGATACCAAAGTGGATGGTCCTCTGGAGCATCGCTGACTAATCAGGCAAATGTCTCTTTCCAGTCCTCACAGTTGGGTACATTCCATCTCCACCCCTCCCGCCCAAATTAACTTTGGTCTCATTTTTATTCGGGACCAAATAGTAAATAGTGCCTAAGTGAATGTACCTTTCTCCTTGAGGTCCAGTATCCATGACCATCCATTGCTTTTCAAGCACAGAGTGCATGACGACTGCCTCTGTGCCCCAGGGAGCTCCCCACGCGTGTGTCCTGCCTCTGTAGGCACCTCTGTGTCTGTTCTCAGTTTGCTGATTTGGTCTATCCTCAGCCAACGAATGTGCAGAGAGGCAAGAAAGGACTCTCTGTGGATGCCAAGAGTTTGCTTTTGTACTATAAAGTAATGCATGTCCGTTGTAGAAATTTAGAAAGTTTGAATAAGGAAAAACGAAAAAGAAAAAGAAATTACTCCCAAGATGATCTTTTACAACTATGTTTAATGAGGTCATGAAGATCTCTCTCTCTCTCTCTTCCTCCCTCCCTCCCCCACCACCTTCTCAGGGTCACTTATCATCTTCCTCTTAAACTACACGTTAAACACATTCCGCTGATATGACAACTTTTGTGTACCTCATATTTTGAGTTCCTCATGTTCTGCAAAATTTCTTTCAACAGTTCCCTACCACTGAGCATATAGGTTGTTTCCCATTTGGAGCCAATTATAAGAAATTCTACGATGAGAATCCTTTTACCTGTATCTCTGAGCCATCTCATTCTTTCGTTGGCTTAAATTTCTTGGAGTAGAAATTTAGGTCAACAAGTATAATATGTTAAAAAATGTTGAAATGACTATTTTAGTTTTATTCCATGAGATACAATCTTTTTAATTTAGGTTTTGTGAAGGGCGTCCATTAACCAAACCCTTCCCGGACTTGGCTCTGTGCGAGTCCCTGGCTAATGAGATGCGTTTAGTTGTTGCGCTTGTGATTGCCAAGCAGATGTGTGTATGATGTAAATGAATCACTCAGCCCAGAGTTTCCCTTCTACCCAGGGTCCACGCCACTGGCATTTCCTGTGGACTGTTTTGCCCTAGCACAGCCATGGTGGTTCATGTCTTGCCCTTCCTGTTTTCTGCCTCCTGGTGGATGTGTGCGCTTTGAATCACCCTGCCCTAATGGCTAACTCTGGTCTGGCCAGATCCTGTCTTGTAAGTCCAGGGCATTTTCCACTGGCAAGTCTTCCATTAGCTTCTCTTTGCTCAAGTGTGTAACACCTTGTCATCTGGCCACCTTGGCTGATTTCCACAAGATGTTTATATCTTACAGGTAATTAACAAAGGTGAAGCAGACAACGCCTAAACTGACCTTCCTAGCCCCTACCCAGCACCCCGCCCTGTGTGAGCTTCATCCCAGGGCTTGGTGACACTTCTGTGCTTTCTAATCTTCTCTTCATGTGACCACACATTGACTTAACAAGCTGGACTCTGTGGCAATGACCACACCTCCTATTCCAGTTTTTCCCCAGGCTCTTCTGGTGTCTGGTGCTGGACGTGTTCCACTGCCTTTCCAGGAGGGTCGCCAGGGTTGGGAAGTAGGGAGCACTGGAGGAGATGAGAGGGAAGTCATAGTATCCACCACTCAGGTTCATCTCTAAGCCTGTCGGCCACTGCCTTGTCAGACAGCTGTCACCACCGGGTCCCCCACCCACGCCCTGTCCTTGCCCTTTCAGCCCTGGGGATGGTAACAGCCTCGCAGTGCGGTTCCACCCTCCAGCGCTTCTCTATGGCTTCCCTACTCCTTGCCATCCCTTGTAAATTCTGTCATCATTTTCCATAACTTAACCAGTGCAAGAGTTCCATCTGCTCTTTACTAAGGTCCTGACAGATTCACACGAGATAGGCCCAGCCCCGAATAATGGCATAGCAGGGCCAGGCTGGACATGGCCCAGGCCTATCACCTCTGCTTCCAAACACACAGCAGTTATGCCAAATCCCTCCTGGCACCAGGCCCGCTCTCCTCTCACATCCACAGATGTTTCGCTCTTTTGGAGTTCTCACATGTGTTAATATAAAAGAACTTCGAAATTTTCTTTGCAAGAGTTATTTTAGGTGTTCCAGCATTTTCCATTCATTCATTTAACAAATATTTATTGAGCACCTCCTATGCGCCAGACATGGAGCTAGACACCAAGCACACATCTGTGGGCAAAGCAGACACAGACACGTTCCACGCCTGAGAATAAACGGGGGCTGCGAAGCCAGCAACCGGAATGCTCTCAAAGGAGTGGCTTCCTGTAAAAAGAGTGCCTTTATTATGTGCTTTCCAACTGGGTGAAGGCACCTCTTCCTTCGGGGGTTTCTATTCCACATTTCACCACATCCTAAAACTGCAAGAAAATAGGAGAATAATGCAGTCCAACCACAGGAAAGTTTGGGGAGAAAGGGAGCCTCTGTCCCCCTATAATCAAAGGTCATTTGCCTCAGGCACCCATGAGGCCCATCAGTTTTGATGCCGCGGAGGCAGTGTTGGTATCTTCCTACTGTCTGCTTTCACCGGCTCACACCTGACCCACACCACCTGCTGGGCCAGGCGTGCAGGGCCCAAGACACCTCTGTCTTCCTTCTGGTGCGGTCTCACTCCCAGCACATTTCTAGATATTGAAACTTGGACTTGGCTGGTTTTTCCATTGTGCCCTTAAGGCCACCATGTGGTTTTCTTCTCGCTCTTCCAGGTCTAGTCTGGGAGCTGAGCACATCTTCTGGCTTGATGCCCCAAGAAGCTGCGCTTCTCTAGGTTCTGGTGCCTTAAAGCTCAACTCACAGGAGAAACCTCTGGATTTGTCCCTCTCTTCCCACTCCCCACACTGAACAGTTCTTCCCCTCAGTGCCTTGGTACCTTCTCTTCAGAAGCCTCAAAAGCCCGCTCTTCATCTTATTCTGTCTTCTCTATGCTCTTTTCGCACCTTCTTTTCTTTCCCTTCTCTACTTTTTTTTCCTCTCACTCTTCCTATAAAAACCTAAGAGTCACTTGAATTGAAAGATAGATATTTTCCAGGGGATCTGCATATAAATAGGGTAATCCTAGTTATATGAAATTATACACAATTATATACAATTTCAATTTACATTGAAATTCAGTTAATGTTTTTAAAATAATGATGTTGATGAATACAGTAACAGTTTCCAAAAAATAATACCTTCTAACAAGAGTGTTATCTCTACACTGGGCGCTATGCTGAGAACTCTGCGTATAATATTCAGTTTCCCCTTAATGTACGCAACAAAACACCTGAGCTAATCAACTTAAAAACAGGAAAGTTTGATTCGAGATCAGTTTGAGACGCTCAGCCTATGGTCAACTGGCCTGTTACTTTTGAGCCTGTAGTGAGGCAGCATGTCCTGTCAGGAATACATGGTGGGGAAGCTGCTCCCTCGTGGCCAAAATTGAAAGAGAGAAGAGGGCAACCGCCACCCTCCAGTGACCTAAAGTTTTGCCCAAGGCTCCACCTTTTAAAGTCTCCACCACCTCCCTCCTGGTAGCCCCCAGGTGAGGACAAACAATTTAATATCTGAGCCTTTGAGCAACATTCCGTGCACATCAACTAACTTAATCATCACAGGAACCCTTGAAGCTCACTGTCATGATGCCCAGTTTCCAGCTTGGGGAGCAATGATTTGCTCGGGTAGCAGAGGTGGGCCTCCAAACAAGTTCCTCAATTCCAAATTTCCAATTTCCTGCCTTCTACCATTAGGGAAGCCTGTTCCAATTCCTATTGAAAGGAACAAGCACCTGTGATAGAAGTGTCCCTGGCCCTCCACCCACTTTGTAAGGTTGCACGCATACATAACAAGCGTCCCTCCGCAGGCACACCCATCCTCCCTTCCTGGGTAGCAGAAGTCTTGCCAGGTGAAACCTCATATTTACTCTCCTTCCTCTGCTGGGCCTGCACAGGGTGTGGCAGTGGGTGGGGACCCATCAAACCACCCCTTGACACCTGCTCACCCACAGGTCTTCCTGGGGCCAACTCTAGCTGCAGAAGAGTCTCTTCCCAGTCCCCTACCCCCACCCCAGAAGGCCACAATTTTCCCCCTCATCTAGGACTTATTTGGGACTTGGTTATGTAAAATTCTTTGCTCTGTGGAATGTGGGCAGAAGTGACAATGTGCTGGTTCCAGGAGAAGCATTGAAGAAGTGGCAGAAATAGTTGCCAGCTTGCTTGATCTTCTCTTCATTGTGAGACCACTGCTTGCAGGTGGGGATCTCCCTTCAGCCTGGGTCTCAGAATAAGATGACATAAAGGGTATCCCTGAGCCAGAGCACCAAATTCAAAGCTACCGATGAACACATGAATAAATGATATCAATTTGTCACTGAAGGTCTTTGGAATGTTGGGACTGTTTGTTACATAGCATTATCATAACAAACAACTGATTAATCCAGTCCCATCCATAGCTCTATTCCAAACCTACTGGGTGAAATTTCTCTTGCTCTTTGATTTGAATTATTGTTCCTGTAGGTGATGAGTTTCTCTGATCCTTCCAAACTATTTGTAGCACTAGTTAACAGATGGGAGAAGCTGTTTGAACAAAACTTAATGATCTACATAAGTCATATAAGGTACCTGCAGAAATCCCAGATATTTAACTCCAGCTCTTCTACAAAAAAAAATTAATCACTGCTTATTATACACACCCTATTTTCTATTGTTCATTACTGATTTCTAAAGTCAACACTGGCCACATCAAGGGCAAGCACTTGTGTACACAGGTGAAGGCCCCAAATGGGTTTAATGTTTCTAACCCGAGACCAAGTCAAACCAGGCAGACTTATAACACCCAGGACTACAGCTTCAGGTTCCTCTCCCGTCACCAGCTGGTGCCCTGTGGGTGTTTAACCATGTTCTTTAAATTTCTTTAGTTCAACAAATATTTATTGAGCACCTCCCACGCGGCAGGCACTGGGCATAGCAAGGGAACAAGGCACAGCCCCTGCCATCAGCTCCCAAGCTCGCCATCACGTGGAGAGGACACGATGAGCATTTGCACGACCAAATTTAAGGACAACAAAGGGAAAGCATCTTGAGAGAGGTGCCAGAAATTGGCTGAGGTTGAGTTAGCAAAAGAGAAGAACTACATGCAGTCAGAGGGGGATTAAGAAAAGAGTTTTCAGACAGGAAAAAGCAAGGAGCAGAGGCTGGGTAGAATGGAACAGGAAGTACGGAGCGCTACAGTGGAAAGATTAGTGAGAAACACCCTGTGGACAGCTTCCAACGCCAGGTTGGTGAGAACAAATGAACACTTAACAAAATCTATCACATACACATTTGCCACCCCCTTCGCCAAGCCCAGGTATGGTGTCTGAGAACTTAGTCATAATAGCATTAACCTCAACAGAAATAGCGACAGGTAAAAGATGTCCATGAAAAGTATATATGATAGCAAGGTGGTTTCCATGACTACAGCCAGCAAGAGCAGGCTAAGTGCCTGAGAATATGAAGAAAGAGGAGGAAGAACTGCTCCCAGCCTGCACCGCAGCAGGTCTTTCCCTCTGAAAACTACTTTCTCAGTCCTGCTGGGGGAAGTGCGATTAGGTAGGACAATGGCTATACCTGAACTTTATGCAAATGTTGGGGACAGGGTCTGGCCTCTGCAGGAGGTAGCTTCACTGTAGGCTGCTTATGGAAGGACTGGGCCCTGCACGCCACGCCCTGCCCCACTCCCTCACCCCTTCCCCAGGCTGCACCTGGCTTCTGGCCTCACCTGCCCCACCTAGTTATACCCATGACTCAGCTGTGGCCAGAAAACATATCACTGTCAGGCAATTGCAAAACAAAAGGAAGAAGTTCAAATAATGCCAGGTGCTGGCTGGACTGGGCGGAGCTCCTCGGGCACCAGCTATGAGCCTCTAAGCCCCAAGGAAAGCATCCACTCAAGGGTCTGAGCTCACTGGGCCAGGAGGAGCGCTGGGCGTTTTCCCGTTTGTGCCCTAGTGCCTGGTCCATGGATCGCATTTGTTAAAGAGTGGCAACAGCCTGTTCACATACTGAAATACTTTTTCTCCATCCACCTTTGACATACTGTCTTTTTTAATTCTTCCAACAATCCAGACCCACAGAGTAGCTATTAGGAGGTTGTCATTCCTACTGTGTAAGGTCACACAGCTCAGAAGTGGAGCAGCTCAGATGGGCTGATTGCACGGTTCTTTCCTTACAGTCAGGTTCCTACACAGTGAATGGAGTGGACAGCCGGTTTCCAGAACAGGTAAGAGGTGTGGAGGCCTCACAGCTCCTCCTTTGGCAGATGCTTGGGAAGTGCGCGCCAAGCCGACTTAGGACAGAAACGTACTGCATGTGCAGGGCCTGTGTTTGTTGTCTCCCAACTCTGTTTAAAATAAGTCCCCGATGCCAGGTGACTAGGAGTTGGTAGGAGTTGCTCTGTCATTTCTTCACAGGGTCCTGTCCCAGAACAGAAGAGAGAGTCCCTGAAAACCTAGGGCAGGCTGCTGCACAAGTGGCAGGGACTTGCAAGCCAGAACCTGTGCCTAGCATGCGTGCTGGACCCCCAGCAGTGGCCTCAGTCACAAGCCTCCCAGCAGGTCTCAGCAGCATAGGGGGAAATATGGGAATGAGCTCTGGACAGAAACTTTGAGGGTAGGGGCCAATCAAGAATGAGAATATTTCTGTAATCCTAGCACTTTGGGAGGCCAAGGCAAGAGGATCACCAGTTTGAACCCAGCCTGGGCAATTTAGTGACTTAGAACCTGTCTCAGAAATAAAAAAGAAAGAAAGAATAAAAAGAACATTGACCACCTACACTGCATACAAGCACTCAAAAGGTCATTTGTCTCAGGGAAGTATTTTTAATTCACTGGGGAATGCATCGTGCAACACTTCCAGATTTTTCTAAGAAAGAAAATCACCCCCGGTCACAGGCTCAGCAGTGGCCAACGTGTTCTTGTTCCCGAGTAACATCCCAGAGTCCAGTGTTCAGACACATCACGAGGCAGGTCTGAAACAACCTGGTTTATTGGCGCTCCGACCGCAGGCGGGGCACCAGAGATAGTGACCCGGGACTCTCCTCTTGGGCTTGGGGCAGAGCACTCAGGGCTCACTCTGCTGACACCCGGCTCAGGCGGACTCTCTGGTTCCTCGGGGGAGAAAATTAGTTTTGTTTGTAGCCACACCCACTGCTCCACCTAAACGAACAGCAGAGAGCAGCGTCCAGCCTGTTGGAACCCTGCCCAGAGGAGCCTGGCTCCGCAGCCAAGCTCATGGGAGCAAGACTTCTGTGGAGCTCCCAGGGATCACAAGGGAGTCCGACAGAAGCAGGGTCCACCAGCACAAAGGTTTTCCCTCTTGGCCTATGGGGCAGTTAAGGAGCAGTGGATAACCTGCAACTAGACTAGTTTATTATATGAGAACATATACAGACATGATGGTGCATGCCTATAATCTCAACATTCTGGGAAGCTGAGGCAGGAAGATTGTAAGTTCAAGGCCAACCTGGGCAACTGAGCAACTCAGCCAGAACTTGTCTCAAAGTTAAAAATTAAAAGGGTGAAGGATGTAGATTAGCGTGAAGGCCTGGATTCAATCCCTAGTACTATACCAAAAGAGAGAGAGAGAGAGAGACAGAGGTATAACATCTGTTCAGGAGCCTGAGCCAGGAAGATCAAAATTTCAAGGGCCCCTGAGCAATTTAGCAAGACCCTGTCAAAATAAAAAGTAAAAAGAGCTGGAGAAGTAGGTCTGTCCCTACTACCACAAAACATTCAGTCCCTAGTACCACAAAACAAAAAGAATGCATTAACTCTTGGGGTCCTTCTTCGACAATAAATTAAGAAAATGGTAGAGATGCAAGATTCCACAAGGCTTAAAAAAAATTAAGGAGCCGGCTGAGGACTGACATTTTTAACCTTTGTCTGACTTCAGACTTTAACTACAGAAGCAGCCCCATAAAGTGAAAGGCTGGCATTCTCTCAGACAAGCCTGACTCTCATTAACATCAGAGAAGCAGGTCAGAGTCATTACCATGGTGATGGGGAGCAGGATCTGGGTGCTTTCACACACCGGGTTTGGGTTCCAGGGCCACCTCTCTCCATGTCTCCCCATCCATCAGGCATGGAAGTTAGTTGCAAGCCACCTCTCTGAGTGGAAACTGATCTCGTTTTTAAGAACCTAGGTGATGTCTTGGCATAACTGATTTAGTAAATGCAGGAAACAAATTCGCATTTGTGAGATTTGCTGAGTTAAACTTTTCAGTCCACACCCACCTTCCAGCACAATGATGTGGAGACAGGCTTGGAATATTAATCCTGCTTTTCCTGTAGGGAACTGTTTCTGGTGCCTCTTTCAAGAGCAGTTATGAGTCAAAAATCAACCGACCAATGTGAAATGTTACAGTGAAACAATTGGCACTCCTCCGGTAACTGTATGGGGCATGTGGTCCCAATGTTGAAATATCCAATCACAATGGATGTAATTGTTGAAATAGTAGAACCTGTCCCATAAGGCAACCAAGTCCCACCAGAAAAGGGGAAAGATCACCCAGGCTTGGTCCTTATATTTAGTTTGTATCTTCTGATAAGACCAAGACTGCTGCCTATGGCTGTGCAGTGCACAGCACACACATCTGTACAATGCGGGTCTGAGTATGCCCTGGGAAGCATTCACATTTCCAGTCTTTCTGATTCACCGGTACCATTGCTGGCCACACACACTGTGAACATCATTTTGCTAAGGCCCATGAGCCTGGAGGGATGCACTCAATCACTGAGGTCTAATTTTGTGCATTTCCCCCTTTTCACCTTACTTGTATCCATGCAGTGTTGTGTAGTATTGTGGAGAAGATCTGCACCACCTGCGTGCAACTGGCTTGCACTCAGTCCTCTTCTTTTGGCCAGGTTGTCCATCTACTAGGTATCTGTTATGGTTGATACATTGTGTCAACTTGGGCAGTCCAGAGGTTTGGCTGAGTGATTCAGCAGGAAGCCAGGGTGCTTACTTTGTACACATCCTGAGCCAGTGGAAGAGGAAGGCATGGAGACTGTGTGAGAGGTTCATGACCCCTGTGTGGGGGTAGCCTGTTTACAGTGTAAGGGAAGGAAGGAGGCTGCTTGCAGCCATTCTTCCCTTTTTCCTGGTTGTTTTGCTGTGCTCTGCTGCTAGGAACAGTTTGCCCTCTGCCATGTGCCACTCTGCCTCTGAAGCAGCCAAGTATAGACTGAAACCTCCACAAACGTAAGCTAAATAAACCTTTCCTTTCTTCATTTTGGGTGTTGGGTATTTTGTCTCAGCAACGAGAGAAAAGTAACCAATACAGAATTTGGTACCAGCAGAGTGGGGTTGTTGCTATGATTATACCTGACCATGTGGTTCAAGAGCCTTTGGAAATGGCTTGTGGGAAGAGTTTGGAAAGGTTCAGACATGTCGCCTGAAAGGGATGCGCTGGAACGCCTTTGGCTGTTCTGTATGGGAGATTCTGGTCAGAGCTCGGAGGACCAGAAGGCCAGTGGAAATCCTGCCAGAGGAGGTTTCTGTTGGGAAGAAGGATTTCATTGGTTGTTGGACTCCAGACAATGTATGTTATGGCTTGGCAGAAAGTTTGTCTGTGTTTTGCTCGTGTCCAGAGACTTTGCCTAAGACTGAGATTAAGGGCGGCAGTGAACTGATTAATCTGGTAAAAGAAATTGCAAGGCAGTCGAATGTTGGGGCAGTGGCATGGCTATTGTTGTGGGCTTTTAGCCAGATTTATATTGACAATCAAGAGCAAAGAGCCCAGCAGGATGATTTAAAACATTGTGAGTTTGGCCAGAAAGGAAGCTCCAGTAAATCTGTGGACTGCAAAGATACGGCTAAGGAGGTCTCTATTGCTATGAAGGAATAAGAGAATGGAAAAGATGGCCTGAGGGCATCACAACAAGCAGCAAGTCTTCACCATTTGCAGCCTCCAAACTGCAAAGGTGAAAGACCTTGCCTTGAGAAGGAAGCCAAAGAGTGCCATGTTCCAGAATGGCGGCAGCATAGAGAATTTGCTCCTCAGCATTGGATTCAGTGTGCCCAGCGATCCAGGCACTCGACCCCTATGGCCAAGAGAGAGGAAAGTTCGGTTACTGCTCCAGGTGGCAGCAGGCCTTGGCATCATCCACGTGGCCCTGGCTTTAGGTGCAAGGAAAATGCAAGAGTTCTGAGGTTGAAGAGGCTTCCACCCAGATTTCAGAAGGCCTGGGAGGCCAGGCAGTGTGCCCCTGAGAGGGCAGTGTGTGAAGCTGTGAGTGTGAAGCAAAAGGTGCCCTGCAGAACTCAGAAGTTTAGGAAAGCCAGGAATGTGGATCATCAAAGGAAAGCTGCAAGGAGGGAGCAAAGCAGGCCTAAGAGAGAAGCCATGGAGGCTGTAACCACCAGAAGTGCCATAGGGGTGGACTCATGCAAGCTCTTTGGAGCTCACAATGTACAACATGTTGCTTCAGATGCTGGATGTGGAATTCCAGGACACAATGTTAGCCCTGCTGGATTTTGGACTTGCTTTGATCACAATGCCCTATATTACCCTGTCGGTGGCTTTTGGAATGGTAATGTTTATTTTGTGCCTTTAAATATTTGAAGTGTTTAATTTTCATTTGTACAGGGGCAAAAAGGTTGTGGTTCTAATGTGATATAATGGCTTTGTATCTGGAAACTGGTTTAAGGAAATGTGTATGGTTGCCAAGTTGACAAGGGATGGAATGTTATGGTTGATACATTGTGTCAACTTGGGGAGTCCAGAGGTTTGGCTGAGTGGTTCAGCAGGAAGCCAGGGTGCTTACTTTGTATACATCCTGAGCCTGTGGAAGTGGAGGGCATGGGGGTAGGCTCTTTACAATGTAAGGGAAGGAAGGAGGCTGCTTGCAGCCATTCTTCCCTTTTGCTGGTTGTTTTGCTGTGTGCTGCCGCCATGAACATTAGCCCTCTGCTATGTGCCACTCTGCCTCTGAAGCAGCCAAGTATAGACTGAAACCTCCACAAACTATAAGCTAAATAAACCTTTCCTTCCTTCATTTTGGGGGTTGGGTATTTTGTCTCAGCAACGAGTAAAAAGTAACCAAGACAGTATCTTCCAACCAGAAGCCCATTTTTCCAAAGAAAAAACTTCCCAACAGTCTGCAGTGCTATGAGGAATTAACCCTCAGGGGCAGGGACCAGTGGGACACCACTCCTCATCCTAGCTTCCTTCACTGCTGCTTCCAGAAGTACCTGTGCCTTTTGTCCGGGTGAGTCAACCACTGTTCTCACCACAGGCCTGAATAGTGGCTTTTTCGAATCTGCTAAGTCAGTTGCTATATGCCTGTTTCCTTCCTGTCCACCTTCCGGGATTTTGTTGCTATTGTCTCCTGTCCTGTCCACCTCGTCCAATGAGTTTATGCTTTAAAGTGAGGCTGGGGGCATTGCTATAACTTTACCTCAATTTAGGGAGAAAGCTTAGACCGGTATGGAGAGGGCACCATTTTATCACAAAACTGTCATACTACATTCCAATTTTAACTGTGCTTCCAAGAACTCCTAATATGACAAGCAATTGATTCTCTGAAATAATTTGTAAGGGTTTTAGAAAGTATGTGATTGCTGTTTTTGTTGTTTTAGTGACCATGAGAATCCAGTAAATTTGAAACACAAATCAGAGTTCCTAAACCAGAGACAAGAACATGTTTGGAACTTCATGAAAACACTAAGTCAGCTTTGTGGGGTCCAGCACAGACCATCAGCTTCTTAGTTGAGGAGAGGGGATCAGCAGTGAGGCCTGTGTGTCTGACCAGGTCATCTATAGGACAGTTATTCATTCTGACATAGTGGGAAATTGAGACAAGTCTTTAGGATTTTACACACACACACACACACACACACACACACACACACAGATATCAATAGCATAAGCTATTGACCCGCTACAAGAAAAACTAACTTGGTCAACCACTGATTGATCAACCACTATCTCATTCTCTGGAGAAAACAAAGCTTGAAAACTGCACTATAGGAAATAGAAGACAGGACTTACAGCTGGGTTTGTCCTGCCCTGGTGGTCCTTGGACTTTTCACTTATTTCTCAGACCCCAACAGCTGCCGTAAGAGTCAGCAGCCCGTGTAGCCCACTCAGGGTATTTCCTTGGAGACCTCACAGGGTTCATTCAACCAGGCTTTAATGAGTTCCTACTGTATGCTAGGCACAGGTGTAGGTAAAGGAAATGAAGGGAAGTGCCTGCCTTCATAGAGCTTTCATTCAAGTGAGTGGTAAAATCAAACACTGGCCAAACATAGATATGAACTAAGAAGGAGAAGTCCCAGAAGAGTAGGGGACGGAGAGTAACGGGGGTTGATGTTTGGGATAGGGTGTTCAGGGAGGTCCTCAAAGGACTGATTGAATGGCTGGAGTAAGAGCATTCTAGGAAGAAGAACACAAAGCATAAAGTAGAACCTGGGGTGGGAGCATGGCCAGTATATTTAGGAAAGAGCAGGGAGTCAATGTGGAGAGGGAACAGCAGAAGATAAATCGTGAAAGCCATGGAAGATCATGTAAAGTTTGGAAGACAATAGAAAGGGCTTTCGGTTTTACTGAGAGATTTAGAAAACCACTGGGAGGTTTTGAACAGGAAATAATATGATTCAAATCACCTTTTCAAACCATCATTCTGGCTCGAAGAGAGCATGACTGTCAGGGCAAGGACAGAAGCAGGGAAACCAGGCAGATGCTACTGCAGTACTCCAAGCAAAACATATCAGAGGCTGGAAGGAGAACAGAAGCAGCAAAAACCAGCAGGTGAGAGGCGAACAGTTGAATATGGAAGATAGTTGTTTGAGGAGCAGCTGATGGACTGGATGTACGTTTCAAAAGAAAGAAAAGTGTCAAGGTGAGGCCAAGATGATTGGCCTAAACGTGTGGAGACAAGATCTGCCACTTATTGAAACAGGACAAACTAGGGCAGAAAGTGGTTTACAACAGACAAGGTCAAAAGTTTGGTTTTCAATGTAAAGTTTGAAATGCCTTCTGGGTATTCATGGGAAGATGTGAAGTAGGCAATAGGACATAAAAGTCTGGCATTCAAGGAATACCTAGAAGAGGAACATATGAAGTTCCATCTTTGGGAGAACAGCAAGTACTTGGCTCTAAACCCTTGAGAATCACAGAAATAGGACCCTGACACTCACAAACCTAGAAGGCAGAGCCCCCAGCCAAAGAAGGTGTTCTCTGGGCTCAAGGTCTCATGTTGCTGGCTTGATTAGATTTCGGACTTCCCTGGGGCCTGTCGCTCCCTTCTTCTTTCCCAACTCTCCCTTCAAGAATGGGAAAGTCTGTCTTGTATCTCTTCTGCCACTGCACTGGGACACACGTGACTTGTACAGATCACCTGCATCTGGCTTAGATGGCAGTTAGATGAGAGTGGACTTTAGACTTTTGAGTGAAGCTGGAGTAAGTTGAGACTTGGGACTGTTGAGATGACATGAATATATTTGGCAGGAAATCAGAGCGTGAGTTCTGGAGGGTCAAGGCAGAATATAATGGTGTGAATATTTGGATCCCTCCAAAATTCGTTTGTTGTAACCTATTTTCCCAATATGGTCATGTTAGCAGGTGAGGCACTCTTATCAGGGTGGGAGATTAGGTTTGGTCAAGATGGTTGAGCCCTCACAAATGGGGTCAATGCCTCTGTGACAGAGACCCCAGACAGCTGAATCTCCTCTTCCCCTTCCACCACTGAGGAGCAGGGTGAAGGTGGCCATCTATAAAGTAGGAGGTGGGCAGACATGGGAATTACAGGAGCCTTGGTCTCGGACTTCCCAACCTCCAGAACTATGAAAAAGAAATTTCTGTTGTTTGTGATCCACCTTGGTATTCTGCTATAGCTGCCTAAATCCCGGTCCTTCTTGACAAACATTTTAAAAAGCCACAGTAATTTAATGGTATTAGAATCTCAAAAAATACCCCAAATATCAACTCTTAAAACAAATGAATGCAGTTAAATAAAATAAAATCCTTACACTACTCCTTCCCACACGATCACTACTCCCAGAAATAATATGGAGATTCTTTCCCAAATCAGACATCCATGAACTACACCTTGCCCCACCCCCATCTTCTTCTCCTTTGGCAACAAAACTAAAAAAGGACAATTTCAAGCAATGCAATGAAAGTGCTTGGGGGTGGGGTGGGGCTGGCCTTAACATTGCTTCTCTAAAGAAGAGGTGGAGGGTGTCCAAGAAACCAATTGTCAGAGTTTCCATGTTCTTGATCAAATCTGAACACTTCTAGAAACTGCCCCTCCCCCCACATCCCTTAAGAATAGAAAGCATTCAAAGTTTAAAAAAATACAATATTTGCTAGAAGGAAAAGAGTGATCTAAAAAGAAAGATGCCTGGATTCATGAGACATGTGAAGCAATCCATGCTGGACTCAAATTTGGTTAGTGATGCCACAAGCCACCCGTAGCCTGTGCAGCCTTACCCAGTCTAGGGGGCATTTCCCCCTGCCTGATCCTGAAGATTGAACCTAAGGCCTTTGCTCTGAGCCCTTTTTAATTTTTATTTTAAGACAGGGTCTTCTTAAGTAGTTAAGTTGCCTAAGCTGGGCTTGAACTTGCAGTCCTTCTGCCTTAGGCTCCCAGAGTGCTGGGATTATGGGCATGTGCCATCATGCCCAGCTCAAAGGGTCTTTGATGTAAAAGTGAGAAGCCTCAGCCAGGAGCAAGTAGAGGCCAACAGAATTCCTTCCTTGAACCGAAGGAAGGCAGGCAGGACCCCAAGTCTGGCTGCAGGAAGAGGCCGACTGAGCCCATGGTTTTCTCACTATCAGTGAGAACACCACCCAAAAAATCAGGGCTCATTTCTGTGTCTAATGGTTAACGCAGGCGCAAATGCCATGGGTCACATGGGTTAATTCAGAAAGAAAACAAATGTAATCATGCCATTAATGGTTGACTAGAGATCTTTACTCCTAGGATGGTGAGATTTTCTCCAGAAGAAGAATAAAGCAGGAGACCCCAGATAGAGCTCCCAGGGCTTCTAAATCAGAGAAGAGCAGAAGACCAATTTGACTTTGCACTGGCAATTAAGCTTTAGGGGCAAAAATTAGTGCACCAGCCTGTATGTGCCTAAAGCCCAAAGTCAACAGTTCCCTGAGTTGGAAGCGCCCTGCACACAGCCCACAGATTCCAGCTGCTACAAGGAAAGGGCACAGAAGTTCAAGGCTCTCTGGGCATGCCAAGGCAGGGCATGCTGGCAACACCGCAGTGCCAGTTTCAATCCCCAAATCTGCCCTGAGGATTTCATTCTCCAGAGGAAGCTCTAGCAGCACAAAGGTCCTTCTGTGATGGATTTATTAGCCCCAATACCTTATTTACAACTTTATAGCCTATTGTACTAGGGAAGAAAAGTAGTTCCATGGAAGTAAACCAAGCCTCATGTGGTTCATTGTTGTGCTGACCATGTACATCTCTCCTTAACCCCATTATTTTTTAGAGCTTGTAGGAAGAAACTTGGGGAGAGTGGCATGGAATATATAACCGGGTTAGAAATTGTTCTTTGGGTTGTTTGGCTTCTTTTTTTCCAAAAGCTCAAATCTCCTTTGACCACCAGACTTCAAAGATTAGAAGGACCACTGGGTCACTTTGAAAAGGAGAGGATGAAGTGGAATCCAGAGACAGTTCAGGGAGTGGCATAATCCACTGCACTGCACAGAGGTGGAATAAATACTTGTGGCCCCAGGTGAAGGGTCTGGCCGTTTCTGTCAGACCTGAGGGCACTGCGTAATGATCGGATCAAAAGCACTGTTGGCTTTCCATCTCCTACGGAATAAAACCTTCCTGCCTACCATAAAACACTCTCCTCACTACCCATGCACCCCTGTCCACACACACATGCATACACATGTTGATTTCCAGCACAGTTTGAGGCTCACGATAAAACTGAACAGAAGATAAGAGGTTTCTCCTCTCTCCTGCCCATCACGCATGCATGGCTTCCCCCGCTATCAACTTCCCTACTGGAGGTGTACCTCATCACTGCTGATGAGCCTGTGTCAACGCATCATTACCTCTTACAATGCACAGTTTATATTAAGGCTCCATTCAGTGGTGCGTACCATGTGGGTTTGGATAAATGTAAAATGACATGTGTGCCTGCTACTGTAGCACAGAGGTGACACTGTGGTTTCAGATCTTTACTCTTTTGAGTGAGAAGAGATGAAGGGACTGGGAAAAATCCCAGGAGCACAGCAGCTCCATTGTGGTGGATTGATAACTAGTGGTCAAGTTGTAACACCCAGTTGGAACTGAACCAGCATGGTGCTGGGGGTGGGAGGCCCACCTGAGGATTGTTGCCAACAGCGTAAGAGACAGAACTGGAGAAGAAGAAGTTTAGAAGCTCTTTGGAAGCTATAGGGAGCTGTTGGTTTTCCTGGAGGAGCTTGTCTTGCTGGCTTCCCTGATGAACTTGGCTGTTCTCATGATGATAGGAGCTTGGGGTGGTTTTTTTGCTGAGAATGGCTGTGGTTCACTTTGTGGGAGGTCTGGTCCTCACTTTGAGCATCACTTCTGGCTCTGGAGGGGAAGATGGTGCACTATTCAGTCTCCTGGAGAAACTTGTCATGTTGGCTTTCCTGATGGGAACTGGGCTGTTTTCATCCACTGGAGGAGCTCAGGACCTCACTGTTGCTGAGGATGGCTGTGGTACTTTTTGGTGGAGCTCTGGTTCTTACTTTGAGTGTTGCTTCCTGGTTCCAGTGCGGCTCCTTCAGCTGTGCAGATCCCTAGCACAGATCCTTCATTCTGCTGGCGTAGACTTTATAGCTTCCACCACTGACCTTTGGGCCTTCTCAGCACCAATCTGTGAAACAGGCTTGCATGAGACACTGTCATGGGCTCTAGACCTCCAGTTGGACTCATGGGGGGGCATTGTTATGGGCTCTAGGTCTTCAGCTGAACGCGTGCAGGATATTACCATGGGATTCAGGCCTTTAGCTGAATTCTTTGTCGTTAGTGTGTGGACAGATTTCCTGCACTCTCTTTGTATATGATTCTTTGGGTGACCATTATAAAATAATCTTATAAAATATGTGTCCCGTATTGTATTGTTCCCCTTGCAAAACCCCAAACTATGATACCTATGGACCTTGATCACCAACTCCAGGAAGTCCTATTGCTTTGTTTTACCCTCCTCCCCAATTCTTCCTTGTGTCTTGTTGATTTTTACAATCAAGAGCATCAGCAAATACATTTCATGGGTTCAATTCTTCCATCAGCAGCTAAGGCCTGTCAGAGAAACAGTCTCCAGACTCAGCTAACTTTATTCAGCCAAACTCACTATAGTGGCAGAGAAACAAAGGTAAAAGTTCAACAATGAAAAAGGATAAACAAATATATTTACAAACAAAAAATTTGTTTGAAGAAGAATAGAAAGTAAAATAGAAAACAAGACATGAGGCAGAGATCTTTTGTCAAAAGTCTTGTGGCAAAAGATTAGAAGTATACGTTTCTGGAGTTAAATTGACTTCAAAACCAAGCTCAGTTCTATGTCTTAAAGAGAACGGAAAAGACCAAATAATATGCTATTATATGCTAAGTATCTGCTGTCACAGTTAAAACCAGGATTCTCCAAGAGTGGTGTCTATGCAATCAAGGAAAAAGCACAGGCCTTTGAGGTAGAAGACTTGGTTTAAATTTCAACTCTACCATTCAACAAGCTGTGTGAACTTTGGCCAGCCCCGTTCCTCTCTGAGCTTCAGTTTCTTCATTGGCACATGGCTCTGAGGGTGTAACTGCCTTTGCCAGTTCTGCTCTGTTTCTGAGATGGGATAAGCATCAGCTTGTCTGTTTCCCTCCTCTTTCCAATTTCTCCCGAGGCTTCAGGTCATTCTATAGTGTTATCAGTTGACCTTTCTACATACAGCATGGGCCTCAGGTAGCGTAACATCATCTGCAGGCTGCTCACACCAGATGGGTTCCTTTGCCTGAAACAGATTCACTGTCTGTAGTCACAACATAGATGACCTGAAACATTCTCATCACTGATACACAATACACAATACCAGCAACTTAAAAGAATACAGGTTTATTTTTGATCTCAGTGTGTAGAGGGTTCAGTCCATAGTCCACTGGCTCCAAGGCAAGACAACATGGCAGAAGGGCACGACAGAGGGAAAGGTGCCCATATCATGGCACCCTAAAAGCAGAAAGTCCATCAACAATGACCTGGCTCTTCTGACTCGGCCGCCTAACAGCTAGTCAGCTATGAGCTCCTATAGTCCAATCCCCTTCTGTAATCCCATGAAGTCTCAGGGGTCATCTAGATAGAAACCATAACACAATCTGACCACAAAGCCTACCTCTTTCACTTCCCTATCCCCAACTGTAGGTCTTAAGTGTAAGTTTCATCCGCCAACAGCTTTGCCCCTCCCTTTATGTATTTGGATTTTTTTTTACTCTTTTTAAAAGTTAGTTATACAGATTAGTGAAATTCATTTTGGCAGATTAATGTATTCGCATAACTTTCTTTGATTCTCTCATTACCCCCTGTGCTGCCCTCCCCCACAGATTCACATGGGGAGGAGTTCCATACATATAGTTTGCTTATATCCGTCCTCCTCTACCCTTCTTTTGCTTTAACCATAGTGCAAAACCTGGTATAAAACAGAAGCCAGAGTCTTGACCATCACAGTCTCAAGCCTTAAAATAGCTTGTTGGGGGTCCACCCAAGCCCTTGTTTCTGTTTTGAGGAGCTCCTTCCAGAACTTGGCAAACCACGAACGTTCTCAAGTTCACACTGCTAGCTCCAGGTATTTCCTGCAATTGTCTTGAATAACTCCTCCCTCAGGAAGGCCCATTTGTCCTTTCAGAATCCCGTCATTATGCTGTCACACTCAAATATATTTAATGTCTGAACACACTGAAAATAATCATCAAAAAAATATGGCCAAAAGATGGAGAGAGCCATTTCCTGGCACGAAAACTTTCTATATAGTAAAGGACTGTGCTGTTCACTAACTTGGATATATCAGAGGCTGTGCATGTTGGTGCGGAAATAAGAATACAACAAGTAAATTCTGTGGAAAAATTATCAGTCCAAAATTCCAGGCCTAGGCCATCGTTGAAGTATAAAGCCAAAATACTCATTACCTTATTTCCCCTCAAAACATTAGAAATACTCCTCCTTGCTTTAAACACACTTACCCCGTTGTTCTTAGGAATATGTCTTTTACTGAAAGAAGATTTTTAAAAATTCAAACATCCACCATATATTTCAATTTCTCCTCAACTCAAAAATTTTATCTTCAATGTATCTGTTCTGAGAAAAGTAGTTAAGAGAATAGTCCAGAGAAATGAGAGTAAAAACCATTAAAAAGAAAGAAATAAGGAAGTAAACTAGCAGTTCAATACAAAGAAGTCTTGGGAAGATGTCTAGCCAACATGTCTAGAAACTAACCAATAAGGCAACAAGGGCGGCTTGTTCAAGGTCATTGAGAAAATAAAAATATATAAAATTATCTTACAAGGTAATTTGGGAGAATAGACATAATCCCAAAGTTGACAAATAATTTCCAAAGTGGCAGTTGGCAGCCAGACTTCTTAAGATAAAAGATGAACTTATTTAACCATGTAAAAATGTTTTTAAATTAGTAGAAAAATAATAGATTTAGAATAAAATGTATAATACACGTGACAAGGCAAAGACTGATATCTATAATATAAAAAGGACATTATAAATTGGTCAAAGGAGAAAGAGAGAGAGCAAGAGAAAAGAGTGGGAAAACTCAGAAAAATATGCCAGAGTAGATATGCAAGTTAGTGGAAAACTAATGCAAATGCGAAATTATTTATTTAGGTCAAGGAAGTGCAAATTTATGCAACCATGAGATACAACCTGACTCTTATTAATATTGAAAAGATTTTTGAATTGAAAACATTGGATGGCTAGGAATGCAGCAGAAGATGGTGGTTTCATATATTGCTGGTAGAAATATAAACTGTCACAGCCTTTTTGGAAAGCAATCTGACAGTGTCTGTTAAAATCTAATAAGTATCCTACATCTTTTTCCTCTCCAATTCCACTCCTGGGAATTGATCCTATAAACATTCAACCACCCCTAGAAAGGACACGTTTACAAGACCATTTATTGTGGCCTTGTTTGTAAGTAGCAAACTCTGAAACAATGTTCATCAATGCAGGAATGGTCAAATAAATTATGTGTATCTACACAAAAGGAGATTTTTTTATAACCATGAAAAGAATGAATTAAATCCGTATCGGTTGGCTTAGAGGGATTTCCAGAAAGCATTGCTGAATGAAAATACTGTAATGTAACTCATTCTTATAGAATAAAAGATGACAACCCTTATTTGTATGAGTACATGTGTGTGGAAGACAATGTGAAAAAATGCACCCTGGGTTGTAAACAGGGTGATCTGGGGCCTGTGAGCAATGAGCCAGGAGAGGTGAAGAGAATGTCAGAAGAAGCAAACGAAGCACAAAGTGAAGAGGGGCAATAAAACTGTGGAATATGTCCACAGTGAGGAAAAAGTATGCATGCATTTTTGCTTAAATTGTTAGTTTTTTTTAAAGTATCAGTTGGAAGGGGGAAAAGATGATCAGTATTTTGTCTCATTGTCAGCAAAAAGTTTGCTAGTATGTGGTGCTAGTGGAGGAGATGATGACTCTGTGTGTACGTGTATGTGAGGGGGGCCAGAACATCTGTAGGGAGCAGAATTTCATTCTGTAGTTTTATAGTCTGCTCTTGTTTCCTTCCTGTCCCCAAATTCCACTCTCCACTAGAGAAATAAAGAAATAGAGACAGCATAAACATAACTAAGTTGGGTTGGAAGGACTACCAGTATTACTGACAAAATTTCTTCTTTGTTGTCTAGAGATACATTCTGAAGTATACAACCCATCTTAGATGATATACAAGACCCAGGCAGCAGACACCTGCTCTAGAACCGTGGGGTGGCAAATCTGCAGGCTGTATCACTGAAAGTTCTAAAAGGTTCACCATCGCTGCTCTAGAATTTGAAGTCAGAAATCTAGAAGCAAGAATATATGATTAGACATGGAGAAGTAAAGGAAAAAACAGAACAATTCCTATTTCTTGCAATACAGTAGACTACATACCCAGAGGAATCCATCTCCTAAAATCAGCTAACAGGATAATTTTAAATGTTTTAGATAAAAAGCCAAACATAAAGAAAAAGCGACACTTTAGATAGGTAATCCACTTTGTTCTTGGAGCCAAAACCCAGTGTAATTGAATTTTTGTTTTGACAAGAACTTAAAAGCCAGGTCTCAATCAAGACAGGAAGTCTAAGAAGTGTCCTTCATAGATCTGGGGCCTCAGACACCAACAGTGTAAGTATTAGTGTAAACTAGAAATAAGCCTACCCTATGGAACAGGAAATAACATTGAGAGCAGGAATTCACAAATTTAAATACAATCATACAATACAGAGGACCAATGTGATCCAAGTTGGTTCTTTAAAAAGTCTCATAAAGTTGACAAACCTCTGACAATACTGACCAAAACAGAAAAAGACAAATAATTTTAATAGTCATATTATGAATTCAAAAAGTAAACATAATTATAGTTGATACAGATATAAGACAGGATGTTATGAACATATTTCTGTTCCTAAAATTAAAAGCAGTGCTTGCTTCAGCAGCACATATACCAAAATTAAAAACAAATGAAAAAGGGAAATTGTTAGAAAATCTAAAGTACTAGAATGTTAAAAGAGAGAATAAAACCCTAATGACTTTATGAAGATTTAAAAATGTGAGTCCATAGCCTAAAATTTTCCAACAAAATAAACATATTATCCAAGTCTTAGATAAATTCTACACAATAGAAAAATAGAGAATTTTTCCATCTTATAAGGCTGGGCTAGCATATGAGGAACCAAGGGCAATTTGAAAACCAAACATTCCAAGGCAATTTTACTCACGAACAATTGACATAAAATTCTAGGCAAAACATTAGCAAACTGAATCCACCATTACATAAGCTAACTCAGCATTATAAACTGACTTCATGAACAGATCAAAAGAAAAACATAACATGGTTATCTCCATAGGTACAGAAGAGCATTCAATAAAGTACACCATTTTTTCAAGATTAAGAACTTGGTAAACTTGGAAAATGAAACAAAAGTCTTTTTAAAACCTATTGCAAACATAATAGTGAATGCTGAGTGTGCAGAACTTAGTGGCAAAGAGCCTTTCCTTCAAGATGTGAAACAAGGCAACAGTCTTCACCTGCATCATTTCTATTCGGTGTCACCCTAGAGGTCCTGACCAGCATAATAAGATAGGAAAGAGTCACAAAAGAGAGACCAGCCATGGGCCTGAGTACACATCCAAGGATGACCATGTGTTAGGACAGGTAATTGGAGAGAACCATTTTCAAACATCCTCTGTAATGCTGTCTAAACTCAAATCCTGCTAATTCTAAAGCATTTGCATATAACATGAAAATTCTGGAGACACATGTAGACAGTCAACAGGCCTGTCCAATATCACAGGCAAACTAAGGAGTAACACTGAGGAAAGGCAAGAGGCTATCAGGTTACTATTAAAATTTTATGCCATATTATCCAACCATAGTGAATCACAGTACAAAGTAGGGTCATTTAAGAGACCACATGGCTTTTATTCTTCACTACCCTAGCCCTCAGCAGACTCCTTGCATATAGCTTAGAGCACAATAAAGACATTTCCACTACCTGGCTGAAGAGCAAGTCTCCTCTCCTGTCATATACACTACCTCTGCAGCAAATTTCCATAAATGTTGCTAGAAACAAAGAAAATAAACAAAAAATAAAATCTCTTTTCTAACAAAAGCTTTGCTCTTGTTGGCTTAAGATATTTCTAGATTCTCACTGGGAAAAAAAAGTTGGGAGGAGGGATACTTTTGACTATAACAACCATGAACCTTTCATGATACATGAGATAATACAAATTAAATTGCTTTTCAAGTTTCCAGACAGTACACTTATATCTTTATTTAACAACAATATTTGCTCCATGTCACTGTCCACTTCAAACATAGAACATGTCTTTGACCTCTACCAGCTTAGTTTGTAATTTAATTCTTTAAATATTTGCCATTTTACTATTTAAGTCAGAGTCCATAGTTTCTCAATTTTGACAGTCCCCAGACTCTGAACTAAGCAAGATTTTCTGTAAAACTTGAGGCTGCCAACACAGTGGAATTTTTGGCACTTCTGGCTGCCTCAGTTCTGAAGCAGCTTGAATTTCCTTCCTCTTTCTCTTTCATATTTTATTTCCTTGACTTTTTATGTTTGGGGAATGTTCTTCCTCTCCTTGAATCTCTCATTGTTAAAAAAAACAAAAAAACAAGAAATAAAACCAACCTTACCCTTGTGCTATAGTTTGACCTTAAACTTTCCCCCCAAGTCCCATATGGTAAACATTTAGTCCCAAACTTGAAACCTTGGGGAGACAGTGGAAAGTTTAAGAGATGAGTCCTACTGAAGCGTCTTTCCGTCACTGGGGCTGTGCCCTTAATGAGGATTGTGGGACCTGGATCTCTTTCTCTCTCTCATTTTTTGTGTTTCAGTCATGAGGTAAATGGTCTCCCCTGCCACATGCTTCATGAGCTTTGCCACAAGCCCAAACAACGTGACTTATGTTGACCACTGACTGAAACTTCCAAAATTGTGAGCTGAGATAAACCTTTTTTCTCTTTTATGAGTTGATTATCTCAGATATTTGTTTCAGTAGTGGAAAGCTGACTAACATGCCTTTCTCATTACCAACATCACCTTTGCATTCTTTTTCTGATTTGTGTTTCCCAGACTTACAGCATTCTAGCATCCCTGGGATAGTCGTGGAGAACACACCAGAAAGGAATCAGCAGAGAGTGGTGTCACAATAGCCTCTCTTTTGGGTATGAAGCAAAGAAGTCGAGAATGAAAGAACCTGGGCTAAAGACCTACCTCTGATATTTTACTGATTTTGCATCTTGGGCAAATCATACTTCCTCACTGAGACTCAGTTTCTTCAGAGGTAAAGGAAGTGTCAGTCTATCACAGAGATTTCAGAACCAGGCAGCGAATGTAAATGAAGGAAACTGACTGAGTGTAAGCAAAGTCCCAGAGCCCAGAAGGAAGTGGGGAGTGGTGAGGACTGCTGGGATGGGACGAATATGAAGTGAGTGACTTCTGCTTAAGTATAGTACTCAACTACCATGAGAATGTGAGCTCTGTGAAGCCTGCTCTTCTGAGTTTTCAAGACAGCCCTCCAATATGGATCATTATTTGAACTCTTTTGATTTTTTGTTATATTTTGTACACCATTGTGGGTTCTTTTGTTGTTTCTGTTGTTGTTGTTGTTTTTAGTAGACCCCCACATGCTCTTTTGCATCTAGTGATCATAAGAACATTTCCAGTTGTTTTGCTGCCCTGGAGCTTTCCAGAAGCTTCCCTTCCATTCTCTTGAATATTCTTGGAGCACTTCCGCCTCTGATGCTTTATGATAGATCTGAGAAGTAACCACCTCATCCTGAGGGGGATGGGTTTTTGGATGTAGGATTCCCCCACAGAGAAAGGGGAAATGGTTTCTTGAGCATAAAGTAAGCAAAGAGGTGAACTGGATATCAGAAGCTCTGTGCCAGATCATTCTCACTCGTGAAGCTGAGGGGTCAGGTCTGTGGGTGTCCTCCCACCCGCAGCATGCACTTCCAGTGTGCACCTGTTGCTCCTATTTGAAATGGAGCAAGCTGGATTTTAAACTTTCTTGCCTCTCCTTAGAGGTTAGGGTTTCGGTTCTTTCCCTACTCCATCTCTTGCCAGTCACTACTTTTTCCCAGACTGTGCTCTTTGGCTCTCTAAACTACCCAGCTAACCAGGATAAAACAAACCAACCATGGAATGGTGGGTATCAGCAGCCTCAACTCCTCAGGTCACTCTTGCAGTCAGCTCCTGAGGCCCTTAATACCCTTCTCTGTCCAACATCCCTTGGCTGTTTATGCTGTTTATCTGTATGGGTTACTCATTTGCTGTTTATCTCTATGGTCACTGACTTTCCCATTGTCAGATCCCTCTAGAGCCACCACATGTAAAGAGACAATACAACAAAGAGGCTAAACCCTTAGTTTTAAATACAGTAATATTTGGGTTGGAAACAATAAGGACCCCTGCCCCCATAGTAACCACTTACTCGTTCTGCGAGTTCAAATTGCTGAAAGTATTCACGCCTCAATGGAGACCTCTGTGAAAGGCATGTAATGTACACCTGGTGCTGTCAGCTTAGCCGGGCCTTGGTGTCCAGATATGCCATCAAATATTATATGGTGTTTCTGTGGTAGTGTTTTGAGTGAGATTAAAATTCAAATTCAGTAGGCCTTGAGTGAAGATTTCCCTCTACAATGTGAGTGAGCAAAATCCAATCAGTTAAAGGCCTGAACGGAACAAAAACACTAAGTGGGCAAGAGTGAGTCTTTCTCTCTTCTGCTGTAATATTGTCTCTTCCTGAGTCTCCAGCCCGCTGGCCCACCCTGCAAAGTTTGGACTTCCCAGTCTCCACAGTCACGTGATCTCTTTCTTCAGTCAAACAGACAAGAACTCTTAGTAGATGTTCGATCTGTTGACTGATAGGCAGGCAAATAGACAGAGATATTACATGCACATATAGAGAGATGTATGCCAGATGTAGATTGATGCACACACATACTGTCGGTTCTGTTCATCTGGAAACTAATACCTTACTCTGCTCTTGTAAGGATTATACGAAGTAAGGTCTATACATACTAATTACATGGTGGTACCTGTTTTGTAAAAACTCCCAATAAATACCAAATAGAGTGAGTCTATAATAACGATTCTAGGTGGCCCCATTTTTCCCTGCTGATCCCCACTCTCTGAGATCCCATCCTGCGCATGGCTGGCCTATTTTTCCCTGGACTTCCCAGCAGTTGCATGAGGATGCAGAGCTCAGGTTTAGGCTGTAGGGGCGTACCGCACCTCTCTCCATGTGCCTGGAGTAAAGTCTGCTGTCTCAGAACCATGAGTTCATGTGTTACTGCAGAGCTCCTGCAGTTTCAGGTCAGTGATGGCCACCATTAATCCTTCCCACATTTGGCAAAGCCACAGGTCAGCCTCCTCAGAAGTTAGATGGAGAGACAGAACACTAAAGAAGTCCAGATCTTAAACCCTGTTTACATATTCAGATATCCAGGCTACCATCAGGTCAAAAGTAAAAATCATCACAGTATGTGCCCCAGAAGAGGAAGCAAAGGAAAGAGAAACATGTTTTCTAGAACATTCTAACTTTCTGTCTCAGCTTACATAGAATCTGCCAGGCAAACACAACCCCTACAACACCCACAGCTTCTCTCTTGGCACAGCCCTGCTTGAAGGCAGAGTTTCTGAAAACTCCCTTCAGACCCCCCGGCAAGCTCTTTCTGGGAGTGGCAGCCCTGGTTTTCTGCCCCAGCTGTTTTTTGCTTGGACAACCTATGCTTTTACAAACAGATCCTGACCACTGAGAAGTTTAGTTCTCTCGTGGTTCTTCAGCCCAGGCCACTACAGTGTTTTCATTTCCTGTGCTTCTTAACTTCCCCATCATAATATTATCTTAAATCCATGGTGCTGCAAGTCTGCAGACAGGGTAATATACTACCTTTTGGCATCAGTCAGAACTGTTTCATACAACTTCAGTCACGGCCACTTGGAGGCATCCTGCAAATGCTATCTAGCAAGTAAATGGCACAAGAATGCAAGGTGTGACATCAGGTACTGAATACATTCTCCAGGTAGCCTGCTTCACTTTGAGAATGGATTGAGAAGTCTATGTGCCTAGGAAGAAATGAGGAAGGAGGATGCGTACCACACTGTGGTGTGGGCAGTGTGCATGGAATCCTGAGCCCCTCTTTCTCCTGAGTCTCATAAGCCAAGTAAGTTATAGAGCACAAGGCCACAGGCCTGACCGCTCCTGAGATTTCCTCTCCCTGCCATTGGCAAGCTGCCCATGGTGCTGCTTCCACAGTGACCAACAAACCCTACTCCAACTACTATCACAGATGCACTGCCTCACATAATACCTTATAAAAGACCATTAAATAGTTCAAATTTTATCTGAGACCGCCCTGATGCCATAAGATTTCAGAGATGGTCAAATGGCTAATGATTATAAAAACAAGATGCATCAAACGGTACATTTTTATTTCACATATGTTACAATGTGGGAGAATATGAATCTAAAATGACTAAAATCAAACATGGATTTAGTAATACTAATATGTTAGTAATTACAGATAAATTATTTCGGGCATAAGGTACACCTATCGCTTCATAGTATTAATAATTTTGACAGCTAGGTTAATGGTGCTAGCATTTTAATTTTCATTGTGTTTTACACTTTATAACATACACAAAAAGAATCAATACCCTGATTCCTCCTTCATCCGTCTGAGAGAAATCCTGAAGTCACCCATCTGAGTTTCTCTTCTCTGTCAATAAGAATTCTTTCTACCAGGAGAGAAGCTGAGCTTAATCTATATAATCAAAACCTAAGCAAAAGGGAGAGTGTTGAGAAAGAAGAAAAATGAACAGCAGAGGAGGGGATCGGGGATATTTGGGAGCTGAGAGTGATATAAAGCATTTGTGGTGAGGAAGGATTTTTTTCTTGCTTCAATCCTCTTCACTGTCTTTCAGGAGACAAAAGGAAGGAACTGAATTTCTTTCTTCCTATCTTTGGCCATTAACAGTGTTTCTTCAGTCTGGTAATATTTTGACACAGGCCTTTGTGGTCCAGATTTTTAAGGGTTACTTGAACACTGGTGCCTTCCTTCATGTGGGCAGAGCAAACCTCATTATCCCCCATCACTGGAGAAGAAGCTCAATCTCAGAGACATTAACTGAGCTTGTCAAAAAAACTTTCACAGGTAGTAAGCAGCAGAAGCAGAAAAAAGCAAACTCAGTTTTCTTCTGATTCTAAATTCAGTGATCTTTCCCTGTGTTGCTGAAATGATATATTTAAAGCATAATTTTAAAAATGTTAATATCAGTGTTTTGCTGAGTAAATATGTAATTCTTTATAGCTTCAAAGTGGTAGAAGGAACAGGGTTAGTTCAGAGATATATAAAACATCCTACTACAGTGAAGATTTTTACATTTGAAATGGACAGATGCTTCCATCTTTGAACCAAATATTCAACTGACTTTGTAAAGTTTCTTAAAAAAGAGTACACCTGAATATCGTCAAGCATGATCCTATTAAAACTACTATAGTAATTAAAGCCCAGCTTGGGAAATTTACCAAGACCCTGTCTCAAAAGAGAAAATAAAAATGGGATGAGACTATATAGCTCAGGGCAAATGTTCTGGGCTCAATCCCAAGTAACACACACACACACACACACACACACACACACACACACACACACGGTACTACTACTACTACTACTACTACTAAGAATTGTGCCCATCAATTTGACCCAAGTCGTCACCCAAGAGAAATGAAAATATAGCCACACAAAGACTGTAGGCAAATGTTCAGAACATTATTCACAATAGCCCCCAGTGGTAACAATCCAAAGTCCATCAGCTGTAGCAGACAAACGAAGTGTGGCGTATACCCAAATAGTGGAATAATGTTCATCGGTAAGAAGGTGCAAAATACAGATGTTCCTTGTTTAACAACCTGTCTGTTTAATGACTGTTGCAACTTCTGACCAAGATGCTCTGTTCAGACTCACATCCTGCTGCTCAGACTTAAGACTTGTATTTTTGTTTGTTTGTTTAGTTCTGTACATATTGTTTATAGAGCCTCAAAGTCTTTTTCTCACACAGTATACCTTGTTCACACAGTGCTATAATTTTTGCTGACTGTACTATACAGTACAGTACTGTAGTTTTATTTTCTGTTATCCATTACAAATGTCCCTTGTCTAATGACTGAGTTCTGTTCCTGTGACAAGGTCATTAAGTGAACTGTTCCCTAAATGAGGAACAGTATATACTATGTACATTATAATATTTAGAACAGAGAAATGATCGAAGGAAACTCCATCTTGATAATTTTTCTTTTTTTGATAATTTTGCTTTTACTTGTATAACTCTGACATGCGGTACTGTAGTATATAGCAGAACCTAAAACTATGGTACCATATTGTACAGTACAATAATCAGATATTATGGTGCTGTATAAATAAGGTTTACTGTAGGGAAAAAAGATATTAAGCACTATAAACAAGATATACAGAACTGTACCCCCCCAAAAAAGGTGGGTCAAAAGTCCTAGCGGTGATGAGGTGATGAAAAGTCCAAACAGTGTGCTCTGGTTGTGTGAACAGTTGTTAAATAGGTAAGTTGTTAAATGAGGAATATACTGTACCCTACTGCATGTCAAAGCAATGCAAATAAAAGCAAATTCATCAAGTTGGAGTTTCTTTTGACTGTTTCTTTGTTCTGAATATTGTAATGTACATAGTATATCAAATTCCTTATTTAGCAACAAATTCAGTTAACAACCTAGTCATGGTAACTGAACTTGGTCATTAAACGAGGAGTGTCTATACCAATGTATTCTACACCACAGATGAACTTCAGACATATCAAGCTAAGTGAAGGGGTCAGGCATCGAAGATGATGGGCTATATGATTCCAGTTATGTAAGATATCCAGCAAAGATATATCTCCGCACACACACAAAGTAAATTAGTGGTTGCCTGTCATTGGGGTTTGCCTTAGTCACTTCATTGCTGGGAAAGAAAATCTCACACTTACAATTTAAGGAAGGATATATTTATTTTTGCACATATTTCAGTCCATAGCTGGCTGGCTCCAGGGCAGGACAGTGCACTCATGGGCATGGCAGGAGAATGTTGCTCACTGGCGAGACAGGAAGAAGAGCATCAAGGGAGAAACTGGGAAGGGAGACATACCTGTTCCAGGCCATGCCCCCACTGATTCGCCTCTTCTGACCAGGCTCCCCCACCTCACATCACATTTAGCTATAATGTTTCCGTATTTCAACCACCTTCCAAAGGCCCCACCTTTGAGCACATGAGGCTTTGGGAGGACATCTAGTTATAAACTATAAGAGGGTTTGAAAAGGGATTGTTGTAAATGGATATGAAGGATCATTTGGGATGATGGAAAGGTTTTTAAACTGCATTATGGTGATAATTGCTCAACTCTGCTCCTTTAGAGAAAATTATTGAATTATACATTTAAAGTGGGAACATTTTTATGGCATGTCAATTTTACCTCAGTAAAGCTGTTAAGAAAACAAAAAGGAGAAAGTTGAAAAATTAGAGGTGTGCCATTATGATAAAACATGGAGATTAGCTCAACGTGAGAACTAGATAAAACTGGCTTGTGTGTATGGAAGGATTTGTTCCTTATAGGCATACTTCATGTGAGGCAAGTAGTAAGTGCTAAAATAAGTAGAGATGCCACTGTTACTGGGTTCCCAGGTACTGGGATACCTTCTGAAGATTATTTCTAGGTTCTTTTTGTTCTGAACAAAGAATTGAACCCCAAAAAAGTACAAAAGGTAGCAAGATTGTACATTTACTAAAAATCAGAAAAGAAACAAGCTCTGCAGAGCAAGTGTGGGCCACTTAAAAGCAGGAAGTGTATTCTATAGGGTGAGCATGGACCACTGTGAAGGAGGGAGCACAGCGGCAGCTGTCTTTTGTGTCTCCCGTTCCTCAGTCTAATGTAAGATCTAGGCTGGCCTATCAAAACCTGCTTGAGTTTTCACCAGAACAACTGAAAATAGCACTTTATGAATGGTTCCAGAGGCAGGGCTTGGGCACATGCCTCCTGGATCTCTGTGATTGACAGGTCACACTTCCTTGCCCAGCCAGTTTGCTCCACCCTAATCTCCTTCCTCACTACATGTGAATGAAGAGCATCAGTGAAGGAGAAGGAAAAGTAATTGAGAAGGCAGAGATTTGAATGCTAGGCTAGTGGGCCAACAGCAAGTTTTAAAGCCCTTTAATGTAAATTCAAAAAGTTAGCAGTTTGTAAGCATTCCTGTTAGATGCTAATCTGTAGATGAAACAAGGATACATAGGCTCTGACTATCTGCATCATCATAGCATTTTCAGAAAAATCCTTACCACAGTCAGTACTGGATGAATTATTGTCTGCTTCCGTATAATACAATGAGCTCTACGATCTATTGTTCCAAAATAATTCATTTCTTGACCTAGGTAGGTATCTGTTATTTGGACATAGTTTAAAATATATTGTTTCAGAAACATTTAATTTGTTTTAACTTTTACAATGTATAAAATCATGTGTCTTGTTTAAGGTAGAATTTTATGGTACAAGTGAACACACCTCTGATATAAACTTCAAAAACTGAAGGAAACATCTGGTCCTGGGAAGAATAAAAAACAAACACAAGAGAGTATTAAATTCTAGGCAAACAATAGCTTCCTTATAACACCCAGAGCTATAGGAATTCAGAAAAGACAAAATGCAAGAGGAAGAGATTCACAAAGGTCCTTGCTCCTCACAATTTTTGCACCTTCTGCCACCCTTCTCTTCCTGCTGTTTCATCCACCAAACCTCTCAAGAAGTAAAGGAGAGCAGTTACTCCATCCATTCGCCTGCCTGCCTAGTGACTCTAAAAAGGGTAAGTACACAGGATGTTTCAGTGTTCTGAAATGTTAGAGTTTCCATTATTACCATTTTCTGAATTATTAAGTATAGCAGAAGAAATGTGGCCACCCATGTGTTGGGCATTCTCTCACCTCCCAACTAGGGAGGGCCTCCTAGCAAAATAATCAAAATCTACCCTAGATAACTGAAGCTGGAAGGAGTGAGAGTACGGTGGTGGAGTAGGGTGTGTAATGGTCCTGATCCCGTCTGGGCAATGGCATAGACTTCCAATTCTGAAGATGAGCTACCGTTTATTAGGATCTATTTGCCAGGCTCTGCCAACATTCTCATACTCACTACTTAATGGAATCTTTACTACTTCTTTCCAAGAGTCATACTATGAATGTCTTCTTTTGCACTAAAAGTAACCAAAGACCAGTAAGGTTTAGTTTACTTGCTCAAAGGCACCCAACTAATTAGTAGGACTCCTAAGCTCATTCTCTTTTCCACCATGTCACAAGTTTCTCTGAACTGGACTAGAAGTTGGAAGGTTTATGCAAGTCGGGGACAAGTAACATTCCTATTCTTCTGCTGCTGCAGGATGGGTTGACCAGCTGACTGGAGGAGGCCAGGCTCAGGAGGAAAATGGCAGTTCTATCAGAGTGAGGTAGGAGTCTGCCATCACAGATCTGGGGGACAAGGGAGAAAAGCTGAGAGTCAGTTCAGGACAGTGGGTACACCAAGTTTCTCCTAGCCTATGCTTTTATGTTTTTAAAAATATGTTTCTAGTTGGGTGTGATGGTATCCTATAATCCCAGGACTTGGAAGGCTAAGTTAGGAGACTCTGGAGCTCTAGAGAAGCGTGAGCTACCTAGCCAACTCTAATCTAAAGAAACAGAACAAAACAAAAAAAAGGTTTCTATTAATTTTCTCTTGTGTTCTGGCCCATTTTAAAGAATATAGAAATTGGAATCAGAACACAGCAGAATTTAAGCCTAGGCTCTGCAATACAATGTTGAGTTATCTTGAGGAATTTACTTAAACCCTGAGCCTCATCTAAAATGAGGATAATTGCTAATACCTACCGCACAGAGTTGTTTAGAGATTTAAATAAGATCATTCTCTACAGAAGGGCGTTGTGAGGTGAGACAGCTTGACTTTTCACTTTTGTATTTTATGCCAGGCATCATTATTATAAAGCATCCTACCACATCCTCATCATCCAAGTTGTTAGAGAGAGAGAGAGAGAGAGAGAGAGAGAGACCCCAGGCGGGACCTGGCAGAGGACAAAGTTCTATTGTTCAGAACAAGCTCCCCCCCCCCTCTGGCTGTGGGAGCACATCTGATTAATGACAGCATAGTTTTTAAAATAGCCAAGCACTAATCTATTTGTCCTAAACCAGCCTGTGTTTCTCAGTCTTTGTCTAAAAGAAATTACGAAAAGATCTGTCAAATCCCTTGATGAAATCTGGGGTCCTACCCTCATGACCTTCCCTTGATCTTGCAGTCCAGCTTTTTTTTTTCCCACAAAGGAAATTATGGTTGCTGGACCATACTCACCCATGCTGAGCTCAAACTACCCTCAGAATTGCCTTTAGAAATGTCGAAAGCCACTTGTTCCACATCGCTTTTAAAATATTCCTGGGAAGGATCCCTCCTCAGGTTGCTAGGATTTGAAAGAAACCAGATGGTGTGCCAGGTCGGCAAGGAGAGCATGGGCTAAGGTGCCAGGCTTTGTCTGAGGGCCACACCAAGATGGTCTGTGTAAGCAGTAGGATTCCAGGCATTTGCTCAGGGAGACCCCAAGCCATCCACAAGGGAATCAAACCAATGGTCAGGGTGTGGGCAAAGTATGAATTAAGGTACTCGGGCATTAAAAAGCTGAAAAACTACAAAGGTATAAACTAAGACTGGGTATAAAACTAAGACTGGTTGAATAACACCCCTTGGAACTGAGGGGTTAGCGTGAAAACAGATGAACGCCACCAGTCTAACTAAGATCCAGTATGATCTATTAGTCCAGCCACAAGAAAGGTAACTTTTTCCTTATAGTCTTTTACAGAGCACCCTTTCTTGACCCAAAAAGGAACTCAAGCTTTGATTGTCCCCAGAGCCCATTTCCTCCTACTTCTTGAATTTTCATCCATTTTCAGGTCTGTTGGTGCTTTCCTCCACACCCACAGGTTTTGAAAAGTGACTGGCAGTTCTTCTTCCATCACAGTTGCCCATCAGTTACATAGAGTTAAGGACCTGAGCCCTTGGACCAGACAGGCCTGGGTACACTTCCTGATAGTTCATTTACTTCAGTGGGATCTTGAGTAACTGTTTTGAGCCTATATTTTCTCATTGAAAAACAATGATAACAACAGTCTTGCTTCAAAGGATTGTTGGGAGGCTTTGAGGAGACAATGTGTGTAAAGCACAAGACATGGTGTCCAATCACCAGCCATGTTCCACAAATACTCCTATATCCAATTGCACCATTAGTCCCAGTTGTTCATATCTCCCAGGAAGGACACCCTGTGTCATGTGACTTTGCAGCTGTCTCCTCTGTACCACCCATCTCATTTGCATTAGGCTGTGTGGCCTGTGACTTGCTCCAGCCAGTAGAATGTGGGCATGGAACAATGTGCCACTTTTCCTAGCAGAGACCATATGTATTATGTATTTCTGCTCATCTCACTTGTGCTTCTGCCATTGCCAAAAGAGGGCAGTGCCCCAGATGGCCTACAGATTAGGGCCATGCCCACCAGAGCCCAACCCAGATCAGTCAAATCCCAGCCAGTCCACAAACATAAGAGCACCAAATAAGTGCGTATTGTTGTATAGCAGAGAGTGTTGGAATGGTTTTAAGTGGCATTATTTTAATAATAACATACTTACCTTGTCCAGAGTTTGCAGACTTAATCTTATTTAAAGCAGTTAAAAAGGTTTGTTTTTCTTTAATTCCAGTCCCCATCAAGCCTCAGGATAATGAAAAGAGTATGGGTTTTAGCTGATGAGAGAGAGGTGTAATTCATATATAGCTTCCCCATCCTATTAGCTGAGTTGCTTGGGCAGGTCATTTCACTGAGCTTCTTCTAGTTTGAATGTTTGCTCCAAAACTCACTTTGAAATTTAACTGCCAGTGTAACAGGGTTGGATGGGACCTGTAAAGTGTGATTAGGTCAGGAGAGCTCAGCCTCATGAATGGGTTGAATGTCATCCTCAAGGGAGTGGGTTAATTATCACGGGAGTGGGCTCCTCATGAAGGGGTACGCTCAGCCCTTATCCGCTCTCCACCCCACATGTGCTCCTTGCTCCTCTCCAACCAGCAGCACTGAAGCCCTCATGAAATGATGCAGCTGTGCTCTTGGACTTCCCACATCTAGAACCATTAGCCAAGTGGATTTCTTTTTTTTTTTTAATTTTATTTTTAAGACAAAAGAACCCAGAATAACACAGAAACAATACAGAAAATACCAAGTTATAGAGAAGATAGTAGGGAATTGGCACTGGATGCTGTATAATATAGTTATCTTCGTATTTGTTATAACAAAATCAATAAAGGATATACAAATTACAGAGGAGACAATAGGGAACCATCAATGGATGCTGTATTACACAGTGTTATCTCCACATTTGTCAACACAAAAACGATAAAGGAAATACCAGATTACAGAGAAAATAGTAGGGGGTTACCACTGGATGTTGTATTACATAATGTTATCTTTGTCTTTATTACTCAGTTATATAGATGATGGCTCATTCAATTAATCAGTTTTCTCCACTTCACCACCATTGTTCTACCACCCTGTCAGTGATCTTCCCACTGGTAATAACTGCACTTTTGGTTTATTTACTCCCTCATGCTCTTACTTTGGGCAGAGACTTGGCTGCTTCTAAATATGCTGTATATTACATGGGTGTACACAAATTACTGTGGCAGGAGGTGGAGAAGCACTCTTTGGCAATCCCTCATAGCCGTCAAGTGTCCAGTTGGGTAGGCGGGGTTACACAGTGAACCACCAGACTCTGTCAGCACAACCACGTCTATAGGCTCAGGCAAGTCTTCAGAGCCTTCCTAGGGGCCAGGCAAAGCACCTGGCACACCCCAGTGGCTGGGTGGAGTGCCTGGCATGCCCTGGGGACTGAGTGGAGCTCTGGGGGGCCGGGTGGAGGCCTGGCACGCCCTGGGGGCTGGGCAGAGCCCCTGGCACACCTGGGGGCCAAGTGGAGCTCTAGGGGCAGGGCAGAGTGCCTGGCACACCTCAGGAGCCAAGTGGGGCTCCAGGGGCGGGGCAGAGTGCCTGGCATGCCCTGGGGGTAGGGTGGATCTCCTGGCGTGCCCTGGGGGCTTGGTGGAGTGCCTGGCACACCCAGGCCGGGGTGGATCTCCTGGCACGCCGGAGGGGCCGAGTGGAGCTTGGGGGTGGGGCTGAGTGCCTGGCACATCCCAGGGGCCAGTCAGAGCTCCGGACATGCCCCCAGGGCGGGGTTCTCCCCAGCCGATCCAAGTCTGTGGGGTCACCCTTGCAGACTCCCGGACTCTGTCCCAACACCGCTCTGTGGGAGGCTCAGTCTAGGTCCTTGGGGCTCTCATGCAACCCGAAGGAAGGCACCTTCCCCTCAGGCCTCCGAGCTACCTGCCAAAGTGCCTGGTATCCCCTCATAGGCCATTAGTGTCTTTGGAGACTAACCCCTCCCAGCTAGAGAAGCGGGTCTACACCCTAGCTCCATGTCTTCACCTCATCCCACCACTCAATCTTGTTGGGTATTGGGTACACTTACGGTGCTGGGCACAAGTGGCGTGAGGTCTCCACCTGTGCTCACCATGGTAGACCATGGTGTGTACTAAGTTTAGTTATTAGTTCTCGGAAAGAATTGGAGGATTTTCTCGGGTCTGCTATGTAGAGTATGTTGTTGTCTCTCAGGCTTCAGGACTGCTGCTTTTCATGTAGTGTGACACTATGAGTTCATACATTTTTCATATATGCAAGCAGTGTGGAGTCTCTCTTGGTGCTCATATTAGTAGTTTAGGGTGAGTTCTGAAGCCCATTGAGTCAGCCCATTGTTGTCAGGATCACATGGTGCCTGCTTGGGCCACCAGGACTCATGGTGCTCAGAGAGGGAGTTCAGGGTGGGAGCTGAATCCTAGTAACTCAGCTCATGCTTCCTGCTTGGTGTTGGAGTGAGAAGGGCGTGGGGCCATGTAGCCCGTCACCATCAGCAGCTCACTCTTTCTGTTGTGCTCCAGCTCCCTTTTGTTTTTTGACTGGATCCCTTGGAATTACTGTGGTCCTGAGGTCACTTCCACTGCTTTCTGCTACTCTTTGCTGGTATTTGCTCACACAGTGTTGAGGTCTGAGGCCATATCCTCGGGGCAGGGATAGAGCTGGGTGTGGTGGCCTGCTCACTGGTTGCCTTGACTCCAGCCTGCCTCAGGGCACTAATCAGAAAGATTTCTGTAGAGTGGGGATTCTGCCTCAATGGCCTTTGTAACCTCCAGTCCTCACACTGGATTCGACCATTTCTTCTGACCACCGCTGTTCACTTTCTGAGCTGCGCTCTCTCCTCTCCCGGTCTGGACCAGCGCTCAGGACTGTGCTCACCTCTGGCCACGGCCAGGGCCGGCGTAACGATAACGGAGACCCAGGGCACCCACGACGCCTTCTCTCTGTGGTTCTGGGCTTCATGAGGCTTCAGCCTGGTGCTGCTTTCTAGCAAGCCTCGGTCCTCCAGCCCATTGCTGAACTGGCTGCTCTCACTGATCTGCAGCTGCCCCCTCCTCCTCTGATTCGCGTGCTGGGGAGCTCAGAGGGCTGGCACTGGGGGCGGTGGCCAAGGGAGCATGCCCCGGGTGACAGCAGGACCACGGTGCCCAGTGGGCTTCGGCACTCATTGCCCAAGGCCAGCTGCATGGCATGGGGCTCCAGATCCTGGCAGCAGTGGTGAGCGCAGCGTGGACTCAAGTCCAAAGTGGGAGGCGCCGCGGAGCCGCTGGACGGATGGATGCATTGAGGGACTGAGTGGAGGGTGAGGAGAGGGCAGCTATGGTGGGTGAGCTGCATGGGGCAAGGCAGGACTGGGGCTGGTTTGAGTGCGGCACAGCTCAAGCGGCTGGTGGAGGAGGCTGGGGTCCACACTGTCTACTCAAGAATTTGCTTACCTCTGGCCAATTTGGAATGTTTTCAGGAGCAAGGGCCTCTGAGGCTGATGCTGTGAGTGCCGGAATGAGGGAGCGGGCTCGGGGTTTGTGTGGAGCGGTGGCTCCTTCCTTTTCCGCCTTCTCTTCCTCTGAGTGCGCCATGGCGGTCCTCCGAGCTTTTTCTCCTGGAGAGGTCTTGTTTGCTCTTTCTGAGGGTTTCAATTCCCCTTTCAGATCTTTCCTGGGTCTGGGGCACCAGGGCACCCATTTCCCTCCTTCCTGTCTTTCTTCTATTGCTGTATTTCGGTGTCTCATTGGTGATCCTCCAGCGGGACCTTTCTCTGCTGCTTACCCAGTCGCCATCTTACTGGAAGTCCCACCCCAAGAACCAGATTTCTATTGTTTATCAATTATCCGGTCTGTGATATTCTTTTACAGTAACTGAAAATGGACTGAGACACTCTTGGGTCTTCACCTGTAAAACTGAAGTGAGAATTCCAGCCCCTGTCAGCAGAAAGACTAATGGCATAACGTGTCACACAAGGACTTTTAAGACAGCAAAGTTGCCCTCTGATTTTCTCTGTAAGCATGTTATCCTTTTTGCAACTTGGAGAGCTTCGTCTCCAGATCTTTGCAGAGCAGATGAAGTGAGTAGAGTCCACAGGGGTTGAGGCTTTTACCTTTGTCTCAGGCTTCTGCTTGTTCTTTTCCATGTACGTGGCGTCTGTCATGTGCCAGTCACTGTTCTGGAGTCTGGTGGCCAAAAGACCAGAGACGTAACAGCCAAGTAGTAGGGCACTTACCTAGCATGCACAAGGCCCTGGGTTCAATCCCCAGTACAGGGGAAAAAAGAGGCAATGAAGTCATGACTTTCAAGGAGCTCACACTTAAGAAGAGGTCAATGAGTAAGATAACCGTAAATAAGCTGGATAACTCCAAACAGTGATAAATGCTATACAAATACAGGGATGAAGATGTGACAGAGTGGCAGGATGAGGGACAGCCTAGTGGTCAGAGAAGAGCTCATTGAGGCAATGACACCCTCTGTTTTCCAAACAACAGAAATGCTCCTCATTAATTCTTTTTGCTCCACACTTACTCTGGAGAACCTCTTTTTGTTTTGTTTTGGTGTTTGTAATGCTTTAATAAGTTACAGGGAGTTTTGGTTCTGGTTTTCCTCATAACCACCTGCCACTCTTGGTACAGATCCAAGCAGCTCTTCTAAACTCACGCCTGACCTTGTGTTTTTCTTCCCTCCTTCTGTACACATACAGGTTCCATAAGTTACCTTGGGCTACAGATTCCATAGCCACCCTTTCTGCCCCACTTCCTTTTCTTCCTCACTGGAAGCATCTTTAGTTTTGTATGTGGCAGATGTCACATTTTCAAAGGCTTTACCTTTTCATGTTGTCTTCCTTACACCTGTCTCATCCCTCCACATGTTGCATCTCTTCTCTAGTGCCCACGCAGTGTAACTGTGCCCCCAATCTTCACTTTACTCTTAAGAATTTAAAGCTATGTGACAACATAACCATAATTGTCCCAGCCCTGGTCAACTTCAGCCTTTTTTGTGAGCCAGCATAGAGCTCACCCAAACAGATCTTGTCACTCCTGACAGTCAAAGGCATTAAGGCCAGTTGCCAATAACATATCACCTGCTTCCTCTGTCTTAGCAACATTAGTTGCCAGCAGTTTCGAGAACAGAATAGTGATTTTCAAAATTCACTGGCCTTATAAATGACCTGAATGCCTGATCAGAAATATTGATAATGAGTCAGTAAGTCCAGGCCCAGGCCCAAAAGTCTGCATTTCAAACGAGCTCTCTGGTGCAGCTGAAGCTGCTGAACTGATCCTTCAGTAGTGTGAGCTCATCATTTCAATCCTCCACCATGACTGCTACATGCCTTGGACTAGACTTGTGATTGGTGTGAGAACACCATCTCTCTACCTCCAGGTAGGCCCCATCTAGAAAGTAGTTGGGGCACCTACCTACCATGGTATTTCTTCTTTATATTCAGCCCCATTTTCAGGGCCTTCCCCCTAATTTTTTCTTTAATAAGTGTTGTTTTCTATAATCACGTCACTGTCCCAGTTTCACCTGGACATCTTACTCCAGCATGTTAATCCGGGGTGCAGAACATCTAATCTTGTTTTTGAGCTCAAAGATGAAGCTGACAAGGAGTACATCTTATCAGCACAGGATAGAGCTCTGCCATCGTAGCTCAGGGGACATCAAAATGACACCTTACTCTCAAAGGAGAGAGATGCAGTTAAACCTCAAAACTATATTTGCAAAGTGAAATAATTTATATAACGTACAGAAGAAAAACGAGAATGTGCATAGTATCTTTCTAGATTAAGGAAAAGATTGTAAAAAGTACTTATTCAATTATTCATTCATTCATTCAATTGACCAACATCTGAGCATCTAACCCTTGCTGGGTGCTGGGTTCCCACAGTGAAGCCAGCAGTCCCCCTTTTTCCTTATGGAACTGATATCTTTGGGAGAAAGGCAGACGCCTTATATGGCAACAAATATATACATAACTACAAATAGTGACTGGTTCTGAAAGAAACAAGGTGTAGTGATCAAGAGTGACAAGAGGATGGGGCCCAGTGAAAATAAGTCAGAAAGAGACAGGGAGGGAGCAGGGGAGAGAGTCTCTTCTGAGGACAGGATGTTCAAGGTGGAAGTGGAAAGATGAGAAAGAATGAGACCCGTGAAGTACCAGGCTGGAGATCCAGAAGAGAAAGACCCTTCAAGAAGCAACAGGATCTGCCAAGTCCTTGAGGTGGGAAAGAATCTAGGGGATCTGAGGAACTGACCTGGTTCTGGCCAGAGCCCAGCACGGTGGGTCAGGAGGGTGATGTGAGTGAGAGGAAGTGGAAGGAGCAGGCCTACCGTCGCTCCCTTTGTACGCCAGTGGGCTGACTATGGCTAATGCACAAAACAAACTTGAAATCTTAAGACAGGCAGGAAAAATCCATAACTTCAAGGGATGGGATTTGTTTTTTTCACTAAATATTTTACTAAGTTTTCGGTATGCCTGCTAACTAGGATTGATATAACGAAGGATGTATATTAAGCAAAAAGCAAAGGAGCTGATTTGGAATGGGGAATACCCATCAATCACAGTTCAAAAGCTGATTATTTTTGAGATAGGTATGAATCCAAGAATCTGTGGACAATGTTTGGGGGGCGTGGTAGACATCAGCGCAGCCCTACAGTGGGCTGGTACCATGCGGGCACTTGGGAGGTGGGTGCAGAGAGAGTGAGGCAGTGCAAAAACAAAATCCTCAAAGAAGGAGCAGATGGACTAGAAAAATGCAGATGAAACATTCAAACACATTCCATAACAAGCCCATGACTCTTGGTGATACCGGTAAATGAGGACATGGGTGCATGAACAGCTGTCCTGGGAAGGCAGCAAAATGTCCAGTGCAAGGACATCTGTGCAGCTCGCTGGGCGAAAGCATCTGTAGGAGCTCACACAACCAATGCAGCAGCCACTGCATCTGTTACATTTAGGGGAATCAAGTTCAGTGGGGCTGGACAAGGCTACATTTTAAACATCTCTTCAAGGGCCAAAGTCATAGCATAAGGCGCTCTGATCTCCCCTGGGTTGGATAGTCCAGATAAGGAGCCCAAATACCCCAGGTCCTGGAGCTACCCGCTGCCTATGGCCATTCCTGTCTCCCTCAGCAAGCTTCTTTGATATACTCTTGAGGATGCGAAGGAGCCAGAGTTTTGGTCACATGTGGGTTAACCCGTGTGCACAGGTCTCTTGCCTCAGTATGGAGTGTACTGAGCTGTCCATCTATCTCTTAACTTACACTAAATCAAGGTATTCTATAACGCCCTTTAGGCAGTGGTCTCAGAGAATCTTTACACTGAGTTTTCATCAGCATTAGGTATCCACAATATTAAAAAAAATTTCAAAGAAGAAAGCCCTTCCCTAACTTCGCCAAGTTCACCCAACCTCTTCTCATTTTTGCCACACTTTTACAGGGCTTCTTCACATACCTTTGTGGTCTCACCAGTCACAGCCATCCCTTGGGAACCACTTGGTCCCTCCCTTGTTGTCATGGTAGCACACACTGCTGCAGAATGTAGTTCCTCTTGTACCCTCCTGTGTCTACAGTTTTCATAATTACTGCCTCGATGAGTATCCCATATGTCTTGGTTACTTTTCTCTTGTTGCTGAGACAAAATACTCAATACCCAAAATGAAGGAAGGAAAGGTTTATTTAGCTTACAGTTTGTGGAAGTTTCAGTCCATACTTGGCTGGTTCTGAGGCAGAGTGGCACATGGCAGAGGGCAAACTGTTCAGGGCAGCATAGCTCAGCAAAAACAACCAGCAAAAGGGAAGAATGGCTGCAAGCAGCCTCCTTCCTTCCCTTACATTGTAAACAGGCTACCCCTACCCAGGGGTCATGAACCTCTCACACAATCTCCATGCCCTCCTCTTCCACAGGCTCAGGATACGTACAAAGTAAGCACCTTGGCTGCTTGCTGACTCACTCAGCTAAACCTCTAGACTCCCAAGTTGACACAGTGTATCAACCGTAACACCATATTTTTCAAGAAAAAATAATTATCTCCCATTTTAATGGTTATAAGACCAAACTGTAGAGTCAGAGAGGCCTGGAGACAAATCCTCGCTTTGCTATTTACCATATGGGTGACTTTTGTCCCTTACAGGGTTAGTCTCCCCTCCTATTAGAAGGAGACAGTGACCACTCCCTCCTAGCACTGCTGTGAGAATTACATTGAGACACTAAACATGAACCAAGCATAGAGACTGCTATGGAGATGGTCTCAACGAATGGAAGCTATTTCATTAATAGCATCATTTTTATGATTCTCCTTTGGAAACTTAAAACAGGATATAGCGGAGCATTGAGCAATTCTGGGGAGTGTAAGCTTCTTCTCAGTTTCTCAGCCATGACAAGGTGGATTGTGCCCCTCTCTATGGGGAAGAGCATGGGGAACAGCTGCTCCCCCAATCAGACTGTACCCCACACTCTGCTCTCCACCCCACCTTCCATTCCTGATATCCCTCTTAGGTGGGGATTTACCTGCCTGAATTCATTGCTTGCCCTGAGTGCCACTTACACTTCTGTAAAACTGCAATAACACTTGGGGACACCAAGGCATGAATCAGTTCCTTGAGGCAGAAACACTGACCAAAGCACAGCTGGCCAGGCTAAAAGCATCAGTGCTGCTTAGAGGAGCTGCCCCTTTAAGATAGGGAGCTCTCCGGGTGGGAATGCTGTGTTCACTGATATTCTACGCCTAAAGGGTGCAGGTGCAGATCAACCCTTAGACCTGATCAGAAGGTGAAGGCTCTTCTTAAAAGACTCAAAAGTATGTGAGGAAGCTGTATATGTGTATAAAATAGGCCCATGGGCCCCACGGCTGCTCCGCTGTGGACCCCGCGGCTGCTCCCCTGTGGGCCCCGCTGAGGGCACCCCACACACTGGACCCGCCCCCACCCATAGCACGGCGACGGGGCGGAGCCAGGCGGTCCGCTGTGAGCATAGGTGCTTTTCCACCTCCTACCCATGTATGCTATAGTATACTCTGAGGCAGCTATATCTCTTCCCAAGGCGAGAGTCCAGGGGTATAGATAAACCCAGGAATACAGTTATTATCACAGGGAAGAAGACTGACTGAGTGGTAGGGCAACGGAGATGAAGGAGAAGAAAACTGAGTGATCAAATGGGCCATCATCTGTGTAACTGAGTAACATGTGAAGGTAACATTATGTAGGACAGCATCCAGAGCTAATTCCCTTCTTTGTTCTCTATAATTATGTATTTCCTCAATTGTTTTTGTATTAACAGAAGTGAAGATAACTTTATGTTATACAGCATCCAGTGCTAATTCCCTACTATCTTCTCTATAATTTGGTATTTCCTTTAATGTTTATGTGATAACTGATGTGAAGATAACATTATGTAATACAACATCCAGTGCTAATTCCCTACTATATTTTGTATAATTTTGTATTTTCGGTAGTGTTTATGGCTTATTCTGGTTCATATGTCTCCATTCTTTTGTCTTTAAAAAAAAAATAAAAAAATAAAATAAGCCCATGGGAGAGTTATTATTTCTGTAGATGAATGCCTACCATTTGCTTCAGGAAATCTATTATTAAGCATTCATTCATTTAACCACTTTTTATTGAATATCTATTATGTATATATGCCGAGGATACTAAGACTGATCAGGCAGAGAAGCTGTTTTTGGATACTGACAGCCATGATGTAGGTAAGTGTGTCTGTGCAATTTTACATGCATGACTATGTAAAATTGCAAAAACAAACAACACCCTCAAAGAAGGAGCATATGCATGTGAGTACAGAGAACAAGCAAATAACACCAGAGGAGACAGCTAGACAAAGCATTACAGGAGGCTCGATAAGGGACCCCTTTTGTCTAACCCCCACACTCCTAACCTCCCTTCTCCTGCTGCTTTTCCCCATGGCATTTATATGTACATATTATGTTATTTATTGTTTTTATTCTTCATCTTGATAGGATGTACCCTCTCTGTATAGGATGTTGTGAGCTTTGGTGCACCCCAACTGCCTAGAATAAAGCCTGGCATGAAGAAGGCACTCAACAAATTTCTCTGTCGAGAGGTAGACATCCATCCACTCATCTGTCCATCCATCTGTCCATTCGATAAGTACTTTTTATCCTCTCTATGCCGAGCATGATTGCTGAAGTACAAAGATGTTTACAGTCCTCTCCATGTCTGGCAACACAGACAGAGGAGGAAGACTTCCTGCTCAGTGCCATGGGGTGAGCCAGGGCTCAGCAGCGGGAGCTTGGGCCACATTCTAGAGCAGGCACCAAGCTGGGTGGAATGGAGACTCACAGGGTAAATGACAGCTGAGATGCTGTGGGTATCGAGTCTAGAGAGCCAGACCCCTGGCTGTGAATCCCACGGCTGCCAGCTGAGTCCCAACATCCTCAGAGGCACAAACTTTGATTTAAAATAACTCGTTCACTACAGACTTAAGACTCCACCAAAGCCAAACCAGCAGATTTAGCCCAAGGGGCGCAAAGCCAGGCAGTAGAATGCCCAGAGTACTCTCTTCTCAGCATCCAGACCTTTCTGAAACTTCACGCTTTGCCTGTTTTCAGACCACAGAGGCATGGGCTCCCATATGCAGGCACACAGTGAACACACTTGGGCTGTCTCCAGCTTTGCAAAGTTATTCCACCCAGAAAAGAAAGCCAGGTGGGGCAGACACACCTGCCTGGCTGTGTGATTGCCTGCTGCCTTGAGGGGAAGAAGCCTTGTTTGTTTAAGCAGCGTGAGCCTGGGAAAACCAGGCGTGGGCAGCAGCTTGAGGTACCCGTATGCTGCCCCGGCTTGGGTTGCGAACAGCCAGCATCAGGATCACTTATTGGACACTGGCGTACACCGGGCTCCATGCAGGCACTGGGAAAGTCACAAAGAATGTAGTATCTGGAAGAGCTCAGGTCTGACCTCAGTGAGGGGGAGGAGAAGCTAGAAAGATTGACACATGGAGGCACCATTAGGTTGAAGGCTGCTACGGGAAAAATAGCAGGTAAAACTCCAAGGTAAATGAACGTTTGTTTTTCCTAAATAGAGGAGACAAGTAATCAATCACCTGCTTCCCCAGTTAATCCATTTGGTGAGTCCCTGTTTTTAAATATTGGATTTTCTTGAAAGTTGGATGTGATGATACACGTCTGTGATCCTGGCTGCTGAGGGGACTGAAACAGGAGGATCACAAGTCCAAGGTCACCCTGAGCAATTTAGCAAAACCTTGTCTCAAAGTAAAAATTTTGTAGAAGTCCTAGGGATGAAGTCAGTGGTAGAACCCTGGCCGAACATGTGTGAGACTCTAGGTTCAATCTTAGCACTACAAAAATAAAAATAAAGAAGCTCACCTCACAAGCAAAAGTGCTGACGGCAGCCACCCTAGAGCTACGTCCAGCCATCAAGGTGACCAGGAGGTCCCTCAGGTGGGGGGTGGGGCTATGCAGGAGCTAAATGACTCCTCCACGGGGGAAGTTGGGCCACTTGGGCGAAATCTGAATCACTCGCCCAGAGTTTTGTCACTGCTGGTCCTGTTCCCAGGCAGGCTAGGATTCTGGAGGAAAGTGGACCTCACTCCCATCTGCCCCCACTCAGGAGTTCCTAACCGGCCACACTATAAAATGCCTGGGACTAACACAGGGGCAGAAAACACCTAAATTACAAGAGGTGGTCAAGAAATACCATGTGTGTTTAAATTTTTAAAAAGTATGACAGTAAAAGACCCCCTTCCACTAACTCTCTCCAAAACACTGCCCTCCCTCACTTCAAATACGCTTACCCTACCATCCTTGCCTCTTTCTAAAGCAGTTCGGGAAGTTGTGCTTTGTGAAGTGTGACCAAAAGCTACAGTGAGTGCTGTTATGGTTTGTGTCTAGATGTCTCCCCAAAGCCTCATGCACTCATGGGGCTGGCTTCTAGAGTTTTTGATTGACTCATGTTCCAGTGCTGGGATTGTGGGTGTGAGTGCTACACGCACCTGAGGGTGAGCAGCCTGCACACAATATAAGGGAGGGGAAGAGGCTTGCTCTTGCTCATCCCCCTTTGCTCTTGCTGCGTTTGATGTTTTCCGCTGCCACCAACTGTTGCTCTCTGCCATGTGCCACTCTGCCTTGGAGCCAGCCGAGTATGGACTGAACCATCTAGAAGCTGTGAGCTAAATAAACCTTTCCTTCCTTCATTTTGGGCCTCAGGCATTTTGTCTCAGCAACGAGAGATAAGTAACCAAGACAAGAGCTGATGCCAAGTGCCATGCAATGGAAAGGTGGGCTTTTACACACTGGTGTCCTTGCCCACCTTATTCACTGGATCTGGGGCCCAGTGACTTCAGGCTCTGCCCCAAAATTAAAAAGTATCATGAAAGGTAAACATGATTCAAGACACTCAGGCAGCCAGAACAGCCAAAGGAAAGACACTCATGGAAGAGTTCTTCCAGACCTGCTTCAGAAAGTGGCAAGAACAAAGGGATGCATTTGTTCAAAGTATGTGTGGGGGCGGGGGTATTTTGAAGGCGATTAGTGGCAATGTGTCTCTTACTGCAATAAAAATGTCTTTTATTTCAACACACTCTGTTTTTTCCAATCACGCCACCTATGTGGATATCAAGGTGTGTGAAGAGCACCCCTCTCCAGGTAATTATGTGGCCCAGGTCTGGGGGACTGGTACTTAAGGTGGCTTTGCCTGTGAGTACAATTGTGAATGAAAAAGCCCAGTGTCTCTGACTCTAAGCAGCTGTGCCAAGAAAAGTGAGCTGACCTGCCAGGCACTGATAAAAGTGACCCTAGCAATAGGCTTGGACCTTCTCCCACAAGAGCAGCCTGCTAGCCGTGCATGGAGGACCAGTGTACACACGTGAAGCAGCCTGCTTCAGTCTGCTACAGGACTTTTCCAAGCTGAGTCATGTCAGGAAATGCTACCTGGTGTTAAGCCTTGTAATCCTACCCAGAAACCTCATTTCCCATTTCTTTTTAATTGTTTCCTCTCTCTGTCCAGGGGAGCAATTTAAGTCACACTGATCCCCCACTGACAGCCTATTGGGTGACAATAGGCCAGAAAAAAAGAAGGCATCCCAGAAATAGGAGACCACTGTGAAAAATACCTGCCCAGGGTTTCATTAAGCCCTGGGAATTAGGACCACTGCCCACTGATTTAATTGTTCAGAATGTAAGGGGAAATAGCAGGAGAGTGTATTTTTGGTGGTCTTCCAGCTGCTTCAGACAGGGACTGCGACTTGGTCATTCGCTGGCAAGAATGTGCTGAGCACAATGCCTGTGCCATGCTGAGCATCAATAGCTGATAATCACTGATATTTGGTGAGCTCTTCGATGCCAAGCACTGGGCTGTGCTTGCTTAGGATACATTATCTAATTGAATCCTCCCAAATGCCCTGAATGCCTTGCTGTTGATTGACTCTCAGTTTATGATCACGACTGGATCGGCCCTGGAAGGTTAAGTAATTTTTCTAGGATCACAGAGCTAAATTATGGACACTGAGGTTTAAACCCAGGTCAAGCTCCAGCCATAGCTGCCACAGCCCTTGGAGAAATGTCCGAGGAAGATTGCTCAACCCTGCAAATCTCTTCTGGGCACTGTCCTCAGAAATTCCCTCAGAGAACATTTGAACTCTGTTTCGGTTCATTTCCTCTTGCTCAGCTTCGTGGTGGAGAATAGCGTGTGGCAACTTCTGAGAAGGAGGGGGCAGCAGGGCCTGGCGCCCAGCAGGCACTGAAAGGCAGCAGGGTTTTCCTGACCCCTGGAGAGGGAAGGCCTGAAGCACGGGCAGCCAGCAGGCCCTGTATGCACCTCACCCAGCCCCGCTGCACCCCACCTTGAAGAGAGAGCATCACTCACTGGCTGAGAAGTCAGAGTACCGCGCGGACAAACACGCCTGTGATTCTACCGCATGTCCACAGATGGGGCAGGGAGCGCTTTCAGGTCCCTTCTGAGCAGAGGTCCTTAGGCGAAAGGTTGCCTCGGCACCTCCACAAAGCCAGGGCTCCGCGCCATTGGACACCATGACTCTCCACGCCCCTCTAGTTTATCTGACCATGTCCAAAAGTTGAACTTGCCAGAGGGAGCTGCTAAAACTCAGATTGCTAGAGCTGATCCCTCCCTTCCACAGTCGCAGCTCTGGAGCAGCCCCGGAACTGCGTCATCAACAAGTTCCCACGTGGTGCCCATGCAGCTGGGCTAGGACAACATTTAATGTGTCCAGAAATCCCACCGGAGGATCTCTGATGCCACGTTATCAGCACCAGGGACACCGTTCCTATAACCCATGCTTAAAATGCAGTTCCAAGATAATATGCCATTTAAAATCTCGAAAGCACAGAGAGGAACCAGCAGTATAGGGAGTGGAGAAACGAGGACAGGCTGAGCCCTGGTGGGTCAGTTATTTAAGAAACCTCTGGAGGACCAATAAACAGCCAGCTGAGGGGCTTGTGCGGAAGCCCTGTTTATGGCGAGGCTTTCCACCTTGTTCCTAAGGGTACTACAGTCAGTCTGGACAAAGCCGGCCCTGCCCAGCCAGCCCAGGCTGGACCTGTGCCATGTGCCCTCTTCTTCCCAGAGAAAGTGAATTTCCCTCCCAGGCACAGCACAGTGCTGTGTTAACATTCTCCTCCCCAGGAAAGAGTGTAAGGGCCAGCCTGGACCCTTGGTTGTAGTGCACACCTCGGCGGGGGGGGGGGGGGGGGGGGGGGGGGGGGGGGGGGGGGGGGGGGGGGGGGGGGGGGGGGGGGGGGGGGGGGGGGGGGGGCAGTCTTTTCCCTCAACTGCAATCTCATACATTTCCAGAAAGCACCAGCATCAGAAGCCGAAACAGAGATTAGATTCCTGGCATTTCTTATCAGAAAGGCTTCACCCAGACCCTTCCCCCTGAAAGGAAATCCTTCTCTCCTGGGCCACTTGGTAACCTTCAAATGTCCCCTTAAAACTCAGCTCCCCAGGCAGGGCGCCTCTTGCAGCCTCTACATGTTCTCTCTTCTGAGCCCATGCTTTCACAATATTTTTGAGCCCGAGCAAATTAAAACCCTTAGCCAGGGCCCTCCCCAGCTGCCTGCTCTCCCTGCCATTTACCACTGGCTGGGCATAGAGGAAACCCTTGCCGAATTCTTTTTCCCTCCAGCTCAGAGGCTACAGAGAGACAGCTGAGGGGAGGAGGGAAAGAACGCGTAGAACAGGTGAGGAAAGCTGTCTCCCTTAGGAAAGAAAAGAAACAACTGTATAGGTCTGGCTGCTTCCTGGGGGTTTGCAGGAGAGCCTGGTAGGGTGGGGTGGGGCGTGAGGAAGTGAGAGGAAAAGGGAAGGATGTGACACAGGTAGCTCTGGACTGTTCATATGGATTCTACCTACAGCTGAAAAATCCAAGGAAAGAACTGAAATTGTCCTCATCCTGGCTGCAGTGTTACCCTGGGACTGGACCGCAAAGCTCAGCTTTCACTGGACGGCAGCTGTGGGCCCCTCTCATCTTTGACGCCGCAGCATCTGGCACAGAGCCTGGCTCCTCACGGGGATGCTCAGAAAGGCTTCGCTTCTTCCCTCTGTGGACCCCAGGGCAGCCCTTCATGCAGACATGGTGGCAGCATAGAGCAGGAGCTAACAGAAAACCAGGGGACAGAAGCAAATGAAACATCCCCCTAAACCTCCCCGGACTGAATACCAGCCATACAATGCTGATCTTGGCCAGGTGCCCACCATTTACCAGCCCTCTGCAGGCCTCTGGAGTATGGCTAATTAAAGACATGGTTACTCATTTCATTCCCAAGTCACTATTTAAGGAAGTAGAATCATGCCATTCCTATATGGCCTCTGACCCTACAGTAGAGGCAAACAATGGCAGGGCTTGTCCAAGCCGAGGTAAGTACAGAGCTGTTCAAAGAGCAAGGGTGGGGTGTGGGGCACGGCCCCACAGCTGGGCCAGCTGCTGGCCGGTCCTGACTCAATGCCTGCCTCTCTCCCTCCCCCAGGGGCCAGGATCCGGGCACAACCCCTCCCTTCTCTCCCTGCTAGACTCTCCTGGGTTTCCTGGGCATACTCGGAGGCTCACAGCTGCCTCGGGGAAAATACCAGCGATCTCCTTGTGGATCTCAAGGGGCAGCAATTCAGAACATTTGGATTTTTCAGTTATTTCTTTAAGAACTGAAGGAAAACATAGCATCTCACCAACAAACTCTTATAGAGATTTGCTCTATGCCAGGCCTGGAACTGACAAATAGGAAGACAAATAAATGAAATAGAATTTCTACCCTTGAGGAGTAACTTGTTTTATGGGCAAGGTGATTTGTACCTATAGTCCCAGCTAGGCGGCTGAAGCAGGAGGGTTGCTTAAGTCTAGGAGCTCAAAACCAACCCAGACAACATAAGTGACTGACTGCACCCCTTTGAACAAAAAGAAAAACAAAGAATATGCAAATCCCTGACTCACAAATGACTTCTGTTCTGGGAAAATGTTCATAAGTTGGATTAGTTTGTAAGTCTGACAAAATGTTCTTAATGTGAAGTCTGTTTGTATCTGTGAAAGTTCACAACTCAAATGTTCATAACTCAGGAACTTACTGTATCCAGTCTTATAGATGAAACAGATATACACTAATTGTACCAGTGAGGAGTAAGTGTGAAGGTAGAATTGTGTGCTATGTAATAGTGATAACCTGCACAAGCACCTGCCTGGCAAGTGCAAGGTCCTGAGTTAGATTCCTGGTACCAAAAAAAAATAGTGATAACTTCTAACTGGTAGGAAAAGAAGGTATGCCAGAAGATGAGAATGTATAGTGGGTTTTGAGGGTGAATTATGAGTTCTTTAGGTACCCTAGTGAGGGAAGAACATTCTTAGCAGGGAAAAAGCATATTGAAACTCATTTAGAACACAAAGAATTAAGTTGAGTCATGTAGTTTCAGGAGGTCTCAAATTTTTCTAACAAAGAGATAATTCATGAGAGGAGGCTAAAGGGAATGAAGACTAGTCTAAAGCACCCTACGTCAGCATGAAACTTCTTCAACCCATATTCTATCATTTTTTAAAAGTATGTAAATTTTACATCACATTCTCATGTGTTGTGATATTAAAATCATGTTTTTAGTTTCTAGTAACATCATTAGACTTTCCAAACACACTGTGGACACACTTGGCCCTCTGTGGACATGCAGCCACAAGGTGACCCTTGGCATCAGACTGGCCCGGCACACCCCTGGGGTCAGAGGGAGCCCATCTGCAGTGCAGCCTGAGAACTGGAAAGCCATTAACAGAGGGTGAGCGGCCAGAGCTGGTCTCCAACTGCACACACGACTCCTCACACTCATACCCAGGGCTGTCCCCCCAGGCGTGACCACACTGGCAGTATTTTCCAAACCCCTGTCTGGAAGATCAAAGTTTGTCTTGGCGCCCTAAAGCCCTGTCTGTCTGCCTCTTGGGTTGATTGGAGGATGATACCACTGGTTGGGACAGGGGGTGCCAACTGAGCTAAGACAGAGGGGACAAAGTGGAGGCCACACCAAGGGGGCAGTTGCTTGCTGGCCAATCAGATGCAGGGCACCACTCATGTACAAGCTAAGTCCCCACTCCCAGTGCCATGTGACAGCTGCAAACTCTGAGTGTGGCTCCAGGATTCAGAATTTATTAAACCTCCTTGGTGTTCCAAAGTGCAACCAAGCTCATGCATCAGAGAGCGAGACTAGCACACCACACAACCGTGACTCTCCACACCACAGTCTTCTGGGGCCAGAGATGGGGGGGCCCCTGCCTTGTGCCCTGGTCCTGGCAATCTGAGTCTCCAGGGCTGGGGACTGGGCACCAGTCTGGGCCTTAGACCCGGAAAGGAGCCAGCCTGTCCTGTCCCTACACCGCAGGGCACCTCCTTTGAAATTTTTCAGGTCATGCATGGGTGCCCAGATCTGCAGGAGCTGGCAAGGTTGTCCCCTGAGGCTCCCTGAGTAGGTGTCCACAGAGTTCAATGTCTCCTTTGTGCCTTTGAGAGTCTCAGGACGCCAGTGGCTGGCGCAGCTCCACCAGAGATGTCTGGGTCACTCTCATCACCCAGAGCACTGTTTTATTGCACCAGAGGCGGGGTTACCTGGGGTGTTGACATGGGTCTTGGGGTGACTCCCTTGCACCAAACACAGGGCATGTACTCACTGTCCACTGTAGACCCTGTGAGGTCCACGTGTGGGTCCTTCATGGCTCTTACCTCTCTGCTTTGGGACTGTCCATGGGTCCACAGCACTGACCACAAGGGCTGTAACATTAGCCCTACATGTCCCACTGTAACCACCCAGAACAGCCCCCACTGTTGTTGGGGGCTGCACTGTCTTCCCAGGGCCATTTCCCCTCAGCACCACCCCACTGGCCAGCATCTTCTCTTCTCTCCCAGGGATGTGGTCCCACCCTGCTGTCCCTGTGGGGACATTTGCAAGAATAGGACTGCTCTGCTCTCTCCCTGCAGGCCTCCACCCTCAGGCTGGCGGAACTGTGTGGCAGCAGGGTGCACTCCCTACTGAAACCTATGATATTCTAGGAAGGCAGTAATTACTACCTGACAAGTTCAGAAAACAGCTGGAGGACACTCTGCATTTACGCTGGAAAACTTCAAAGTGCCAGAAACTAATGATGTTTATACCTTTTCTTGCATTCTAAGAGAAGGCTGGCATTTTGTGTTCTTCCTCAACAGGGAGGCACCAAAACAACTTCACAAGAGCCACTGCAGCCAGAGTTCACCTGGGCACACTGCCAGGCACCGAACACTCTGAAGGAGCGGTCTGAGGGGGCGGGGTTATAATAACAGTGACGTTGTCATAATTGTTCACTGCCTGCCTCTTCTAGTAGGAAACATGAAAGTAATCAGGGACGGCGCATTTGACACTAAAGTACAATAGGACCTGCCTGGACTCTGCAAAGAATTTCCATGTGCACTAAACAGACAATACATACAGTCATGTACCACACAGTAACATTTCAGTCAACCATGCACTATATAGGCAATGGGGGTCACTTAAGATTATGAAGGAGCTGAGAAATTTTCATCATCTGGCATTTTTACTATTCCTTTTCTAGGTTGAAATATATATATATATATATATATATATATATATATATATTTATCATTGTGTCAAACCACCTACAGTATTCAGCATAGTAACCTACTGGGTACAGGTCTGGTGCCCAGGAGCAGCAGGCTAGGCCATCATGGCCCAGGTGCGCAGGAGGCGCTCCATCTGGGTTGGTGCAAGGTCCACGATGTTCTAGCAATGGCAAAATTGACTAACGATACATTTCTCAGGATGTCATTGAGTGACACGTGATTGTAATAAATCTCCTCTGCCCATTCTCATTTTTCTTCCATACTTCTCTTTGTTCTGGATACTGAGATAAGTGTGGTTTTAGAGATGAGAGGCCCAGCAGATGGTTGTCCCAGGGCCCTTGAAGGCCAATCCTGTGGGTCCCTTGGGTGTCTTATTCCCAGGCCTCCAAGGGTTCTTGTTGGGGACCTGTGGTGGAGCGTACGCCCAGAGCAGGCAGCAGGAGTCCCCATCTCTGGTGTCAAGCAGTGATGGAGCGGCACCATGGGAGTTCGAGGCTTTGAACTGCATCCCCCTAAAGTGCACATGAAGCCCTAGCCCCTCGCCCCCACCCCGGTACCTCAGAATGTGACTTGATTTAGGAACTGCCAGCCTCACTCAGTAGGAGTCCTTATTTTAAAAACGGAAGTGGGAGATGCTTATAAATGGGCCAGGCTGGGGGCCTAGAAAGCCCAGTACCCAGGGAGATGCCACATGGATATGAGGGGCATCTGTGATATGTGACTATCTGTGAAAGGCGTCAGACACCAGCAAACCGTGAGAAGCTATGAGGGGCATCTGTGATATGTGACTATCTGTGAAAGGCGACAGACACCAGCAAACCGCGAGAAGCTATGTGAGAGGGCCAGAACAGGCTTTTCTTCACAACCCCAGGAAAGGTGCAGCCCTGGTCACCTTGGCCTTTGACTTCTCTGGCACTGTAAGGCAGTGTTAATGCCACTTGTATCACCCAAGTTGCAGTGCTTTGCTTTGCAGCCGTGGCAAACTAATTCAGAGGGGTTCCTCAGGGAACCCAAGGAAAATTCAGTGCCTAAAGTTTCCAAGTGGATTAAAAAACAGCCAGCTGAAGCCTTCCAGGTGTAAGAGTTGGAAAGCAGCAGAAACTGTTTCTCCAAATGACCCTCTTTCATGCACCGAACACCGCTGCAGGAAGTGTCACAAATCTCAGCGAACGTTCTCAGTCTGCTGAGAGCTAGAAAGAAAGCTGGCTTGTTCTGTGCAAAATGCCTGGCTCTTCTTCATACCTTTCCTAGTGTCCATCTTTCAGCTAAGGAGAGATCACTGCATTAAATCTGGCGATTTAAATGCTCCCCTTTCTACCGACAAAGTAGCTTTTCTTGTTAATCAACTAAACACCTGAGATCTCTCTGGCTAAGAGGAAAGGTTTAGAGTGAAAAGTCCTTAAGGTGCTGGATACAGCTGGAGAACCTTGGCGTTGAAGAGGATCTTCCTACGGGCCCTGGTCTGGCCCCATTAGAGGAACCCTTGGGTTCGTTCCCTGGGGTCTTGGACCACAGTGACCCATGCATTGCCCACCAGATTAAGTCCCTTGAGCCCACCCTACCACAGGGCCCTGTTTCCATGACTTTTAATTGAATCCTCCCACCTAGCTTCCCCTTGTGCCAGAGACTGCTCTTCTTCACCTGATTATCACACAGAAGGCAGGGCCAAAACTAATCGGAATTCACAGACTCCAGAGTGCAGAGGGAAGGCCGGAAAAGAATGGCTAAGACATCTGCAACACTTTTCAGGGTCACACAGGCCCGTGAAAAAGGTAATATACAGAACAGGAATGAAAGCCCCTGGGAGGGTGTGGGTGCTGAACCTTTTTCACTGTGAGAGTGTAACTAGAACCTAGGGATTCCTTGGCCCTTTTGACCTCTGGAAATCAGTGTCTAATTAAAGAGTCTGAGGCTTACCCATCTTGCTAAGTAAGACTTAAGCAGAGCTAGGGAGCTTTAGATAAAGTCCTTCTAAAATAAATACAAAACAAATAAAGTACTATCTTCCATCCTGACAGGGTCTCTCAAGTTCCTTCCAATGAGTAACTTTGGAGGGAAAAGAAGAAAGAAAATATATGAAATTGTTCAGTCCCAAGTGAGCTTCATTTTTGAGCTCTCTGGCAGGTTCTCACACACCAGCCACTTGTCCTCCAGCTCCCCACAAATTCCCGTGTTCAAAAAGTCACAAACACCTGGCACCATTCTGCGTTGCACCCTCCAGCTCTCCTGCTGCTTGGCTGCTGCTGCTGAGATGAAGTTCGACTTCATGCACGGGGCTTCTAGTCTGAACTCCTGGGTTTGAATCCCAGCCTTCCCTTGTGCTAGTTATCTGATGATTAAGGACTTGATTTTGGGGTATAATATTAGTGCTGTGTGGGGCTTCACAACCCCTCATGAGGATGACATGAGGGCGTGAATGCCGTTTCTGGTAAGCTGTGTAAGTGTTCACTAAAAGGGCTGCAGCCCACTCATCTGACCTGCAGCTATGGACCATCTCGCCAGTCTACAAGAAGAAAAAAAACAGGCGGGGGTGTGAGCTGGGTTCTCTAGTCCCCCAGCCTGGCCCAGGTATAGGTGGCTCTGAGCCTGGCTCCTGGGCTGTGCTTTCAGATCAGGACACCACGTGTCAGTAGTAAATGGAAAGGATGGGGGATCGCTCAAAGAAGAATCTGTGTGCCGCACTTCATTCCCATCAGTGTGCATTTGTTGTTCTCATTTTTATGAGTATATGTTTGTGACATGTAATAAATGCATTCATCATGGGGGACTGGTACATATACATATGGTTTCATGATCCTTTTTACTTGTAGATCACAGGCTCCATGTCACTTGTATGCTAGAGACCCAGGATGAAGGCGTGAGTGAGACCTGGCCCCTCCCCCACAGCCTCTATGAATAGACAGGCAGTCATTCAAGAATAAAAATCGTCTTTCAATACATGTATGCTCTGAAGACGTGTTAGTGATTCCTTTTGTATTATATTATTTTTGCTTATTTTTATTTCGGTAAAAAGATTGATGCGCAAAAGAAAATCACACTGGTTTTTCTTCCCCCTGAATCTATTAACTTCATTGATGCTTGAGGTCAAATTAATTGTAACACAGGAAGTGGCTTTTAAAAGTTACTAAATAAAGCCAACCATATTTTCATTGAAATAGTTTCACAAAATAATATTTAAGTCCCGGAGAAGAACTTGTTCTGTAAATGAATAACTAAAACCCACTCAGTGTAATAAAGTAGGTTCTCTATGGACTTCCTGCAACAGAGGAAAGTTTATTAGTCTAAACTGAGCCACTGTATGAACTTAGAGGTAATAAATTGCACTGGGGGGAAAATCCAAACCTGCCGTAAGTGGCAACTCTTATTTACTTGCTCTGCTTCCCCCACTGACTCCAGGAACTGCTCACAAAGAAGTTTCCAAACATTACACCTGTAACCGGTTGTCCTCTCCAGTTCAGAACTGAAAAACCAAGTTTCCTCTCTGTGGAGGGCCAGTGATGTCTTATCCTTGGGAAGACAGCGTTTGCTTTTCAGCCCCTTTTTGTGCCCAAGGTCAAGCTGATCTCTTGGTTGAGATACATCTTTTCATGTCTAACAATGTCCCGCTGAAAAAGGAGCCGATTCTGGCCAACTAGCTGTCCCCTAGGCCAGCAAACGGATCTCCCTGCAGAGTGGAAAGTGCTATTGTCTGGCCTCCCTTCAAAGTGAGTGGACACAGCACAAAGGATCTCTCTAGGGAATCCTAGGAGTGTGCCAGGCACAAGAGGGGATCACAGTCTGGGTCAAGGTGCCCAGGAGTATGAATGTGCTACTTAGGAAGTCGCATGTGTGAGCTAGCTGTGTCTGTAGCTACAAGCCCAGGCGTGTATATCTCTATATTTTCAAGAAAGGAGCCTCAAATGACACCAACAAAGACTTCCCCTGACCCTAGACATCCCTAAGGATGTTGCCATCAGCGAATGGAAACAGTTTGTATTTAACATATCAAATAAATGATTGATTGAGTTCTATTGATTGATTGATTGACTCATAAGTCAGAAAGACTTAAGGTTACTCTAATTCCCTGCTGAAAGAGCTCTAATAAGTTACTAAGCTTCCCTAAACCTAAATTTATTTGTCTATAAAATAGGTTTGCGCACCTCTCCAGCTGCTTATTAAAGTGACTGTCATAAAGTAAACCTCAGTAAGCAGGAGCTATTATCAATACCAGTGTCATCGAAGAACAGTTCATTTGGATGCACCTTTGTGAGTCTGGAGTTTCAGATCTCTGTGGAGACAGACTGGATGGGTGGAAAGATTCTGATACACATTCGTGTACATGGATACTTTCCACAACAATGTGTGCTTAAATGAATCAGTCCCCTGGTGGTCAGATGTTTCCAGGCCTCCAAGAGTGAAACACTTCTAGGGAACCCAGGAAGCAAGCCTCATTTCCTGGTTCAAAAATCACACCTGTGAAACTCTAACTGGGTGGGAAATTCTTCTGGTTGACTCTCCTGAAGCCATGGTTCATTATCAAGTTATTTCTCCAGGTCATTCTGAGGTCATCTCCTTCCTGCAACTGCAGGGGAGGCCTACAGCCCAGGAATTCAGCTGCTGCCTCTGCCCAAAAGTCCACAGGAACACCTCTCCTTTCTTGAACACGTACTATGTGCCAGGCACCATGCAAACAGATTTATGCACATCTGATTATTTAATCCTCCAGCAGCCCTCCAGGGGAGTAGCTACAATCCCCAGTTAAAAATGAAGAATCTTGGGCTTAGCAAAGCCCAGTCATTCATCCAAGGTCGCAGCTTGCAAATGGAAGAGCCAACATTCCAGGTCCTTCTGACTCAGTGCCTGAGCTGTGACCACCAGGCTGTGCTTTTCAGAAGACCATTAATCCCACATCTCTTTCCCCTGTCACATGTGTTTTGATCACATCCAAGAACAAAAAGAGGCTTAAGATTTTCATTGTTATCACCTGCTGAAAAGCCACACAGACTGTGGTCCCAAATCCCAAGGTCCCAAGCCCTACCTTGCTCCAAGCTCTCCAGAACATTTCCCTAGTGTTCTGCACATCACATCATCATTTACCCCAGCTCCTGATTTCTTGTGACCTCTCAAACATCAATTAAGCAACTACTGTTGTTTAAATTTCAGTAGTTTGGCTAAGAAGCTCCTTGCCTGGAGCACCTGGTTAGAGCAAGAGTGCCACCTGGTGGAACATTTGGGATACTGCCAACATAAATTTCTTGGGCTGTGGGCAGGCTGGCAGCCTGGAGCTCACTGGAGATTGAGCAGTGGTCACACTGCTGGGAAACACCACTGGACAGCTGCAGGAACTACGCACCAATGCCCAGGTCCTAATCGTATTGAAATTCACAGGTGTTACTCAAACACAAGCTCCAGACTTTATGGACATCAATTTCTCATCTTCAAAGCCCAGGGCCGGGACCAGGAAGTAAGGCAGACAGCATGCCAGGGCAGAATCGCCTTCTTTTTGTGTTACATTATAAAATTGCATTTATTATAAGTTTTTTGCATTTTCAATTTTTTAAAAACTACTAAAAATATGATTTATCTTAATTAGAGAGTGGGGGGCACTTTTGTACATCATGTACTCAGCAAAGCCCTCCCTTGTCCCTCCCTAGCACTGGCCCTGCCAGAGCTCTCTCAATGCAGAGTCCATTTCCTCTCACAGCCCTGGCTCCCAGGACCTGGACACGCAGCCCCCGTCACTTGCCCACACGTCGTTCTGGCTCTTCGCACCTGAGACTGGCCTTGGGGTGCCTCACTGGTCCTGACCAGTGCTCCTGATCCTCTTGATGCACCAGTTCAAGTCAGAAGGGAGGACACAAACCAGCCTGTATGCTTGACTGTAACTTGGATAATCTGATGGAAAATGTTTGCTAGTCCCTGATTTCACTGAAGATCCCTGCTTCTTTGATAGGCGGCAAAACTAGCAGGCTGAAAAGCTGCTCTTACATTTGCCAGGTCCAGGACCCCCGGGCCACAATAAGCAGGTACAGAGCCACTTGTCAGCACCATGCATGGCCAAACCTCAGCTGTGGCGAAGTTCTACCTTGGGATGTTTCCTCCCCAGGAGTTGCCAAGCTTTATGTCCACCTGTGGCCAGGTTACCGTATAGCCCCATGTCTGGTATGGGTCTTCCTGATTCCCTGACTCACAGCCTAAGGCAAGGTGGGAAATTCTTTACCTGGAACTCATCAATGACCCTCTGGGACACAGTGGTTGGTGGGGTGGTGGCCTTGGAAACCCCTGAAATTTAACGACAAAGCAAAGTACTTCAGGGAAGATGGTTTGTCATGCTCCTGTCATTCTCCAAGGAATATTTGACCCTACAAAGGGTAAGAATCAGCACAGACTTCATAAAATCTGCAGACTTTGTCCAGAGTCTCTTTATGAAACAGACACAGAAAATGCCTTCCTGACTTGGCCCCTGTAAAAGCCAGCACCGTGGCCCTCGCAGGCTGTGTAAACAGCACAGGCGGTCATTACACAAAGCCCAAGCATCTCCCAGCATGCAGAACAGGGAAAACTCTTTCCTGATGAACTGGAATTTCAAATGAATGTCTACATTTCCTCCTTTGCCTTGCACTCACTGCTTAAAATCCTTCAAGTCTCACTGCGGTTCTCAGGCAAAGTTCTTTTTGGCAATTGGCAAACTTCCCCTGAATGCCTCTCCACCCCTTGGGTGCCCCCAGCCCCTTCGATCCTTTATCTCCACAGTGTTCCCAGGCACCATGGAGCACAGGACACACGCTCCTGTTATCACACATTTGAGTTTTGTACAATTATTTATGTAGTCATCTATCTTCCCCGTCGGATGGGGAGCCCAGGAGGTCAGCAAACCAAATCTTAATCATTTTGGAACCCTCAACACTTAACACGGAGTTGGTGTGTAAAAACAAAAGTGTTAATGAATGAATAAATCCATGAATGAAGGAACATGTCCCTACAACATTTGATTTCCTGAAATTTACCTTGGTGAGACTCCCGCAGACAGGAGTGTGTGAGTGAGATGCAGCCCCACAGTGCCCCAGGAGCCACACCAGGCCAGCTGCAGCACCCCCTCCACTCAGTGACATCACAGGAGTGCGCTGGGCCGGGCTGCTGTTGCTCCTTCCAGCTCACTGGTCCCTGTTGCCTCCACTCAGCAGGGAGACACCTAGCCAAGGGGATTCAGAGGAGAGCAAGACACTGGTAGATGCTCACTACCCAGGAGGGCCTGAGAAGCCTTGATCTCCCTCAGGATTCTTTGTCCCTATCCACAGTAAAGAACTGAACAGGAAATTAGTTTGACTCAACTTGCTTCCAACTCATAGTAAAGAGAGCTGGATTTCAGGCCCAGAAATGTATGGGCCATGGAGCCCAACAGTGACTTTTCCTCTGTGTCATCCCACCCCGCCCAAATGGAATTCATGAGAAGTCTGATAAAATCTTAGGGCAGCCACTCCAAGCCGTGTCTGTCCCAAACTTATTCCCAAAACCGGAAAGTGAGCTAGAGGTGGAGGCCTGATGGCTAGTTGTGTCTGCTTCCAGGACAAACCCTCTGGGGAAACCCCAGGTCCCCAGATAGCTATAGTCTTTATGGAATAGTCAGGTTGGTCTCAAACAAGATGAAAATTTTAAACACCAAACAGAACTTCTCTGTGAACTGCTGGGTGGGGCTTCTCATTTGGATTTGGTTCTTCCCGGTGGTATGGCCTGGCCTGGAGGGTCTCCTGGCCTGGAGGGTCTCCTGACCCTCAGGTGCTCCTGTCAGAAAGCCACAGAGCCACCTACAGCCTCTCTCACTGCTCCTCAGGGATGCTCGTCATGGGGCAAGGGCACTTTTTAAAATGCAGTCAGCCTTCCACCTATGGAACTAAGACTCAGCTAAACTCTGTGGGTAGAAAATACAGTCAGACCTATTGTGGCTGCAACTGTCCTGCACACATCCAGACTTTTGCTCCTCATTATTGCCTGAAGCATGGGGTAGGACAAAGACTTACACAGCGTTTATATTGTATCAGTTACTGTAATGCATTACATTATAATATAAGGCACTGTAGTGATGTTAGAAATGATTTAAAGTGTATAAGAGAATTGCTAACTTTTAAAAACACTACAACTTAAAAAAAAAAAAAAACTGGATCTCACTATGATGCCCAGGGTGGCCACCAGCTCCGAACACTAGAATGACTTGTAGGAGTCACCACCCCAGCTACTATGTCATCTTATGTAAGGGTCGAGCTTTGCTATCCCTGGATCTGGTATGCAGTGGGTAAATTCTGACAGGCCTCAAGGTTTTGATTCTTTGTTTTGTGAGCAACAACTTCACCTTTTCTGGTACGTGCTGCAGTATTACAGGTCTCTCTGCTGCAAAACACAAAAGCCCACACAATTAAGAAAGGAATATCCCAAATTTAGAGCAGGGAAAGGTGAAGTCACAGTACTGTTCAACCTCAAATCTTTGCACAGCTCAAATTCCCCCCTCCACCCAGATGTGGGCTAGAAATGAGGCGTATCCCATCCCCCATCACAGGGTTTTCTGTCCTCTATGTGTCCTATCAGTGATTCCAGATCTTAGATCTCTTTTTGGTCCCTTCTAATCCCATTAAGTGTGCAATAAATATTGGTCGATTGATGATAGCCTAGGAAATCCAAAGCCAAATTAAAGCTAAGGGCACTTTTATAAAAATATGACCCATGGACAAAAAGTGTTACTACAAGCCAGGCCTTTTGTTATACATTTAATGCTCACCAGAGCCCTATCAAGCAGGTATTTTTATTCTGCCTTACCAGTGCAGGACCAGGGGATGCAAAGAGTGGCTCGCTGCTGGGCTGGGAATCCCAGGATGATCTGATTCATGAGGCTATGCTCCCCCTCTTTTGGGAATTCCCAGTCTTTCAGTAAATAACCCAGGGAAGCTTTCACTTCCTGCGCACAGCAACAAAAACCCTGTCTAAAACAAGACCAAAGACCAGAGCAGGGAGTATCACCAGCAGGTTAGAGTTGTGTGAGCTCCAATACCTCCCAGGCCGAATCCACATACCTGCAATCCTACCGTTTCTCCTAACCTAACCATGGCTTTTCTTCTCATTCCTACCTACCTCGGACAGGCTTCAGACTATACCTTCTTGTCTCCTCCATTTGTCCATCCCTGAGCTGGAAACATGCATAATATGGTGCTTCTAAGGATACGTGTGACGCTGATACTCCCTAGTTGTGCTGAGAGCTGAGCCCCTGTTGGAGTCCGTTCCTCATTCTACCTGGCAAATTGAACTTCAGAATCCTCTTCAGCACAACTCATAAGGCCACCACTGCCAATCATCCTTACCTTGGGACAAAGTCCATTTGTTATGGTTGGCATATCAATGGAATTTAATCTCTGCTTCCTTCTGTCCTCTCTACCTGACCTTCCCAGTGTCTCTGAGAGGGCTGGTGGCATGGCTGGATGGCTGGATGGTTGGCACCACTCCTAATTCTGCTGACTTCACTCAACACCACTGCTCCTCTTCAAAACTTGCTCTTCATGTGAGGCATAGTCTGTGGTGTTTGTTACAGGAAATGGTGAGATTCACGGGTCATTCCGAGGCCACAGAGAGGTCTCTGTGTCAGCACTTCGTTTCTTACTCAGTCTCATTTCCTCCCCTCTCACATACGCCTGGGCTGACAGCCATCCACACACCCCACACTTCCTTCTTCTTTATAAAGTTCAAGCTGACAAGAGAAACTTCTTCCCAGCTACTTACCTTACTTGTTTTGTTTCTTCTATAGAAAGGGAAATTCAGCTTGATGGTGGGATATGTAGAAATGGCCAAAACTAAAAACTCCTTTGTGTCCTTCCAGTCCTCTGTGTCTTTACCCTGTGCCCTTAGCTGCTCAGAGTGTCTGAGTCATCCTGTGAGTTACCAAGGGGTGGGAAAGTGTGATTTTCCAAGGACCCCTCACATGCTTCTAAACTGATTCTAAATCAGTTCAGTTATGGTGATGTCTGGATATCCTTTCCTTCAGCAAAACACTGCTCAGTGTTCCAGAGGAAGGAAATGTTGAAACATTCTTATCCAGGAGAGTAAACAGAAATAAAATAATTCTTTTCTTCCTATAAAGCAACATTCTCATGATTGGAGTACAAGGAAATCAAAAGCATGTGGATTGTGTGCTGTTTAAATGAGCTTTTGTTTCACCTGAAAGCAAAAATGTGTGTGTGTGTGTGTGTGTGTGTGTGTGGTGTGGAGGGGTATAATGTATTTTACAAAACAGTATATACCGGAAGATAGCTGGAGATTTTCAAGAAACTCAAAATGTGAGCGGGATGGCCCAGCCCTCGTTATTAATATCTTGGAACCAGCTGGGGAGTAAAATTAGGCTGTAAAATTGTTGCACCATTTGTTACGCCAAGCTGGAAATAATGCATTTCTCATGTAGCTCTAAAGGAAAATAAGGCCATACTGAGGCATATGAAATGAGGTTTTGTGTCACTGTCTGTGTTTTGACATTAGTCATGATAATAATTCCTTTCACTGAACTCACAGACTGAAAGGTCAAAGTGCAGAGGTGAAGACAGTCCTGGCGCCGGTCTGCTGGCTATGCCCTCACAATAATGGTATCTTAGGCATGTTCGTTCACCCCTCTGTACCCTCATTTCCTCGTCTGGAGAGTGACAGTAATAACCATCATAATAGTCGGTACATTTACCACCCAGGTAAAGCACCTAAAGCACATGCCCAGTGCACAGGAAGTTCTCGGTACAGGCTCAGCAGTGCTATGTGACATCCTTCCTGGAACATTCTGCCACTAGATAATGCTGTGGCTCAGTTTCTCCCTTCAAATACTGACAAACATTTAGGTAGATTGACAATGAAAAGGAGAATAAATGAATAACTAAAATCAGAACATGAAAGTGGGGACATTACTACTACCAGTTTTATAGAAATAAAAAGGATCTTAGCAGACCACCATGAACAATTGCACAGCAGTAAGCTAGACAGCCTGGCTATAACTGCAATTCCTACAAACACAAATTACCTAAGTTGACATGAACAGAAATAGAAAATCACAGGACACCTACAACAAGAGATTGAACTGATCATCAGAAACCCCGCAATGGAGCTAGGTGTGCACCTATAAGCTGAGCTGCTCTAGAGGCTGAGACAGAGGATCACAGGTCCAAGGCCACCTGGCAACCTGGGAGACTTTGTTTCAAAATAAAGAATAAAGAGGCTAGAGACATAGCCCAGTATAGCATGTGCAAAGCCCAGGTTCCATGCCAGTACTGAAGTGGGGATGAGGAGGGGAACCTCCCAAGGAAGAGAACTTCAGCACTGGATGACTCCACTGGTAAATTCCACTAAAAATTTAAAGGAGCATTAACACTGACTACCAATAAGTTACGTCTTTTAGGACTCTGTCCTCCCTGATGCTTCCATGTAACATCACACATCTTTTTCTTTCTTTCCTTCTTTCCTTCTTTCCTTCTTTCCTTCTTTCCTTCTTTCCTTCTTTCCTTCCTTTCTCTTTCTTCTTTCTTTTCTTTCCATAGGCCGGATTGACCTGGAACTCACAATGATCCTCCTGACTCAGCCTCCCAAGTGCTGGGACTCTAGATGTGTGCCATCACGCCTGGCCACACATCCCTTACTCTCTCACATCAATTAATCTTTTCCTGGCACGCCTCACCATCTGGTTCACTGCACGCTTCTTTGCTTACTTATTTGTTCCTGGTCTTTTTCCAGTAGGATGAAGGTTTTATGTAAGAAGGAAATCTGTTGTTGGACTTTTTCCCCATGATGAATTGTTAGTCTCTAGGATATTGTCCTCCACATTATAACTGCTCAATAAAAATCAATTGAATAAATAAACAAATTGTCTGATCATTCCTTCACTGAGAGAGAATAGAATGGAAACAAGTGAGGACTTAGATACTGCAGAATTCCAGGAAATAGCTGGTTAGAAGACAGTAAGCTGTCAAAGGGAGGTAACCCAAACAGGAAAACAGAGGCAAGGAAGATTTCTGAAAAGCAAAGACGCTCGCAGTGTCAATTAATGCTGAGGGAGAAAGGGCAACAGGAGTATGGGTGTCCGTCAGACTGAGCTCACGGCTCGCCTAACTGAGAGCCTTTGGCATCTCAGAGCTTGAAGCCAAATTGGTTTGCTCCAAGATATTCAGATAACAGTTTCTCTTTTTTGTTGACATAATTGCACATATTTATGGGGCATGATACAATAATCCCATAATATCTTGAATGTGTAATGCTCAAATCAAAGTAATTAGCATTTTCAGCTCTCTACATATTTATCAGTTCTTTGTGTTGGGGAACTCGGAGCTCCTCTGGTTCTTTACAAAATAGATAATAAGTGGTTGGGAACTATAGCCACCCTACTGTCCTGTAGAACACGAGAACCTATTCCTCCTGCACCAGGGCTTTGGCACCCTTACCCATTCTCTGTCTGCCATCTCTGCCCCGCCCCTCCTAACCTCTGGGGACCACTGTTCTACTCTCCGCGAGCAGTTGTTTTAGCGTCCCACACCACTGTACTGCTTGCCTTTCTGCGTCTGTCTTGTTTACCATAATATAGTGCACCACCTCCAACCATGCTGCCGCAATGACAAGGTTTCATTCTCTTCTACCCTCAGCGTATTCAAGTAGATTTCCTATCAAGATATAACAAATGGGAAATTGCGAGAAAGGAAGAAGAGGTGAGGATATTGTTTTCAAGTGGGAAAGGGCCTGAGGAAGTCTAAAGCCTATGGAAGGAATCAGGCTGAGAGAAAAGAAGCAAACTGCGCTTAAGAGAGCTGGAGGCTCGGAGGAGGATGCGGGACACTGGGCTGAGCTCAGTGAGAAAGGACGAGCTCGCCTGCTCGAGGGCTACAGAGTGAGACAGATGTGGACTGTGGACCTGACTTACCGCCCAGCCTCAACCAGGCTGCAGGGTCCCCAAACCAAGTCCAGTGCTCTTTTTACTACATATTTTTGTTCATTTCTGTTTTTTGTCTGTTTGTTTTTCTTGGGAGCAATTGAGAATGTGCAGGGGGCGGTAAAGAACTAGAGGGCCGAAACCAGAGCAGATGAGTAGCAATACCCACTTCCATAGACTTCGTCATTTAAGTTAAAGATACTTCACCACTCCCGTGATGGAAATGGTTCCTGTAAAGGTCTCTCCACAGCCCTAACTAATCCCCTGCTGGGAGAATGGAGGTGTTCCCCAGATTGGGGAGCCCCTGGGGACCCGAGCCTGAGCAGCTTAGTCCCGTCCTGTCCTTTAAGGAACTAGGAGAGACCCAAGCTCTGGAACCCACACCAAGTGTGGCATTGAAGCCTCTGCCACCTTTGTGGCGCCAAGGCTGGGGGCAGACTAGCCTTGCCTCTGCTCTGCGGCCAACTCTGACCAATGCCTGGGCTCAGTGTTAGGAAGCCCATGCGTCCACACATGTGTTCCACTTTCTCCTGTGTCAATGCCTGGGCTCAGCATTAGGAAGCCCATGCGCCCACACATGTGTTCCACTTTCTCCTGTGTCAGGTTTATTAGCGAGAAAAACGCTGTTTTGGTTTCTATCTGTCCTTCCCTCCTGCCACCCACAGTAGGCTCAAAAAGGGTGAAGAAAGGGAATTGCTCTAGTAGGAGCTACATTACCAAAGTGGCATGTGAAACTTGAGTCTCAAAACCATTCCTTTTGAAATATAAAGACTCTGTCCCCCTCCCAAAAAAACCTTAAAGCAAAAAATGTTTTCTGATATGATTTAATAAGGAAAGTACAGTCTCCTCAGAGAACAATCATATTGTAAAAAGGACAACTAACCCCTTTGATAAATGTATAAAACCACAGGTCTGTGTTCATAATTCAGCTGGCTCAAAGTGTAAAGCTGGAGCTGATGGCTTCTTCAGCTCCTTCTAGAATCCCACAGTCTTCTCTCTGCAGACAGCCACTGCCACATCCCCACATCCACTTTCAAACTTGAGAAAATGACTCAGAATCATCACAGTATGTGAAGTCAGCACAGTGGAAACCACAGTGCGCAAGCAGGGGGAAACCTGCCAAAGCATGTTCTTTGCAGATGAGCGAAATGCTGCAGCGATTAGAAAGGCAGGTGCTGGCACCGCAGTTAGCCGTGGCTCCGTCTTCAACTCATTCTTTTCGACACTCATTCTTTCAGTGCTAAATCACCGTTCCTCATGATCACTTTAGAAGTGGTCACCATCACTGGAGTAATTCTTCGGTTCTCCGTATTTCAAATTGAGGACTCCTGAGTGTTCACCTTCTCTCTCCTGCTCCTAAATTTCTATTAGAAATTTCATCAAGCATTCTTTAGGCCTATTGGCGAGGACACAGACGATCCACAAAATCCTGCTTGTACAATGTTACTTGCCTGCTCCCTTAAAAACCAGAGGGGGTGGAGGCTTGTTCAAAGAATCTGTGGGACATGAGAGTATGTGAGAGGTTAGAAATCTAGGCTGACTAAGAGAATGAATGAAGAGGAGGCTGAGGGAAATCCTGCCTAACCCAGAGCAGATGCATGTGGTCCACACCCGACTCCACCTGCAGCAGAGGGCCTCTCGCCAGCCCGATCCTTGTGGCAGTTGTTACCAGCGTCCAGAGAGAAAACTGGGCCCCTTTGGATCACAGACACAGCACTCTCACCCCACCCCCAGTGGGAAAACAGCCCACTGGGAGACACTGCCTTAGGACGATGAGATTGGGTGGTGGAGGGCATAGCCTGGCCAGTGCCAGCAGACCTGCGCTCAGTGGGGGCAGAGTACTGTTAGCAATGATTCTGTGTCATTTTCGGGGCAGGCACCTCTCTTTCCCTCCCACCAAGCACTGCCCTCCCTCCTGTACAGCATCCCCAGGACGACATGGAGGGTACTTCTGACTACATAGATATTTCAGCAGCCTTCTCTGGCAGAATCCGGCCTCACCCCAGACCCCACTCAGTGACGCTATCACAGGTGACCGCTGCTAAATCATTTCCACTGTGGCAGTTAATAGAAGTGCAGTTTTCATTACAGTAAGGAAATTGAAATCTCAGCAGCCTCCGTGGGTTCCATCTGAGCCATCCTTCATTTCTCACCAGAAGGTGTGTTGTTTTCATTCCCCCTCATGATTAACCTTTGTCGGGAAGGGCAGGGGAAGCTGGGTAATTGAAATCCCCAGGAAATCTCCACATCACGCTGCCATCTTAACAATCTTCCTCAGCCAGCCTTCTACCAGGGCCCTGCAGAAGGCGGAAAGAAACTTGAAAATTTAAAGTGAAGGTATTATCTGGGGGGAAGTTCTGGATGGCCAGTCCGAGTTGAAAAACTGACAGAGATGTAGCCGGTACAGAAGGGGAAAGAGGAGAAGTGAAGAAAGGGTAGTGGTATCAAGGGACCCAGGTCATGAAAAGTTTCTCAGTTGTATTGCACAGTTTCCCCTGGGTGGGATATATTTGGGGCACCCACAATATCAGTGCCTCCCACTGTGGTCTGAATGTTTGTATCCAGCCTGAAATTCATATTTTAACCCTCCCCCAAGATGATGGTGGGGGGGTGGGACCTTTGGGAGGTGAACTCTCGTGGGCAGAGCAACACCAATATAACCCCCGAGGGACCTTGCTCCTTCTACCATGGGAAAACACAAGAAGATACCATCCACGAACCAGGGAGCAGGCCTCACCGGGCATCCGTCTTGGACTTCTCACCAGCACCTTGATCTTGGACTTCTCAGCCTCCAGAACTAGGAGAAATAAGTTATCTGTTGACTGTGAGCCATCCAGTCCATGGTGTTTTGCTATAGCGGCCAGAATGGACTAAGACATTCCCAACAGAAAGTAAGCTCTCAACTCTGTTTAGCATCCCGCACTCCAACAATTTGTTGCTCTGCAAATTTTCTCTGTAAGAGAAGTTAACTGAACAAGAATAGTGCAGAGTTACTTCCTCAGATCTTCCTTTGCTCTGAATTCTGGGTCATGTCTTGGCTCCTGATTTCTCAAAGGCCCCTGACTTGCTTTCCTGCCACTGTCAGCTTCTCCCTTGCAGATTTTATTTTTGCACCACCCACTCAACAGAAGAGGCATGGAGCCAGTAGATTTGTGCAGAGAGAACATCTGCTTAGCCACACAAGTCAGGGCATTTAGTCTCATGATTTTGTCAAGAAAGGAGAAGCGAAATAGACAGCCTGCCTTTGGCAGAGACCCAGCCTGCTTACAGCCTAGGGTTTTATCCCTTCCCTGTAGTTCTCTGTCTCTGCTCGTCAATGACCAAATGGTTTCTGGCTGTCATTTTGTTTGCCCAGAGCTGATACTGTGTCATGACCATCTTCAAGTGATTTCTGGAAAGGGGCTGTGGTACAAAACGGAAAGGAGAGCAAGTTTGATTTTAGGAGGCAACCAGAATCAAAGGCTTTGCATAATCTCCAGCATCCTGGCATGTTTCAGCCAGGACTAGTGCAACATGAAGAGATGAAGCCACTTAGGCCGTCCTGGAGAGCAAAGAATCCTTTTTTATCTGATGTCTCAGATACGGATAGGAAGATAATTCCCATATTCCTCACTCATTCATTCATGCATTCTCAAATTCTGCTTCCAATCCAATCCTCCCTTTTGGAGGAAACTTCTTTTGACAGAAATTCAGAGACCCTGGAGCTGTATTCATTTACTTTTTGGAGGGCAATCAACAAAGTTGAAGGTAAACTGGGATTCCAAGTTGGGGTTCGCGTCCTTAGCCAATTAGTTTGGTTCAAGTTAATCTTCAAATCTTCTTTGCCATACTCTTATTCTTTCACCTTGTTTCATTTCCTTGGGCACATCAGAAAGACAAGGAGACCAGCAGAGGACCCTGACTTTTCCTCATCTTCTGTAGTGTGTCTAAAACCAGCCAAACCATGTGGTGTCCTTCTTAGGTTCCAGTTATGGAGCTGACCCCTGCTGCCTAAAGCTCTGTGGAAAGGAGGCCAGTAGTGCTAAGAGGAAGGTAAGAGGATCGATATGGGGTCTAGAAAGGAAATAATTGCAGATCATAGTATGGGAAAGCATATTTCAACCATCCCTGCACTGAAGACAGGAACATTGGGGTCTCCAAAGTGCCCGTTGTATAAGATGAATTGTTGGTCCAGTTTGTACCAAACAGCACTTTCCAAATGCCAGAAGCCAAATTACATTCAAATGTAAAACAATTCATAGAAAGAAAAAGACAGATGCTCCTTTTTGTCTACAACCTTGTGGCGCATCTATTGACCTAATCATAATAGAGGAGAGTCCAGTGGATGGGAAAGGAGGAAAGGAGACCAGACAGCCAGAAGATGTAGAACTTAGGAAAACATTTTATCCTACTGATGACTTCCAGGCCGAAGTGGTCTGTGATGGTGAAATTTTTCAGGCTTATGTTTATACGATTGTTATGTAATTGTGTTGTAAAGCTTTGATGTACCTAAACACTATACAGTCCACAAAATGTCACTCTAATGTATAGAGACTGGGCATCAGTAACTAGAAAGTACACCTATAAATAAGTGCATTCTAATTTGAGATGCACTTGATTAAAAGGTAACAAATCTAAATAAGGGTCTATTTATGTCATTTAATATCTTATAGTTAGACAAAGGTAACAAGTTGATAGAGATTTAAATGTATTTCAGAGATAATAATAAAAACTAATGGTTCTATTATGTAGATGTCTGCCCCAATCCTCATGAACTTATGGGTGGGACTTTGGGGAGGTGATTGGATCATGGAGTAGATCACTGGTAAGTTTATAGCTGAATTTAGCTCCAGGGTCTCTGAATTTGTGTGAATCATGGCAAAAGAAGTTTCCCCCCAAAGGGAGGATTTGACAGGAAGCAGAATTTGAGAATGCATGAATGAATGAATGGGAGATTTGGGAGGGGAAGCCTGATTGGAGGAAGTGAGTCACTGGGGGCTCCCGGAAGAGGCTCTCTCCCTCCCTTCCCGCTTGATCCATCCTTCTCTGCTCCCTACCCCCATGCCACAAGTTCTTGAAGCCTGTCTTAGTCATTTTCTTGTCACTAAGCAGGATCTAATATAATAATGTCATCATAATTTTTATACTAAAATGCTATGCTTGCTCCTGACTTCAGATTTTCCCTGTAAAACTTTATAACTGTTATCTGTTAGCATTCTACAGGTATTTGACTTCTAAGAAAACAATGATTGATAAAAGAAATAGCAGTTCTTTTACCATACTTTATAGTACAGTCAAACCTTGGATTGCAAGTACTTTGATCGTGAGTGTTCCAATATGCGTAGCACAGCATACCAAACTCATATAATTACAACAGATTTCTCTCTCTCTTTCCTTCTTTATCTTTCTCTTTTTCTCCCTCTCTCTTTCTCTTTCTTTCTCTCTCTCTCTCTCTCTCTTTCTCTCTTTCTCTCTCTCTCTCTCCTGTGACATACAAGTGTTTTGGATTATGAACAGAACAAATTATTCTCACAAATCAAAGTCTTACTGTATTTCAAACTGTTTGATATCCAAATAAGGTTATAATAATTAAAATTACTGCTCCCACTTCACTACTGGTATGACCGATCTCCTGGGTGTTCAACAAATGAGGGCTGGGGTAAAAAAAGTATAAAAAAATAGATAACTGGGATAAGAAGAGAATTTTTGCCATTACCCTCCAAAGTAACCAGGACTCAGGAAATAATAGAACCCCCTAAAATGATCCTACAATGCTGGTGAGTCACCCAACTTCCCATGCAGAGAGATTGTTGAACCTCAGAGAACAGGAGTTGACCAGTGTACATCGTCCTAAAAGAAGGGTCACTAGAAGGAAACATCTCCCCTGGTTTCAAGGGAAGCCATACAATCAAGCAATACTGTGAACAATCCTAGAAGATGACACTAGAAGAGCAGAAGACCATGTAAGAGCTGCGAGACTATATATATATATCCTTGACAGTAGTCTGAGAAGACTTAACTGAGTTTGGCAGATAGAAAGAAATTAATCTTGATGAACACATGTCTTACTTTGATTTGGTCTTACACGCTAAGCAGAATGAACACAGATAAGATGGTTAGAGATACAGATAGGTGCTATCGAAGATGGAGATGGATATACGTAGGTATATCTTTTTGGTTATACTTTGAGAAAGTGATGAGAGAGCAAAACAGAGAATGAATGACAAACAAAAAGCTGGGCTAGACATGGAAAGGATGGTACAAGCATTGTACTGCCAGCTACTGCAAGTCTCCAGCCATGTCTCAGCACTATTGTGATCAAGAGGCTAAAAAAGCCATTGCGCAGCTACAGAGGCACGGCCAGAGTCTTCACATTCCTTCACTGAAACAATTCTTCTAAACCACACAGCCCTTGAATTCCTCAGGGCCAAACTGGAGGAACTTGAACAATCATAAATGAAACTTTTCATCTTTGGGTAAATAATTCACACCAAGTGCAGGAAGACCTTACAACAACAAAAAGCAATATCGGACTTATAGATACCTTCCCGAGCAGGCAGGACAGGACCCAGCTGGTGAAAATCCGTGCTCAAACCCTTAGGAAATGTGCCTGGATTTGGCTCCTGCACTCCAATCTGTGCTTTAATCCCGGTTCTCATGTCTGGGCCGTGCATCCTTAATCACTTGGTGAACTTCGTTGCTTCTCACCTAGAGGTTGTCAAACTCCAATGGCCATGTGGATGCAGCCAGTGGTGAATGCGCCCACCTTACTGACCCTCCGCAGAGAGTCTATAACTACTGAATGAATTCTACCGATTCCCCTTAGCTCTCTGGGGAATATCCCTGACTGCTGTTCCCTACACTGACCCCTTTCGGCAGGAAGTAGCTAAATTCCATCTTCACCCCTTCTCCCCTAACAGCAGTTAAGGATACCTCTTCAGGAGGGGAAAATGTAAAAATAGCTTAGTTAGTTAGCTTATGAATGGGATAGGAAAAAGGCCCGAGACAGAGGCCGATGATCAGCTACTGCTAAGAATTAGAATAAGAATAGGCATTGAATTAGGACTGTGGACAGGGAATGAACTTCCTTAGGCAACATGGAATGTAGCCTCTTCCTACTAAAGGGAGTTACTCTGGCGTCCTACTAAGTTCCTCAGTTTTTGTGAAATTTAAAATCCAAAATAATCAATTTTTCTTTAAATCCCAATTTCCTTTAAAACCCACATATTAAGTAACTGGGTTAGAGATCCTGAGTTCCAGTTGGCCATGTTAAATCCACAGAGATGCCCATGACCAGTGACCACTTAATAACTGAGCAATAACTCCACTTAATAACTCCACTCATTCATAAGAAGCTCTGGATCAAGCAGCTACATAGCAACCCGGTTGGGAACCTTCTTGAAAATTCAGGAGTTATTTCTTTGCTCGTTACTTCCAATAAACACTCTCCTAACTTCAAAAATAAACAAATAAATAAAATTTAAAAGATAGAAAAATTAACATGAAATAAATAAGGCTTTTAATCTAGAGAAGGAGGGCTGTATTTGTTAATGAATGGCTGAACTGCTATAACAAAGAGACCAGAAATATCATGGTTTAAAGAACAGTGAAAACTATTTGTCACATGAAAATTCTATTGTAAATTGTACCAATCAGTGAGAAAGTTCTGTTCTTCAGTCATTCAGGAACCCTGCTTCTTTCCAAGCTACTGTTCTGCCACACACAACCCCCATCCAGGATCTTGTCCAACTAAGCTACTACCACACCTAGATTTTAACCAGCATGGGCGGGGCACACTTTGGTCTTAGGGCTCAGGTCAAGAAGCAGCACCATCATTTCTACTTACTTTTAACCTGCAAGGAATTTGTCACGGGCTCACACCTAGCTGCAGGGGAGGCTGAGAATGGAGTTTAGCTGGGGATCTATGAACCCAGAAAGGGGAGGAAAACAAATCTCTGTTCAAATCCAGTTATTTCAATTGCTTGGTGTGTTTGGGGGAAAGTCATGTAGCCTCTTTCTACCTCTTTTTGCTAATTTATGCAACCAGTTCTCTCTTTTGGGGCCCTCTTTAATTCCATGAGTATTTCCTGGTCATCTACTACACATCAGCCACTGCTGTAAGACATGTGGTTCTAGCTGTAAATAAGACAAACCAAAACTTAGTCCTCTGAAACAGATTTACTGTGAAGCTAATAAGGAACTTCCTGATTTCTTTTCTTCTCATTATAAATCAATATTCATTTCCATTCTTAATCTTTAAAGAAAGTTTTATGGCTTTTATCCGGAGGTCCCTCCAAAGCTTCATGTGCTCATAAGTGGGACTTTTGCAGGTGGCGAGATCTAGGGTATATCATACTGAGATTAGGGTGAGTGACACTAAACTAGTCCACTGAGTGAAATAGTATAGTTCTGCCTGTGGATAACAGAAAGGGGTGGCACCTCCCCCAAAGGCTGGGCACCTGGGTGGGATAAAAGGGAAAGGGAGGCTTGCTTCACTGCTTTTGCTTCCTGCCTGCCCCTCACAGTCCATGGACTGCGACACTCATGTGCCGTACTGTCCTGCCTTGGAACCAGCCAACTATAGACAAACTGTTATACACTGTGAGCAGAAATAAATGCTTCCTCCTTTAATTTGTGAGTGTCAGGTACTTTGTTCCAGCAATGAGAAAAGTAGCTAAGACAGAAAGTAAACAATCCAATAAGTAAATATATACAGCATCAGATGATGATTATGTGATGGTAGAAAAAGTACAGGGTACATAGAGAGGACCTGTTTTATTTGTACAATTCAGGACCCATGTAAGCAGATACCATGTGAGCAGAAGAGAATAAAGGAAATCATTTCCACTTTTCACTGTTATAAAGATGCTTATAGTTCACCCTCTCATGTATAAATCTTTGTGGATGCTTCTGATTATTTCTTAGAATCTATTTCTGGAAATAGAGTTAATGAATCAGAAGGGCTAATATTTTTAAGGTTCTGGACACCACATACATGCTAAAACTTTTCTTTTTTGTGAAGTCTTCTCATTAGAGTTATAAAAGAAGCACATGATACGGACCTAGATTTCAAGGCATTTTAATGATACACTTCTTTATTTTCAAAGCCTAAAGAGGCTTAAGGCTTTTAAGGGATACTTATATTGGGACTGTCAGAGCTGTTCCACTCCCAGTGTCTTAACCAATCCTTTTCACCTCACATTCCCAACCTAAATACCCTCCTACCATTCTTTATCCTAAAATTGTTCTCTAAGTTATGGAATTTTGAAGAAGGGACCATGATGATGAGTTCATTTGATCTCTCCATTTTACACTTGGGAATATCAGGGTCCAGAGATACTGCTGACTTCCCCTAGGCCTCATGGTGAGTTCACGGTCAAGCGAGATAAGGCCTCAGTCTCCTAGTTCCTGTTCATGCACCCAGAACTAACGGCAAATGAAGTATTCAGTATTTTATGGTGACAGGACTGAAAGCAGAAGTTTTAGAATAAATACTCCTGGGTGTGACTGCCAGATTTACCTACGGCATAGATGGTAAACAGCATTCATTAGACGGTGAATGTGAAGGACAGTGCTGGGACACTGTGAATAACATTTCAAAGTGAGTGCTGGGTTCTGGGTTGGTGGCAGAGCAAGGGGAATATCTCAAACAGATGTAGTAAGTACATAGGTAAAGTATACAGGGGGCCTGGGGTCTCGACAGAATATTTCAGCAGAGAAGCTGGGGAAGAAGTCACATGAGATCACCTTGGGATAGAGACCGAGTCAAGGGGACAGCAGGAAAAAGAGGCCCTGCTGGAGGCCTCTGCGATCCCATGCCAAGGTCAGCTTTCATCAGCTGCCAGGATTCTCCATGGCGCCGGAGCCCAGCCCAAAGGGCTTGGGCCACCCCGCCACACAAGAAGTCCCTCAACTGCTTCCTTGTCCCCTTTCTGGGCTTTGTTCCAGGGACAGAGGGAAACGGCAGCCTGTGCAGGCAGAAGGTGAGCAGAGAAAGGACAGGAAGAGACCAAGCCCAGCTTCCCAGGGCAGAGTTAGGCAGGGCCCGGCCAAGGCAGGGGAGAAGGTTTAAGCCTAAATCAGTTTGGGACTTGTAACCATTACCTGGGTATTGGAATGCTAAGATTTGAATGGAGGATACTTTTTGAATCAAACGACTTTGCGACTTTGCGTTGCCTGGATATGACAGGGAGGCTATAGACCCGCCCAAGTCACCACGAGGGGTGAAGAACTGACTGTGCTAAATGACGTGGAAAGAGACGATGGGAGAGCGCACAGACCTCGGGTCCGCCCCTACTGCTCTCATGAGGCAACTAGGAGACAGGCAGGGAGGAAGATAGGGGGATGAGGTGTATAGGGTTCGTTTTATTTGCAGTCCCTGTGTCGTGCTTTTTCCACCGTCTGTCACATGTGATTTCAACTGAAAAGCCCCTCTGGCTGTGTTAGACCCGGACAGGGTAGTTTCCTAAACAACCACTTTCCATTAACAGGACGCACTTTGGTTCTACTCTCATTCACTCACTCACGAGCCGAAAGTAATCTCTGCACTCCCTGTTAAGCATCCCATTCCTGATGGCATGCATGCAAATTTTACTTTCTATTGTTTTTCATTCATTTGAGCCCTATCAGGCTATATTATATAGGTCAATATCACTCTGAATACAGCCTAAGCTCATGATCACAAGCACTGACTCCTAATTTCTTTCGACCATAGAGGCCCATAAACTGTTTTCATGTTCCCCAGCCCTCCTCTGAAAGCCCAGGCAGGCTACAGTCTGTTGCTTGTTAATCTGCTCATCATTTACTGAATCTGTATGCTAACAGTCAAACACACTGCTGGAGATGCAAACTTGATGACTGAACGATAGTTCCTGCCCTTGAGGCACCTATGATCTTGTGATTCCTGGATGTAGAACTCAGGTTGAAATTTAATCTCCATTCTTAGGTGTTCAGAGACTGGGAACAACCTGACTGTGGTATGTGCAAGCGATACCTCTGGGGAATAATTAAAGTTAACCGAGACTCTCACCCATTGTGACTGTGGCTGTGTAGAAGGGAGACCTGAGCTAGGACTCTCAGTCCTTCTCACCCGGTGATGCCCCTATCTACTCTACCTCGACCCATCAGGAAGCCAAGCAGATGCCGGGATCATGCTGTTAGATTTCAGGACGTGCACTAGATAAATCTTTTTCTTTGTAAATTTCCCAGTCTTTGGCATTCAGTTAAGAACAGCAAACAGACTAAGAGCAGGAGGAAATGATTAGCTCTATGTTTCGCTTTGGACCTAGGTGTCTCCCAAAGCCTCATTTGCTCAGAGGCAGGACCTTGGAAGGTGACTGGATTATGGGAGCATTACAGCTGGACTTGCTGTTAGCAGGTGGGGTCTGCTCAGAAGAGGCGGGTCACTTTGGGCTTGACCCGGAAGAATGTATATCCCTTCCTGGTTCCTCCATTGATTTTCTGCATCTTGTCTGCCATGCCACGGACAATTTTCCCTCTCCATGTCCTATCTGCTATGCCGTCCTTGCCTGGATCCAGCCAGCTATGGACTGTAACACGAGCTAAAATAAACCTTTCTTTCCTTAAGTTGTGGGTGTCAGCTATTTTGTCCCAGCAGCAAGGAAATTGATGAAGAAGCTCTGTAATGGGTCAGATCAGCCTCACAGTACAGAAGGCTACTGGGGAGGGAAGGGTTGGTAGGGTGCCCAGGCAGCTGAAGGGACCTGAAGCAGGCAGGGGAACAGCTCTTGTAAATGTACGCCTGAGTACAGCCTAAGTTAACCTGGGGTAATAAAATGATCCTGAGGCCTTAGCAGCTTGATAGAGCTAAGGTTAATTTTCCACTCAAATCACTCGTTGAATGCAGGACAGCTGTGTAGTAGAAGTAGCAGGCAGGCCTCTGCCCTACACAGTCATCCGGGGACCCACGCCAATGAGTGTTACAGCTGTGCCACCCGGAACAAGTTGGACTTGCGGGAAAACAGATAAGCTGAAAGGTAATGCACTGGCTGTTAAATGCTTCAGCTTAGAGATGATGATTATCATTTCCATTCACAGCCTGGGTCCCAGAGCTGACCACCTGCCTTGGGATGTTTGCTGGGAAATAAAATGTGCGGGAAGGAGCATGTGGCTATTCCATGAGTGGTGAATGTCTCTGCTTACAGTACAAAGGCATGAAATCCTCTCCTGGGCTTGGGGAAGTGTGAGTGGTTCAAAATGATTAGAGAAGCACGCAGAGAGGAAGTGTCCAAAGATGAGTTAGAATAGCAAGCGAGGAGGTGATGAAATCTTGTGTGCTTTGTACCCTCTGTGCAGAGCTTTTGAAGAGTTTAAACTCATAGTTGCATTTTAAATACATCTCCCATTCAGGAGCAGAGAGAATGAATTGAAAGAGATCAAAACAAAGTGGAAATATCAGTTTGATTTCTATAACTGCCCCAGTTAAAGAAGAGGAAGGACTAAGAGGGTCACCAGGGATGATGTGAGAAATGTTACAAAGATAGTAAATGGAACTTTGTGATAGTTATATATGAAAAAAGGAGAACAGAACGATTTTCAAGTTCCTGCTTCAGATGGATGTTGGTGCCACCAGCCAAGATTTGGAAAACAGAAGTGTCAGTCTATTGGGCTGCTGGAACAAGCTCCCTTAGACTGGGCAGTTCATAAATAAATCTACTTATCAGAGTTCTCTTCCTCACTGATGGCATCTTCCCACTGAGCCCTCCATGGTGGGAGGGGTCAGCAAGCTCCCACAGGTGTCTTTTAGGACAACACTAATCCTGTTAATGAGCTCTCCAACCTTGTGACTTAATCCCAAGACCCTTCCACCTCTTACTTCCTTCACGTTGGGGACTAAGACTTCAACATATGAACTTTATTTTTTAAAGGGAACACAAACAGTATGCTATAATAAGGGGAATAAGTGGGTTTCGGACATGAGGGCAACTTGACACCTACCTGCAATGAGTTTGAGTTATGCTTTGGGCAGCATTACAGGTGGAATTGCGTCCTCCCAAAAGCTATGTTCAAATCATAAACGCCAATATCCCAGAACACAACTTTATTTGGAATAGGATTGCTGTTGGTGCATGTCTAAGATGAGGCCATATTGGAGTAGGATAGGCTCTCAGTGCAACACAACCTGGTAGCCTCCTAAGATGACCATGTGACACAGAGGGGGAGGTTCGAGTGTTGCATCTACAAGCTGGGAAACACCAGTGATGGCCAGCAAACACCAGAAGTTCAGTGAGGCAAAGAATGGCTCTCCCTGCATGCTTCTGTGAGAGCCTGGCCCTGCTGACACCTTGACTGCAGACTTCTTTCAGACTCGAGAAGAGTGAAAGAATAAATGTGCTTTTAAGGCTCCCAGGTTGTGGTACTTTATACAAGTATCCAGAAAAAACTGCCGCGGGCATGCAGGTAGAGCTGTCCTGCTGGAGGCCTAGATGAAATCGGACCAGTCTCATTTCAAAAGCCCACGAAGGGAATATCAAGGGACACAGAGCATGCCAGTCCACGAGCTGGAAGAGATTTATTCTGCCTGGGAATGGAGAGAAGGAAAGAGGATTGAATGGGGAGGCTTCACGATGCCGATGACATCTGAAGGGGGCCTTGGAAATAATTATCGTCTCTGCTAGGTGATGATAAACTCCTGGGAACCCAGTGCACGCATCTATTCAAGAACTTGACAAATATTTACCAAATGGTTTTACGTTAGATTCTGTGTTAGGCACTGAGAATATGAGATGTGGTCAAAATATACAGTAAGCGTTTAGAAATTTTAAATTATTACAGTAAAAGACACACGGCATTAGTCTCCCTCAAAATACCCCTCTTGCTTCTAATGTACTTACCCCATTGTTTTTGACACTTTTTGAAGCAGCTCTGGAAGTCTTTTTGTGTAAGTGTCTTTATGGGGCATGCTCAACAATTCAGTGAATGCCATAGCCAAGTGCCACCCAACAGAAAAACAGGTTCATAAACACATGTGGGTGCGTCCTCGTCTGCCTTATTCACTGGATCTGGCATCATGTGACTTCTGGCTCTTCCCCAAAGTCAAAATGACCATAAAAGGTAAACCATAAAGGTTTGAATGGATTCAGGACATCAGAGTAGCCACAACAGCACAACAGAAGACACTCAGGAAAGAGGACCTGCAGAACTGCTTCAGAAAGGGGCGAGAATGGTGGGATAAGTGTTTTAGAAGTCAGGGGAGTATTTTTGAGGAGACATTAGTAGCATCATGTCTTTTATTGTAATATTTTTTAAAACTTTAAACATTATATTTTTCAATCACACATATAATGGTGAGCAAAACAAGCCACAACCTCTATTCTCATGCCACTTACAGGTAGATCATAATGTAATGGGGAGACAGACATTAATCAAATGGTCTCTATAACAGTCTTTATTTATTTTTTTTTTCAGTACTGGGGATCGAACTCAGGACCCTGCACTTGCTAGGCAAGCGCTTATTCCACTGAGCTATATCCCCAGCCATCAAATGGTCTCTAAAAGCATATGTAAGCACTCACCCTGATAAATGATATAAAACAAAATAACCCAGTGTTAAGATACTGCAAGAAAAATATTTTAGTCCCAAGACTGTGAACAACTTTTAGAGGAAGTGATGTGTGACAGAGGTCTGAATTGGAGGAGTTAATTCGAGGTCATGAAAGAAAGGGGGAGAAAAAGTCCAACAAAGACTGAAGTTCAGAGGCAGATTTGATAGTCTAAAAGACAGCCACTGTCACTGCAGGACAGGAGGTAAGAAGAGCTGGGACTGAGAACAGGAAGCAGTTCTGTCTCATGGGCCTGGAACCCATGAACAAAAGATTGGAAAAAATGCTAATAAGTGAATTTCAGCAAGGGTGGGGATAGACAAGAGTGGGTAGGGGTGTGTGTGCGTATGTATATGTGCCTGTGCATGCATGTGTGCGTGCGTGCATGTGTGTGTGTGTGTGTGCGCACATGCGTGCGTGTGTGATTTGCATGAAAACGGTTGGATAAAGCTAGAATACAAGAAAATCGAACAACTAAGAAATGATCACACTGGCCCTGCCTAGGGAAGATGGTAGCAGCAGAGACAACACATTAAAGAATTCCTTCTCTAGGCATTCAATGAAGGTAAAATGAGTTAATAAACAAAATCAACTGCTTATCTACAGCTATTCTATGTCTTTCCCTATTTTGAGACTTTAAAATATCATCTTTCTGAAAAGAGATATTGATTCCCTAGTACAGAGTCTTTTCTTTTTGCGGTACTGGGGATCGAACTCAGGACCCTGCGCTTGCTAGGCAGGCGCTTATTCCACTGAGCTATATCCCCAGCCCCCTAGTACAGAGTCTTGACTCCTCATAATGAAGACTTCTTCTGTGGAAGACAATGCCACCTATGAAGAAGAGGAAACTGAGTGGTTTTCTGGGGGATCTGGTGAGACTCGCATGACTTGGGGGAAGGTGGCCATAAAAGAGAGAATGAGAGGCCGGCTCATGAAGGAATTCACAAGTCACAGACGACCTGAGGCAAGGGACATGTCTGGGGAAAGAGGTCCCTACAACACCTGCCAGCCAATGAGCTTCTCATCAGATGTTGTCCAAGGGTCCTGACTGCATTCAGAGAAACATGATGTATGATGCACTCTCCCGAGGAGCTCTGCAAGACAGTTATTGCTAGCAAGCGCTTAAGCTTCCACAGTCAGATTTTCCTCCTCAGCTGCACTTCACCTCTCAGAAGAGGATGAGAATTGCGTTACCCGGAACGGGCGCCTCTTCTCAGGGGCATGCCACATGCCTGGTGTTTTCTTGAGTTTCATGTTCCCAGCTCTCGAAGGAAGGCAAAGCCACAGTTAGTCTTGGATGCCGGCAGCCTTGGCACATGGCACACGGTTGCAACTTGGACTTTGTTGAGTTCAAACTGTGAACTCATTTGGATACCAAATTAAATCCAAAGTGCTGCACTAAGTGAATCTCATTCATTTTCTTTCCCCATGATGCCAAGAAAGAATGGAGTCAAGGGAAAGAAAGTCATCTAGCCGCCTTTGTACATCTTTGTACCCCTGCGTTTGATCGAGTCTGGGCAGTACTCGGGAGTTGCCTCCAACCTTACCTTCGCAGTATTGTACAATAGATGGTGGAATACCTTCTGTGGGTTTCACTTAAAATCAGTATGCTTACAACTTAATTATCCAAGGAACAAGAGCTACTTATGAAATAATAACTCAGTATTTGCTTAAAAAATACTTTTAAGTTTGTTTATCATGTTTACATTAATGCCCAGATTCCAAGGACTCTGAGCTCCCCTTAGCAAATGGCAGGAATTGACCCCCTTTTAAAAGTCTTCCTGCTTTTTTCTGGGTGATTCCAAAGGGACATCAGCCTCTTGGCCCTCAGTGCCACATAGCACTCTCCATCTTTGGCCACAGTAAGCTTCAGTGGCCCTTTGGAACCCACTAAACTCACCTTCATAAGAACTCCTTTGTCTCCACAAATGACAGTGCCAATAGTGGGCTGATTGTGAGCCGCACCTTGTCACTGGGTGCTCAGGCAGGAATGCCTGTGCCCGGGGGTCTCACAGGATCTTTCATGGAAACAGTTCTTTAGCTTTTGACTCTTACCTTCCTTGTTGGTAAATCCTCAAACTAAGTTCCAGGCGGTGGAAGACAAAGCTCACGACAGCACTCTGTGTCCCTTGTCACCCGTGTCTCTCTGTCCCCTGGCACCTTCCAGGCATGTCCGTGACACCAAAGAATTATGGGAGGGGGCGGGAGGATCAGTTACTCCTCTACTACTTTCCCCAACAGCATCGGGGCCTCAGCCGAGCCCACCCTATACTTCCCCACACACAAGTAAATGCAAACGCAAATTAATTAATGAAGTATTGATAAGGTGTTTTAATGACAGCCATAATCCCTGGAGGATGAATGTGTGGCTGTTTCTTGTTTTAGTCTGCTGAGATATATATTTTCTTTGCCTTTTTATTGTTGCTGTCATTTTATTTTGTAAGGCTTTTAAAATTATGCAATAATATATATTTTATTATGTAATGTTTTCACTTAAAAATAATTACTTCTTCTATCAACGTTTGGCTGATAACTGGAAGGCCTGCAATTTATTTTGATCTTGTGAGAAATTACATTCAACCGTTTGCCTGTTATCTGGCTTTGTGTCTCATCCCAATAGGAAGCTGGTGAAAGCGAACATCTGTGCACCCTGCCATGTGCCAGGTGCAGCTAGCGTGCATCCCTTCCCAGAATGCTGGGCGGGCACTGTGATCCCTACCAGGTTTATGAGGAAAGAGCATATTCCAGTGGATGGAAATGACAGTACAGCCCATAATCAATGCCATGTGAGCCGCCCAGAGACCCAAGTTCCACAGGTGCCAGGACCCCAACAGCCTTTCCTGGTCAGTGTAACTAACAAGGGCACCAACTGAATTGCCCTGTCTCAGGGAAGCGTCCTTTCTTTCTCTCACCCCAAATGCGTGCATCGTGGAAACAACAGACAAGGTTTGGCCTGGGTGGACTCTCTTCCACCCGACACCCACACATTCTTGCACAAGGTCAGCAAAGCTCAGCCAGCCATGTTCAGGGCAGCTGTGGGCCCGCTGTACCCACCCCACCCAGCCTCCTGTAGGAACGTACGCCAATAGGCACAAAAGATTAGACAGGCCATTGTGGGGTAGGGGAAGGAAAAATATACAACCAGCAGCTGACTGCCTCCTTGGCATTCTAAATAGCTAGGGACTGGAAAGTAGAGAAATGAAATGAACGAGCTTTTTTCTCCCTTCAGGGTGGAGTCTAGGCTCCAGATCCCCGCCCTAGTCTCACCCTAGCTGCAGCTATTTCTGTCTAAATTAGGCCAGATGGAACTTGCCAGGGGAAACAGAAGCAAAGGCACAGCAAGCCTGCCTCTCTCTGGGTCACACTCAGACACAGAGCTGCAGAGAAAGGGCTTCCTGGCTGGCAGAAAGCTCCAAAGAGCACGCTGGTGGATGCTTCACAGCACAGGGCTGGGTGCTAGGCTTAAGCCAACAGTTCCTGTGGGATTCAGAGCAGCTGGGAGCAGCAGCAGAGTCCAGGAGCACTCCCTGGGCAGCTGGAGCCAGGGCGGGACCACAGCCAGATGCGGAGTTGGCCAGGTGGCACCCTCAGGCCAATCAGAGGTGGCGCATGGTGGTCCAGAATATGTTGAGGGCTGTGGGGGCAAATTCTGATTTCCTCTCTGATCCTGTGTGACTGTGTGCCTGTTAGCAACCCCTCCGAGATGCTGCTTCTTTTATTGCAAAATGCAGGCTCTAATTTAACCAGCTGGATGGTGTTTTTGAGAACAGTAAATAGACAGTAAATGCACAGGCAGTTCTGTAGCATGGAAACCACAGCTGTTACTGTAGGACTTTGTGCCGGGACTCAGAAAGGCCTCCAGTGGCCACTGTGCACCAGTGACTTGCTGGGAAACACAATTCCTTCATCCTGGAGGGCTGAAAGGGCTTGGACACAGATCAGTCTCATGCAGTTCCCCACCTTCTTGTGCAGGGGCAGAACAAAAGGCGGGCTAGAGCTGATGAGTCCTCTGAAATGTACCTAATCAAACCCTTCCCCTCCTGCCATTGGGCTGCCCCAGCAGAGCCAGGCTGGTCATGAGTTAAAGTCACTTCTCCATAAATGAATGCCTAGAAGCTTCTAAAATGCACGCTGAAAATCTGTCTCACGGACCAGTGCCTGGGCCCCCTCAGCTCTTGACAAGACCCTGCCCTCCTGTCTCAGCACAGCCTTACCATCCCAGCCCACCCCGCCTGGAACTTTCCTGACCCTCAGACCACATCAGCATTTCTCCCAGAGCTCCTCGAGCAAATGTGATGCACAGGACACGTGTCCTCTGGAGTTTTCTAGTAGTCACATGAGCAAAAGAATTTAAAAGGTGAAATTACATTTAATAACCTATTTTATGTAACTCAGCCCCTCAATCAAGATAAGCATTAGACATCTTGTAATTCTCTTTCTATGACAAATAGGCAAAATTGCTCTTAAAAAAATGCATTTTGCACCACAGTTCTGCACTTCCAATGCTTGATTGCTGCCTATGGCCAGAAGTCTCATATTGGGCAGCTCAGTCCTACAGCCTTTATTAGCTTTGCCTTGTCTTATCTAGGGTGCCTCCTTCTGCAGTTCTTGAAGCTCACTGCTATGGAGCTGAGAGGCAGGGATGTTAGGGAGGTGGCAGGAACAGTGTTATAGCAAAGACCAGCCCTGGAGGTTGGCAGGAGTGACTGCAATCCGAGGATGCAGCCAGCACGGGTGAGATCCAGGCTCCAAGCAGCACGCTGTGCTTCTCAATGGGCTTCAAGCCAGTTCCCTCCATGGTCTGAGTGTTCGTCTTAGGGTGGGGATGCATCGTGGGGATTATGAATAAAACAGAAAAAGCATTCGTTGTCCACTGCAAGAACTGCAGCCCAGGAACTGCTCTGTTTTGAGACCCTCCATCAGACTGATGACTTCACCTCCCTCCCAGCTTTCATAGCTAGAGCAGGGCTTTCAAAGGTGCCTCCTGGGTTGGGATCTGACAGGGGAAAGAAACAAGAAGAAAAAATATAAGGGGGAACACTGGGGACCACCAGCTGGAGAAACACAGATGACCTTGTCATACAGCCTGCAGAGATGGTCAAGCTTGGCTCCCAGGGTCTGGCCATTTTGCACGGTGAGCCTCTACAACAGAAGCCAGGGAGGGGACCTGAGGTTTCACACGTGTCCCCACTCTGCTGGCACAGACTCAGAGCTTTCCCCAGCCTTGAGATGGCCACCTTTCCCAGGCATTTACTTCTCCCTTGACGCTCACTGTGCACAGACAGCCAGACTACTTATTGAGAGGACCTGGGATTGGGGAAGTGTGAGAAATCACCACTTCTACTCTAGGATATATGGGCAAGTCTGACCCAACTGAGCTCTCCTGGCCAACCTAGCTTAAGTGCAGCCCTGGCCTTGTGAATGTCCCAGTTGCCCAGGAATCAAGCCACTGAGCATATCAAGAGATTCCTGATTGTGTCTGGGCTATTTTTATGTCCATGCAAGAAAAGACCTCATGGACACCCTGCCCCGGAAGGTATCATTTTCCAGAGAAATTACTAGCATGCATATCCTTGAAAAATAATTTGCTTTCTTCTTATCTCCATAAAATCTCAAAAATTAAAGCCCTGAAAAAATGAGTGTCCCCTGACAACTTATTTTTTTCCCCTGGTTAACAGAAAATGCTTTTTATTTTGACCAGTGATGCTGAAAATCTCTGTCTCATGGACCAGGGCCTGGGCCTGTTTGTAATCACTGAGGAACCTGTGGGACTGCAAGGCACTTTGGATCCAGATGGTGTGGGACTGAGAGATTCAGCACACAAGCCATGGAATCAGATCTGCTGCTGGATGAGGTGTCTTGTTTCTGAGCGGCTCTAACCAGGCCTTTTATATGAGCTCATTGTGTTGTAGTATATCCCGTTTCCCTAAAATTGAAGCATAAAACCTCAATTGAGGATCCAACAGGGCTCCTTCAGGGTTGGCTCTAGTTGGAGAAATTCTTTTTGGCTCACATGTAGGTTCTGGCCACATTTTGACTGTAGGATGACTTTAGCATTCATTTGGCAAGGGCATTTCTATTTGGCTCCCTGTGAAGTCATAGCAAGTCCAGTTATTTCTGTGGTGTGTGATTGCCTGATGTATTTATAAGAACCATCCATCAGGACTGAGCTTTTCTTGTGTCTGGAGCCACTTGCATTATCACAACTATGAAATGTTTATTTTCTTAGATCAACTGAGGCTGACAAGGCACTTTTGAACCATTAAAGCATCTTGTAAGTCAAGACAGTTTAGATAAGAACATGACTTTTTTGGTAGGAGCTAAATCTATGAATCTCATGAATCTATGGCTCCTCCCTTGACTGAGATGTAACATTAAATGGATGTAGCTGTCACATAGCTCCTTTGAGAAGCGCGGGCCCTCCCAGCTCCCCCAACTAGGAAGATTGCTGCCAACTTTGTTTCCTCTGGCTCCCACCCCTGCTGGGAAGTGCAGCCCAAGGAACCTAGGGAAATGAGGTTGCTGCAAAGAGACAGAGGCCCAGGTAAATATTCTCAACCACAGAGCCCATTCTATAACCACACAAGGCAGAAGAGGCTCCCTCCCCATGAAAAGTCCCATATTAGTGATGGTTGAATAGGCTCAGGGATTTAAAGTCTAAGCCCAAATCTATCTGAAGGGCAGCCTGGCACTTTTGATGGCATTGTCCATCAAAAAGAGAAGATACAGCCTCACCTGTGTAGTGATTGTTTGAGCACCTCTATGCCCTCTATGTTTCTTGATATAATTACAGCAAGGAAGACAGGTTTCACCCTCACTAGTCTTATTTTTCTGTGGCAGGAACACACAGGTAAGCAACCAAACACAGAACATTTTTGTAGGGAATATGGACAGAAGAAGGGAGAGGTGGCTGGTGAGGGTGGGGCAGGTGGGCTGGCATTTACCCGTTAGAGAATGCATCCAGGCATAACCTTCCCCAATTGCTCCCCAGCCAGTAACTTTGACTGTGTCTTTCCTTGTTACATGAGCTAATCCTCATTTAAGTGGCTTGCAGTGGTGCAGTGGTCTTTGGCAACTGCAGTTTTCTAGCTACGATTGTGTCTTTATATTCTACAGCCAACATGTCTCACTCTTAAGCAGTCTCTGGGATTACTCTGGCTTTCAAGGAACAGATTTTACACTGTGACTGTGGAACAAAGGGATAAGCAAATAGCAGGACCTGTAGAAACATAAAGGTCATCACAGAGAAAGGGCAAATAGAACAGAGCTACAGATCAAGAATAAAGAAACTCTTGACAGTCACTGCTGTTGCTAACCCAGGTGTCTCCCATGGGACCCCTCTCCATATAAGTGGGTCTTAAACTTTAGCACCTGCCAGAATCCCCAGGAGAACTTGTTAAAAAGAGTACCAGCACACCCTCCAGAGTTTCTGAATTACTAGGTTGGAACAGAGCCAGTGAACGTACTTCTAACAAGCTTCAGCAGATACCAATCCCACTGGTCTGCGTCCGCACCGTGGGACCCACTGCCCTACCTGTGACTTTAGGACCTGACATTTAAATTGCATCCTGACTAGATCAGGTCTCCTGTCCAGCTTGTCAATGTCAGTTAAGATCTTGTGGTTCACTGTATTTGGCTGGAGGCATCCTAGGCCTATAACAAATGTGTACCTGGATTGCTAAAGACCCATAAAATATATAGGTCTTTAAATAAATTACAACCCAGGTCAAGCAATTAAACCCCTAACACTTAGGTTCACCTCATTATCCATTACAACAATTTTTAATCTTTCAAACTTGAAAACCTTGGGGAGTTTAAAAAACAGAAACAAGAAAAACAATGCCCAGGCTCTTCCCCTGGGAGTCTGATCAGCGTGTGGTCCCCACAGGCACCGGACTTTAAGAACTCTCTGCATGAGTTATATGTGCCACTAGGGCTGAGCACTGCCATCTAGAGCTCTACTGCCTTAACCTATTAAATCAGCACATGTGTCCGGTCCTCTGCCCATGTAACTTTGCTTTAATAAGATGTAATTTAAACTGTTGTAAGACATATTGTCAAAAGTTTTGTTGACATCAAGGTATGATTTTTGTCACTGCACCTACAGAAACAAAATTATATTGGTCCAGTGTGAAATGATTTTAGGGACACATAGTGATTCTCCAGTTCATCTATTTTAAATGTTTATAGTCAGTGAAAGTATTTTGCCTGAGGTTGATTTCAAACTCACAGAACTGGGTCCATTTCATATGGAGACACCCATATGGAGACATAATCATCAGGCTGCTGAAGAAAAGCCTTAAGATTATTTAGGATTTTCTGTTGCCGTAGGTAGTAAAGAATTTTTTTGGCATAGTATTTCCAGGTCAAAGCTTTTCTTCCTTCCATGTTTAGGATGCATACCAGTTCATCCTCAAAAAATATCTCTGGTCCCTCAAGGTTTTCAATGTCACTGAAGCCATTACAGGGAACGTGCTCTGAAAAGAACCTCTTTGAGAACGAGGCTACAATCTTCCGGGCTTCCAACCCAGCTTTCTGCCGAACTTTGTATTCCTCCAACCAATTGACGTAGTATAATGTTACAACTAATATTTATTGTTTGTTCACTGAGGGTTAGCCACAGAGTTCAGTGCTTTGCGTAAATATTCTCACAATAATCTTGCAAAATAGCTACTATTGTACCTATTTTACAGACAGAGAACAAAGATTGGATTTGAGCTATAGCTGCGGCTTATGCTTATAACCATTGTATGTTGCTTATATATTTATAGCTACCAATTCCATTTTAATCCTCAGATATCTGGAGAACATGAAAATATGAGAAAGCATGAATAACTAGAATAAAGTAGAACTACAGAGGAACACCATGAGCTAGGGTCAGAACCAACTGACCCTGCACACTGGCTATTGGGAAGGTCACCAACGTGGCCTTAAGTGTTCTAGAAATGTCCAAATAGGATCACACTTTCAATCACACAGTTGATATTGGATTAAAACAAACATAGCTCTGGAGGCTTCTTAAAGTAGGCACCAATGCCTGCAAAGCACCCTCTTTATCTAGGGAGACTAGTTGCCCTGAGTTCTGGGAACCACCATTTGCACTTCCTACCTCACTAAACAAACTGGGAATTGTGGCTGGCTTTATAATCTTCAACAGTTCTGGTGCCTCCACTTTTCAATAGTTTCTTCCACAAATGTCAGTTCATTGCAAAGGAATACGAATAGCATTTGAACAATTTTTTGCTCACATTTTCTCAGTGCCCTGGAATGTAACTTGAGTACTCTGTATTTACTTTTAGAGTTTCACAAAGTCTCTTTTATACTTTCATGCCATAAAATCACAGCTCACTTTCCATCAGACTTTACAGAACGCCTTCCCAGTGCCTCACTGCCCTTTGATGATCATCGTAGCATGAAGCTGGGAGGGCTGTGTCCACAGGTGTCTGTTGGTCTGCAGGGGAGGCCATTGTATACTGAAATAACAAGGTCACTCCCTACCAGGCACCTGTCACAATGCCCACTTCACCAACTCAGTCCTCCTTGAAGTTAATGCTGAGACTAACAGATTTCCTGTGTCTGCCAAATAGTCAGTAGATTGTGCTAACGATTTACCATTTCTACTTATGAGACAGTATAGGAAAAGGGAAATTTGTCTTGAAATATATCAGTATGTTCTTCCCATCTGAAAAAGACATGCTGTTAAGTGGGCATCTTAGCTTGTTTGAGCTACTTATACTGAGTAATATATAAGCAATAAAAATGTACTGCCCACACTTCTGGAGGCTGGAAGTCCAAAGCAGGATGGACACCACTCTCCCTCGGCTTCTTCTCATGGTGGAAGGGTAAGCCAGCTCCCCTGAGCCTCTCTTGTGAATGGAGCCCCTATGACTTAGTCACTTCCCAAAGCCCCCTAATTCTTAATGCAATCAAACTGGATGTTAGAATCTAACAAATTAATTTTAGGGGCACCAACATTCAGCACAAACCAGATTTGGAGTTTTGAAAGGGCTTGGCACAAGACTTAAGGTGGGATAGAATTATGAATTGTTTGGAAAGGATTCTTACATCTTTTTACATTAAGTTGCCAAAGACATTCTCACTTAACCCCTCTGTTAGCTGATTCCTTTGCTTATCCTTCCAATCTTACTTAAATCCCAGATCCTTTTCTGACCACTCTGTAGGCAGCCCCCAATCTGTGGGTGATTTTTACTTGTTTCAATTGCCAGTCCTCTGCTACAAAAAGCTCAGCAATGGCAGACACTAATCTTCGCGTGCCAGGACCTAGAACAAGGCTTGGCACATGGGAGAGGCATCATAACCATCACTGCAAAGAGTGAAACAGAAAAACAGGTGTGATGTCACGCTGCAGTTGCACCATGAGAGGCACATCCTGCCTGATCACCAAGGTGACTTGAGGGTATGAAATGTGGGAGTAAAACTTCCAAAGAAGGAAAACAGACCATGCCCCACTTGGTAGAAAACGCAAGAAGAACTGAGATGGGCAGAACCTTTATAGCAGTACACAGAAATCAAGCAAATTTGCCTTTATGATCCTAATGCACGACTTCACACCTCATGGGCTGCCCAAGATGGTTCCTCAGGGGGTCATCCTGCAGGGTTCTGAGAATCAGAGCCAGAGTTCAACAAGAATCAGAGCTTTTCCTACCAGCTGGAAGAAGTTAGAAATATAGTTACAAGAGTTGAAAACAAGAAATTTGTAGAAGGGCAGGAAGGAGACGCTCAAAACCGGTCAACACATATCTAAATACGGGCTAAGAGAAAAGGGCAGGAAATTGTAGTCCGAAGAGTGACTATCCTGCTGCTTCCCTTTCCCAGGTCAGGCTATCCAGGTAGCTGTGAGCTCCCCTGGAGTAGCAGAAGGTGCTGCGTAACCAAGTGCTGGGGTGAGTCACATATTCTATTCTTAACACACGTGCTATTCTGCTCCTCTGCTCCACTCAGCCAGGCACGTTGCAGGCCCAGGACCATGTGTCCCGCAGCTCTGCAGGAAGGACTGCAACTGAGGCGGTGTGTCTACCTAGGCACATGCAGGTAAGCAGGCGGCCATATGGTGGTACGATTGGTGGCCAGCCTCATGGGCTCCTAGATGGAGCTTTGGGGAGGTGACTGGATCACGGGGGTGCGTTACTCATCACTGGTCCACTGGTAAGTTTATACCTAAATGTGATTTGGGGAGGTAAAGCCTGCCCTGAGGCGGGGAGTGTGGCCTGGAATGGTATGTCTCCCTCCCTCCCCCCTACATCTCTCTGCTTCCTGTCTGCTGTGTCCTGAGTGATCCTCCTCGGCCATGCCCTCCGCCATTCCCCTCTCCCTTGAAGGCAGCTATGGACTCTACAAAATGTGAGCCAAAATGAAACTTCCCTCCTGTAATTTGTGGGTGTCAGGCCGTGTGTCTCGGTGAAGGAGAAGGAAAGCATGGTGAAAGAAGATCCACAGACTGGAACTCCTGCCTCCATCCCCACCACCCAGGGCAGAGGGCTCCAAGTGCGCTGAGCCCAGGGAAAGTTCGCTGGGAAAGTGCTATAGGAGGGCATTTCAGACAAGATGTTTGGAAGCGGCTCCATTATTTAGGTCATGCTTTGGCAAAAATCGTGTGAGGGCATTACTCAACCTTGGAAACACTCATAATATATTCAAAAGTTTCCAATGAAGAATCTCACCACTTTCGAGCTTTTGGTTCAAAAGTATAAAACTCTAACACATCTTGATGAGTTTACATGCCTGCCATCAGAGAAGATGGAAGTTCAATAACTAGCTTTCAACAGAAACCTTATTGGGTGGGCAAAAAGAAACAATGAGATTATGACTTATGGAACAGGGCTGCTCTTCTTCCCCAAGCTTACTGGATTTTGAAAGGCATCTCTATTCAGCCACAACAGTACATTAGAACAAACCAGCAAATCAGGCTGAACCTGAAAAATGGCATCCGAATTACTAGCTCACAGTATTAACATTTAAAATAATGAAGTGTTTATTATTCTCCTAAAAATATCAGATAGGGCCATAGATGCATCTCAGTGGTAGAGGGCTTGCCTAGCATATATAAGGCCCAGGGTTTAATCCTCAGCACTATAAAAAAAACAAAAAAAACCCTCTGGATAGCAATTTAAACAACCTTATCCTTATCTAAACAATCCATCTTAAAATGATTTGTCATACCTCATTGAAAACTTTTTTATCATACAATTTAGTTATGCAAAGCACAAACACACACATAGTGGTACAAACACACTTTGCTAGTAGGGTTTACAACAAGAAGAGTTGGGTGATTATTTGGTTTAGAGATATAAGAGTCATGTGTCTACGAAGCCTGAATTGTTAGAAGACTTATTTTTCTTATCAATTTTAAATCAGCCAAATAATGGCCATTGTGGCTGATTTCATAACAGAACACTTCTATATCCTTAACCTTTCTAACAATCTCTAGGTATGACATCAAAAATCTACCAAAGACAATTCTGTGTTGTTGTTTTTCTGGAAACACTGCAATGCAAAAGTTTTTAAGTGCACAAAGGTAACATAGAAATGGGCATCAAGAACAACCACAGCATCCAGTGAGTAAACATCGCACCTAGTTGAGTCAGATCCCGTTGCAGCCTGTCTCTCCTTGGGGCCCACACACACTTGAGGCACTTGGTGGAGAGTCTCCAGACTTAATTCCTGGCCACTGGAGACATTTCGGGAGCAAACTTGAGTTGGGTTCCTTGTAGCACTGACTCACCCTTGTGCCAAACTGATGTCATCAGAAGTGGTTCCTGAGACTCTCTGGAATGGAAGTTGTGTGGTGTCCACCTGTGATAATTAATCCTGATTACCAACTTGATTGGGTTGAGAAACACCTAGGAAATTAGTAAAGAACAGTTCTGGGTACAGCTGTATTTCCAGAGACAAGAATTTTAAGGGCTCTAAATTCATCAAATTATAGAAGAGACTATAGTTTGGTTAATTATTGGGAATGACTGAGACATAGAAGGCGGGGCGTAGTTGAAGGGAAGTCCCGAGCGTGTGCCCGAGGGACTGTATCTGAGGTAAGCAGCTTTCCTTCCTCATGCCCCTCCACCATGATGTCTGTGCCTTGGAGCCAGTCAACCAAGGACAAAACCTTTGAAACTGTGACCCCCGAAGTGAAGTTCTCCATTACGTTGTGGAAGCCAGGAATTTGGTCACAGTGATGAGAAGCTGACTGATAACTCCACTACTAGGCAGGAGACTGGGGGGTCTGCTCATACTGACCACTGTGAGCCTCTCTACTTCACTTAGTTCTTACACCAAATGAAGTGGGAATTTGAGAATTGATTCTCTGCGACATAGTGAAATAGATTTCCTCCAGCTTTCAGAGACCAAAATTATTTTGAGTCTACCAAACCCTTAAATAAGTTTGAAGAAAGCATGGCTGGTAAATTATTGTACCATACAGAACATTTCCAGGTTTTAATTTACAGAATGTTTGGTAACACCAGGCAGAAGGGAGCAGATGAAAGGTAGGAGGACGTCCCAGAGGCCAGCAGGGGTCTCTGCAGTTTTCTCTAACACTGCATCCTCAGAGGCAAAATCAATCTGTGGATCTGAGTCCACGTTATTACTAATGAGATATACTTAGATGAAGGCCTCTACAAAATGACTCATATACATGCATGCTGCCATTTAAATTAGGTGGATTCCAAAGTAAACTGTGGTGGTTTATACAGTGTTCACTCTATTAATCCCGAACTATATTTCCCAGAGTTTCGCTGGTGATTCTAAGTCAGGACTCGCTCCAAGTGTTGTCAGTGTGGGCTTTGGAAGGCAAGAATGAAGTGAAGACACTTTCCTCCAAAGGTTGTCACTGTTCAATGTGGTGGCACAGATGCCTGGTGGTTAGTTCCAGCATGTCCTTTCTCCTGTTTCTGGGTGGCTCTAGGCCCAGCACTATGCCCTGGCTGTAGAGCCACCATGTGGACTTTTGGCAGAAACAGCTTCCCATAGAGCTCTACGCACCCCTTGCCAGGCCTTGTTTGGAGTTGGCTGTGTTTTGCATTTCAGACTTAAATGGTAACCTATGTTGATTCTCAGAGGTTGATCCTCTGGACCAAAATTAGTTCTCCAGCTCTCCACACAGTTGGGCTTGGTCTATTTCCATAACAAAATCCCTGAGCACTTGGAGCAACTATGTCCTGATTTACCATGCAAAACAAAACCATAAATCCCCAAACGGACATTGCTCTTACATCTGCATATAACTTCTAAGAGGAACCAACTTGAGTGTTCACATCAGTCTCATCCATGTTCTCTGGAGTGTGCTTGCTGAGGGCTCATAATGTCTTAAACATAAGTGGCATATATGCTATCCAACAAATGACAACTTCCAAGTGAATGTGTGTATGCATTTAAGTAGGTATGTGTATGGGAAAATATAATGTGAAATTTAGTTTAAAAATTTGTCTTTGCGCATCCTTACAGTAATGTGTATTCCTTTTTGTATCTTCTATCCTAAGTCACAGACATAGACTATGTTTAGCCTACTTGCCTAGACTGTATCAACAATGCTCTTGCCCAATGTAACATCCTAACAGCACTCATGACATACAACTTGCTATGGTTTATGTCTAGTTATGTGCCCAAAGCATCATGCAGTTGGTCTTTTCAGAGGTGGCTGAAGCTAGAGTGTGTGATACTGGGTTTAAGGGTGTATGATTAGTAAATCACTCCTCTGACTGGCCTGGCATAGCTCTGGCTGGGATGAAGGGTATGAGTGCTACATCCACTCTAGGGCAAGTAACCTGCATACAATATAAGGGACAGAAAGAGCCTTGTCTCTCTCCCTTACTGCTTTTGCTGTCTTGTGGGTGCTAGTCTTCTGTGATGGCCCTCTGCCAAGCCACCCAGCCTTGAGCTACAAAGTGTAAGTCAAGTAAACCTTTCTTCCCTTAACTTCGGGCATTGGATATTTTGTCTTAGCAATGAGATAAAGTAACTGAAATAGAATTTGGTACTAGAAGTGGGGTAGTAACTGTGACTATACCTGACCATGTGGTTCAAGAGACTTTGGGAATGGCTTATGGGAAGAGTCTGGAAAAGTTCAGAGATTCCAGCTGAAAAAGTAGAGCTGAAATTCCTTAGATTGTACTATATGGGAGATTCTGGTCGGAGCTCAGACCGCAAGGTGAATAGAAATCCTGCTGGTAAAGACCAGGCTCAGGTTTCTGCTGGGAATAAGGACAGCACTGACTGTTGGAGTCAAGATGATGTGTGTTATGGTTTGGAAGAAAGTTTGTCTGCATTTTGCTTGTGTCCAAAGACTCTGCCTAAGACTAAGATTAAAGACAGTGGGCTAATTAATCTCGCAGAAGAAATTTCAAGGCAGTTAAATGCTGAGACAGTGGCATGGCTATTGCTTTTAGTGAGATATATGTTGAGAATCAAGAGCAAAGACACCAGCATGATGGTTTAAAATGTTGTGATGCAACAGCAAGCAGAAACAATGAAGAGACACCCAGGACTTGGAGGCAGTTTTATTTACATCCACAGGCACCGATCAGGGTCACTCCCAAAATATCAGGCCTTGATCTCTGGTGGTCTAGGTCTTATATGAGATAAGCAAGCAGGAAGTACAGAAGTAGAATGGCTTTTCAATTGGGGATTGGTTTATACAACGTGCATCACAGTGACCAGCTATACATCACAGTGACCAGTCATTTCTAAGGGACAGGAGCAACCAGAACTGGAACAGGAACTATTCCCTGAGCAACTAAGAAACAAATATATTGGCTGGAGTAGGGGGCATTTTCTGCTACAGTGAGTTTGATCAGAAAGGAAGTTGTGGTGAAGTGTGGACTGCAAAGATAGAGCAGAGGTGTTTTGATTACTGAGAAGGAATAGGAGGTTAGAAAAGGTGGCCAGAGGGCATCATAAGAAGCATCCGGACTCTACCCTGTGCAGCCTCAAAATTGCAAAAGTGAAAAACTTTGCTTTGAGAAGGCCCCAGAGCATCATGTTCCAGAATGGCACGGCCTACGAGTTTGTTCCTTGGAATTCGATTCATAGTACTCAGCAATCCAGGCGCTCGACCCCTATAGCCAAGCAAGGGGGAAGTCTAGCTACTGCTCCAGCTGGCAGCAGACCTTAACATCATCCATGTTTTAGGGTTGGAGCCACCCAAGCTAGACTGTCTTGCCAAAAAGTGCCTCAGATGCTGCACATGGAACTACAGGATTTAATGTTTGCCCTGGATTTTGGATTTGCTTTGTTCCCATTCCTTTGCATCCCCACAGCAACTTTTGGAAGAGAAACATCTATCTTGTGCCAATAAATGTTGGAAGTGTTTAACTTTCTTTTGTACAGTGGCTCACAGTTAAGGGTTTGCCTTAAATCTCAGAGGAAATCTGGGACTTAGACTCGTCAGAACTGCTGAAACTGTTAGGACTTTGGCAACTTTTGGACTTTTGCATAAAGGGATGTCCAAGAGTTTCTGGGGGGAGATATGTAAGGAATGTTACGTTTTATATCTACATGTCTCTTTAATACCTCATGTTTAGCTGTCCCCCCAAAGACCTTCAGGGGGCCTTTGCAGAGGTGACTGAATCCAGAGCTCATACATACATACGACACCAGAAAGAGTCTCATCTCTCTCCCTTGTTGCTTTTGCTATCTTGTGGGCACCAGGAACTGTTCTCTGTGATGACCCTTTGCGAAGCCACCCTGCCTTGGAGCTAGTCGATTATGGACTGAAACCTCTATAAACTGTGAGCCAAATAAATCTTTCCTCCTTTAACTTTGGGTGTTGGGTGTTGTCTCAGCTGCAAGAGAAAAGTAACTAAGACACAACTAACAGAGTTGGTCTCATCAGTGCCAGCATTCACAACCCATGTGGACATGTCATAATGTCACAGTGCTTGGGTACCACTACTGGAAGCAGAATGTGTATCTCAAATGGTTTCACTGATGCTTTGGTAATATTGACATTGAGACCCACAGGTGTTCATGAGGTACTCCTTTACTTCTGGGCTAAAAATTCAAAGTTTAAAAAAGAAAACCATAGAAAGGTGGGCATGAGTTATTTATCACTTTATTGCTTGTTTCTCAATCCACAATGTTTCTGAGGAATATCAATAAGATGTTCAAAATTCAACATTAAATATTCAATAGTAAAATACAATGTGGAAAAAAAGCCCTCAAATGTTAAATAATCCAAGCTCTGTCAGAACCACCTGGGATAGCAGCGACTGGATTTACCATCGTGGTTTAAGATGAGAATTGCTATCCTCTGACCCAGGGAATAGGAAGGAGTCTCAAATGCCAACCAACCCTCTCAGCCCAGGGGGAGCACTTCGGTCTCCTGCAAAGGGTGGGAGATCCACGAGGACTCTGAGTATGGTAATCTGCCCTCTCACCCCACGCATAAAAAATAGCCTGCTGCCCAGACAGTCAAAAGAAACTCCTGTGGTTACCACTCGGATGTGAAGACCAGAAATAATCCCACTGTCCAGGAGGCGGCCTGCACCTGCACAGTTCTCTGGTCCTTTGCAAGGAGCCCACTCTAAGGGCACAGGGGAGAGGCCTTCAGCAGTGACCAGCTGAAAGCAGGGCAACTGTGAGCAGCATTTCACTTGAAGGCACAGAGTTTTCATCATCCAGAGGGAGGCGAGTCACTGTTGTGAGCTACATTCAAAATATACATCCTGCCTCTGAAAAATTGTTAGCTGCCATACATCTGATTGCAATTTCAGCCTGGACTATTCTGCAAGGCCGCGAATCTTGGGTACCCTTGAAAATCTTACTGTGCCTTGCTCCTCCCATAAGCAATCAGATTTCCAAGAGGTCGAGACTCAGTGAAACACATAGCTGTGATACATCATACAACAGGCAAAAATAAATACATGTCTCTGTAGTATGGGTGTGAAACTACCACAAAAAAATAAATATCTCAGACTCTGAAGTTGTAGACCATATGCTTATAATACCTGGTAGAGTCAGAAATTGGTGACTTTCTCATAAAACATTTATCTCCCATGACTTTGATCAACTACACTTAAACTGACAAGCAAAAGTGTATGGAAAACACTCTAATTGTTTTTAAACACAGACTTCATTAAGTACCAAGAATAGAGACCAAGTTTACCAATAGTTATCAAGATACCAGATACCTAACTTAAATAAATCTCTTTCAGTCCTTCCCCATGGTCATCTTAGGTTTTCATGATAATAATGGACAAGAGCTAACTACATCTTGTCAGTGACACTGAAGCTGTGGTCACATGGACTCATCTTTAAGAACAACAAACCCAAAATTTTGCTTGAGGGATCATCTTCAGCCCTTCTAGCTTTGGAAATCTCAGCATTATGAATGCTCTTTGCAAACATGGAGCTCCTCAAAAAAGAAACAACAAGAAAATATAAAGGTGCATTTATTTATGTCCATGCCATCTAAAGCTACTAGGTACAGTAATCAGGACTGAAGAAGGGATGAATTAGAACCTAAAACAAAAATAACAAACACTGGGACATTTGCCCTCTGATTTGCAAGTCTGAGCTCAAAAAAATATTTGCCTGTTGGCAAGCCAGTTTCCTCCCTGAGAAGTTTGCTCATACTCTGTTCTCTCACTCCTGCATCTTCTGTCTGTCACAATTAAGGCCTGGACAGTGTTAGGAAGGTGTGCAACCTCTCTGCAGAGTTCTCAGTCACCAGTGGGCTCTGGCTGGCTGTGGTCACGCTGCCCAGCACTTGGCTCCTCAGGCTGCCTCCGCAGCTCCTCCACCGTCTGCAGCAGGGTGGCTCGCTCCAGCTCCAAGGCTAGCATGGCCTGCTTCAGCTTGCTCTCCCTGGTCAGGAGCTTCTCTACTGTGGCCTCAAGACTCTGGATCTTACCATGTGCCACCTGGAGAATAAAGAGAAATGAGAATGTACGTGCCCAAGATAACGCCAGAAGGATCCGCTGTGTGCTGTACCATCCAATTTGGAACTGGGAACTGACAGAGACAAGCCTATAGTTGAAGATCAGTTCTGGTCACAAGGCAAGACTTCTTCAGCTTCCCCTGCAGAATGGATGGGCCAGGCCCTGACAAACAGCAAGATCCTCCTTCATTTTTCTCCCTGCTGGGGCTGCTCTGGATGCCAGATGCTAGGATGGTGGCATCTCACTGTGTGGAATCTAACACCCTGGTAGTCCCGTGGGGAGGACAGTGGTGACACGGCCAAATAATGCTTCAGGGAGAGGAGCAGTGTTCAAGGACACACAGACACTAGCCATGTTAGGTCAATGAACCTGTGAGCTTCATTTACTTGTGTACAGCAGCCTGGCCTGTTCCAACTAATGCATATGTCTACATGGACAAATAATTTCAGACTGACAGTCAAAATGGCTCTGCAATTCTTTTTATTTCCCACAGAGTAACAAGACATCCCGAGGGCAGGTATCTGAGCACAGAAAGCCTAGAGTGGCCAAGCATTCTGCTGGGAGGTGTGCACATACTGTCTCTGACTGGTCACTGCTGCCCTCGGAAAGGAACTGTGTTCCCCCTCTACTCTAGTGGAGGATGTTAAGGTTTGCATCCTTAGCACCAAGCACACAACTAGCACCAGGTATGGTGCTCCCAGGTGTTCTCTACAAGGGGTCTCCTTTCTCTAACATACTGCACACACTCTACCATGAGGCTAATGTCCCCAGGCCTCTGTGGCCTGTCCTGCAGCTCACTGCTCTATTCTGCAGCGCTCTGGTCATAAGGGTTGGCTCTATTCCATTAGCCCATCCCACCCCCTTATATGTCCCATTGATTTTTGGTGGGAAAAATGGCACACCTGTTTTTTTTCTCATTTTCAAACTGGGAAAAGAGTTTTCAGACCCTTGTGCCAGACAACTCCTGACTCAAAGTCTAGCTCCAGCTGTGCTACTAGAATACTCAAAACACAAGCAGAAAAGCCCTGCAACTGGCCTGATGTAACCTCTAAATATACTGTGTTCCTCCAGCTCTTACCCACTGGCAAGGCTTGGGGAGGCCCCTCCTCACCACCCTGAAGTCCCGCTCCATCCCGAGGTGTACCGCACAGCTCAGGGAGTAGTGAACCAGTCTCACAGTCATTTGCCATGCAGCTTTAGCCAGGGGACCAATTTTGCATGGTTAGGAGTGAACAAGTTTACATGGTTATTTTCTGTTCTTTGTGAACTGAAGGTCCTCTCAGTAAAAGATGCCTTTTGTAGAAAGAAGTTTGTTTTACATTGTGTGATTAAAAATACGGCAAATGTTAAAGTTTTAAAATTCATTATAGTGAAAAACAAACTGCCATGAATCCTCTTCAATGCATGCCCCATTCTGCTGTTTTTGCCAGTTTCTGTGCCAGCTCTGGAAGGTCCTTCTGTGAGTCTTTTGGTGGCTGCCTTGATGTCCGGAGTCAGTTTAAAACCTTTAGAGAAGCTTCTGTCAGATAAAAACGTCAGCGCTCATCCTCACCAATGTTGTTCACTGCATCTGGCACCTTCCGGCTTTTCTTTAGTCAAAATGATCATTAAAGGTAAATGTTTTGAACTGATTCAATATATACAAGCACAACGAAACACACAAAAAAGGACATCCAGAACTGCGTCAGAAAGTGGCAAGACTGGTGGGTAAGAGTGTCTGAAGAAAGATGAGTATTCTGAGGAAAATTAATGGCAATGTGTCTTTTACTATAATAATTTTTTGATATTTAAGCAGTCGCTGTGTGATGTGCTTACATCTTTCATCTCTGAAATGGTCTCACTTCCCACGGCTTCAGTTTAGAATAGAAATCAATGACTTGTAGATGTTGACTTCTATGAAAAATTTACATGAGTTATGTGGAAACATTCAGCATGTTTGCACAACTGTCTTATGTACTAGTGGACAAAGAGGAGAAAGAGTCTCACCTCTGAATTCTAAAGGGCACTTTGGCATGTAGTGTGGCATGTCCACCAACCACATGAACAGAACAAAGTTGCAAAACAGGTTAATTTGTAATTAGGGGGAAAAGAATTATATACAAAACTTACACTTGTACAAAAGGAAGAACAGCTGTTACATATGGGAAACCTATTCTCAGAGAACAGTGGGCAAACTATATCCACGCATGCATGCAATGACACATCACAACGTCCATCCTGACTCTGAGAGCTGCTGTGATTTACCCAGCGTCGTGGCCCTTGGCATGGCCAGGGCTCGGTAACTATGGTGAAATGAGCTGGCACAAACGAGTCCTAAACGGTTCCCCCAGGAATTCAGAGCCACCTGGTCAAGAGTATCAAGCACCATAAAAGTGCTCCCCACCCCACGCCCCCTCACATCAATAAGAAGACACATGGCCATTCACCTAAGAAAATGCACCCTTTAGTTGAGAACTGCCTGTCTTAACAAGCCACGCGTTTAAAGCATTCCCACTGTGTTGTACTTCTAGGGTCCATTGCAGGCGTGGAAACCATTTAAAATGAACACCTGCACCATGTACCTTTGCAGGCCAGAGGAGCTGTGTGTCCCCGACACTTCCCATCAGGTTATGGCTGAGACCTCCAGGGGAGACAGTATACAAGTATGATTTCCAGGACAAAGAAGTTAACTTTCACAATGTGACTGGCAGTTGGGACTGGGTAAGGATGGCATTTTGCTTTAGCTCCTCTTCAGCAAGTATTTACGCAGGTCTACTGGGAGAAATGTGCTTCAGCCTTGATCTAACAGGCTTTCCAGTGCTGGCTTCCCTCACATCTCCATCAGGCCTGTGTTGACAAAGAGGCAGCTTGCCCTGGGGACCACCCAGGCTCAGACTGTAGAGAGCACAGAGAACTCCATGGACAACTTTAAAACAAATTCTAAAAATACTCCCAAACAATTCCTAGACAGTGACAGCATTCACCTGTCAGTGACACTGAAAAAGTAGAATGTATGGTGACTGTGTGCCCTCTGACCACAAAGGTGCTGCGGCCTGCAGTGAGGTCTTTTTTCCGTCCTTGTCACATAGATGAGGCTATAGGGCAGAGGCGGCAGCAGCCTGCCTGCTGACAGCATGGCAGGGCCACCTCCAGTCTGGTACAATAATGGACTGTGCCAGATACTGGTTCTACCTCACCTTCTGAGGGCCCAGGCCACTCTGCCTTGCTTCTGTGTGCACATACCCACCTTAAGTGGGAAGTTTCTAGAATGAAAAACCATACTCTTCGCTAGTCAAATCTTGGCACTTGCACCAAGGATCCCTAAGTAATGAACATATGTCCTGGTTCATTCCACTAGGTAGGTCTATGCTTGCTTCCGTGTGGCGGTGAAAGCTCTTGGTTCTCACTCCTCTGAGCACAGTGCTGGCATTTAGCTATTAGCACCACAGCCCCCGGAACCAAGCTCGTCTCTGGGCCTGTCTCCTGAAAGAGTGAGTGCAGAAAGAGGCTCTCTGAAAGCTCTGGGACTGCCTGACCTTAGCAAGGGTAACCTGTCTGCTCAGATATAAAAGGAGCAATTCTCCTGGGACAGCTTTGATCCCAACTACAAACACATCAGGGTGAGAAAGGTCCTCTGGGCATGGGAAAGCCGTCTGCTGTTGCTTTGCTGAGTTAATGAACTACCACATACTGGGATTCAGGAAGCTGCCCTATAAACATGTTCTACCTGCAATTGTTCCAGGAGGTCAAGGTTCTGTTTGCGTAAGCTGCTGTTGGTTTTCTCTAATTTATCCATTCTTTGGTTGTCACTGAGAGGAGAGGAATCGATAAGTTCTTCTTGAAGCACATGGTATTCAACTTCATAAGCTTGTAACTGTTTAGCAATGTCCATTTCAAACACCTGTCAGACACAGAAAGGTCATCAGGTTCCAAAAATGAGAAAAATTTCACACGATCACAATGCAACCACACACACACTCTCATATATCATGTCGGAAAGCACCCATCAATCACCACCTCCGTGCTTAGCACTGTGCTTGGTAACAGATGAGGAATAAGGACAACTTTGCACTGAGGAGGCAATAATTTTACTTGGAAAGAAAAGATATAAGAAACATTTAGAAATAATTCCAAGGTGCCAGACATTCACTCATCTTCCAAAAGCTAAAACCTGGTTCTTCAAAAGACAATAATTTATTTTTAGTTCTTTTCTCTGAAAGTTTGATTAGGTTAGATATATCAACTATAGCTTAAAAGGAGCCAACACAAAATAACCATCGCCTGTTTGCACAGTCACCAAGCCAAAGTTAATTATAACTCAGCTGGGTTTCCAGAGTTGCAAGAACAGCTAAGTAATGGAACTGTTTACTGAAACACTCTTCTTTGCACAGAGATAGGCAAAAATGAGCCAAACCCAAATGTCACTCCCACACACAGATGAGTGAATATGAAACAATGCCTGAGCGGTCTCCCTCCCCATAACAGTAACAGCGATGACAAAACCACACATGTGAAACACAACCCCAAAGTGCACAAGTAACTCAAGTGATGGTGGCTATACTTTCTCCAGGTAAGGAAGTTGCAGGGCTGATGAGGCAGGGCTGGCATCAGAAGAGAGATGCTGCTACTGCCCAGTACAACCTCCTCTCCTCCCTGTTCTCTATGGTAACCCACAGCTGGGCACCCTCAGGGGAGGGTGAAGACCTTACATGGATCTGAGAACAGCCCTGACAGATCAGAACACAGTTCAGAGAATGAAAGTAGACTGCACAACTACTGAATTTCCTTACAAAAGAAACTAACATAGTTACAAGCCAGTGGAAGCCAGGCGTGGTGCTGCACAGTTATAATCCCAGCTACTTGGGAGGTTGAGGCAGGAAAATCACAAGTTCATGTCTAGCCTCAGTAACTGAGACTGCCTTGAAATAAAATACAGAAAATAATAGGCTTGGGATGTGTCCAGCACTTCTGTAATTTTAGTTGCACAAAGCCCTGGGTTCAAGCTTCAGTTCCAAAGAAGAAAAAACAAAAAAGAAAACATTTCCCATGATGCCACTCTACAAGCTCCAATTTTCAAAGGTTGTGTTTACTTCTGCACCATTCTTGGAGATGAATTTTTCAGTTTCTTTTCAGTTTAATTCAGTGAGTAACACTAACTAGGTTCAAAAGTCATCCTATCCCTAAAAACTAAAATACACACTTATCTGTGCCATGGGTATGTGTGTGGGGGGGGCGGAGACAGAAGGAGACAGAGAGACAGAGAGACACAGACAAATTTCCTACACTGAGCTGTGTTTTTAGTCTTTGAGTGTGACCATGAGGTCAGTGGACATCACCATCTCCATTTCAGGGTTGAGGCAGCTGGCTCAGAGGCTTTGGGTAAGCCTGGAAATCCAGGTTCCACCGACAACTCTAAGTGACCTTGAGTGTTACTAACTTTCCCAGCCCTGGTCACTGACATGGAGCTAATACCAGCCACCTCCAGCATTGCAGCAAGAATGAGCTCACACAAGTGCCCAGCACACACCTGGCTCTCTCGGCTAAGGGACCTGGTCAGCACACTTGTCACCAAGCACCCTCCCATTCCCACCTTGTGCCTTACCCAAACTACAGTGGGTGCCACTTCACAGAGCCTCTGAATAGCTCGAATGGAATGAAACAGAAAACTGGAGAATGCCACGGCACTGCGGTAATTACCAATCTGGGATAAATAAGTGTCACACACAAGATTCTTTTCACCCACAAGGACTTACTCCTAAATCATCTTTTAACATGGAAAACCTAGCAGCAGAGCCTCTGGTGTCTATGGCTTGATAACTTGTTGTGGTTAGCGGTCTCAGCAGGCGCACCCTGCTCTGTGCCTCCTTAGTCCCAGCGGTTGTCCTGGGATGTTATCATCTCTGCTAACTGGATCTTTATCTCCTCTCTGCCCCACACGGATGGCCTTGACTGTAGTTATCCCCGGTACTGATCCCCGACTGTAGCCCCGGCCCCCGAGCGCTATGCTCAGGTCTCTGGGCCACTCACTCAGAGGGCAGGAGAGGAAAGTGGCAGGAGGAGTCCCTGTCCTTGCACACTTACAGCCACATGCAACCCACTGCCGGTGTCAGTTCTTTGCCAAAAACAGAGCAGGAAATTCTGAGAGGAAAGCCGGACCCTGCAGGATGTCACCCCAGAGAAGACCATAGGCGAACAGACAAGGAGAATAGGAAAATGAGATGCACCTTGGGGTGTCTTCATTTCCTGGACATGTCCCTCCCCCAGACCGGTCACCATGCGCCAGTCACTCCACTGATGAGCACTGGTCCCTCTCCAAAGGGGACTGGCTCCATCTTCCTTCTGGGTGCATCTTGAGGCCTGAGTCACGACTAGTGGGGGTCCAGCGTCTTCCCACCGCCCTGGCTCCCTAGTTTTTCCACGGTTTCCAGGCAAGCTCCCAAGTTTGAGGCTGAAAAGGAACATCTTTTCTGCCTGCCAGAGCAGGAATTACCCATTTCCCTATGTTCAGGGTTTTGCCAAAAAGAGAAACAATTCATTTTTTGTTATCGAAGCAACACGGCCATCATACAGAAAGCATGAAAAACCAAAAGAAAAATTACCAATACAACGCCCATCATTTTGCTGTTCTTCCTTTCACCTTGTTCCATTAAGTATGTTCTTCCAGTTGTAAACATAACCAACATAAAGTTTCCTATCCCGCTTTTTTTCATGTAACATCATACTCTAAAAGCTTCTCCATGTTGCTTGACCTCCTTCATAGTCATAATCATATAAACAGTGGCATGGTTTTCTAGCAACTTGACCCAGACCAGATCGACTCACTCATCAAGTACTGAACATTAAGTACTGTTACTTCCAACAGTAAGAGAATATCCTTACACATCTGGCTTTTCCCACACTTTTAATTATTTCCTAGGGACACATTCCAAGAACCAGAAGTAGAAATTAAGGAGTATGAATTCTTACTGGGTTGTGGTACATACTGCCAAACCGCTTCCCAAGTAGGCAGAGTCAAGGCACCATGCCACCAGCAACACAGCAACATACCACGTACAGCGCACCCTAAGTGTTGTCAGCTAGCATTAAAAAGTGCTGTGTTGTTAAATTTAGTACATAAGGTATTATATGTCAGGCATACACTTAAACTATGCACGAAGCTAGTATTTTCTCAGCCATCTATTTACTAGATGGCTCTCCTCTCAGTGAACTGTTCTTAGAGCCTTTGCTACTGGAGACTCAGTTTTTCTCTTTGGAGTCTGTGGAATCTGTATTATAAAGCCATGAACCTGGTGGCTTGTAGACCTATCACACACTTTCCACCGTCCTAAGCACCACTTCCTGCCCTACAGTCTCCTGGTCTTGGTGGCACACAGAGGATGCGCAGTGGGGCACGCTGTGTGCAGGGAACTTTGACAACAGTAGAGCTGACTAAAAGCTGCTCTGCTTTTTATTATCAGCACATGTGAGTGGTCCCAGACAATGCCCGAGGAGCTGCTGGGCCCCACCCTCTTGGTGGGGCCCAGTCCTTTCACAAAACGGCTCACTTTCAACAGCATGCCCTTCCCAAGGAGAGGGCTCCCAAGCGTAGAGGAGGCTGCGCGCTGCCAGCACATGTCCTGAGCACAGGCACTGTCAGGACTGTTTCCATCCTACAAGCTGAAGGGCAGCACCGCACTGTTCTTGATGAAGCGGCTTTCACGTGCTGTGGATGAGACTCCCTTGGGGAGCCTGGGAAAGCGCAGGCTCTGACTCAGTGAGTCTGGGCTGAGGCACAGATTCTGTGTTTCTAACAAGTTCCTACGTGGCCCAATGATGCTGCTGGTCTGGGGTCCCATGAATAAACATAAAGGATGTTAGAAGGAGGCTACTGGCTCTGCTTCCTTCCCAAAGCCGCTTTTGACTCTTTCTGCCATAAACTGAACTGTGGCTTGAGAGTTACCCGGCACTCTCTGTGACACTGACCTTCCCTCTATTACTAATCGTTCCCAGAGCTCCCTTCTTCCTGGGCCAGAAGATGCTCACGGTTTACAGGCAACTGGCAGTCCCCTGGGTGAGCACAAGGTCACACTGAGGAGCTGCCCCGGTGGCTTCAGTGACCTGAGGGTTCTGCCCAGCCTGTCAATCACGGAAGTGCCTCTGCAGCTGCTCCCAGCCTGGCTGCACCAAGCCGGAGCTCCGCAGGCCATCCTCAGCCACTCTTACTGAGGCCTTCTGTAGGGAGCACGGTTAATGAAAGGGGGCCTGGCTGTCACACAGGAGTGCTCAGAACACACCTCCCACAGCATGCAGCTGTCTGTACACAGGGCCATTTACTCTGTTACAGCAGCAAATGCTTCCACCCCTCCCACCCTGTGATCTCCAGGGTCCTGGCCTGGGGCTGCTGAGAAACTGCACTGCACAGCAGCCTGCTCTTCACGTAGGATTCCAGAGGAAAGGCCCTGGCAGAAGGTGCAGCAAGCCTGGGGGAGAGCTCAGATGTCACAATCCAGAAAGAAACAGGGACCGAGGGCTGCCTGGAGTTTTATCTTTTTTTAATCAAGACTGACTGTGGAATGAAAAGTTGGGCTCCAAATGTGGATTCTGTGCAGCCTACGCGCTCATACCCACTCCTCCAAGTTGAACACATCAGGCACCTGGGATTGCTCTTTGTTCTCTCCCACTTGTGCCCCTGGCAGGCTGAGATCTTCCAGCTCAGGGGTCAGCCAATTACGGCCCATGGATCAATTTGTCCCACTGCCTGTTTCTGCAAATAAAGTTTTATTGCAATACAGCTACTTCATCCATTTATACTTGTCTACAGCTCCTCGGAACGCCAAAGGCAAAGCTGAGCAGCTGCAGCAGAGCCCTTATCAGCTGCACAGCCTGAAATCACTTCTTGTCTGGCCTTTGCACAAAATGCTGATCTGCTCATTCTTTTAGCTCCAGCTGAGCTCAACTACCTCACTCCCAACCGCAGCACTCAGGCACCCACGGCCCTGCTCCCATAGGCGCTGCCACTGCAAATGTGGTGCTGCGCATGTCACTTTCTCTGCCCACTTTCTCCATTGACAAAAATGGGGATTGTAATATTATGTCTCAGAGTTGTTAATGAGTCAGTGGAGTTCAAAACAGCTGAATCCCAAGTTCAAAACAGCTGCCTGAAGGAAATCAGGCACATAAAGACACAACTACGCTCTTCCCCCACTGGGTCCATTTCTACCCCCTTCTACATAACAGAGCACCCGGCGTATGCTAGGGTCTTAGGTACTCTCAGCACTACTCCACAGAAAAGGGCAGGAAGGGACGCTTCCTGGGGCTCGACCCCCGGGGGAAACCCAGCGCTGCCAGACCTGCCTCAGAGCCAGGAACCCACTGGACACAGATTTGACCTCAGTAACCAAAGACCGAGCAGGTATGAAGCCTAAGTATATGCAACAAAAGCTATAAAAAGGGATGAATATACATATGCTAGAAATTAAAGAGTTAAAAGGACAGAGAACTCAGTATTAAGATGATGGTAAAATCGAGAAAAACTCCATATTTAAATGACTCCCAGAGACACTTGGTGTTGAATAGCTGCTGAAGTGTGTTGGAAGGCCCATCCTCCCCTTCTGCAGGACAGTGAGTATGGGCCACTTCATAAGCCACTTACATCCGCTCAGTAATGTGGCCGTGAGTGGATGAGATTGTGTGTGTGTATGTGTGTGTATAAAGATTCTCTACCTGGCAGAAGGGAAGGCCTCAATAAGCCAAAGCTATCCTCAGTAGGAAAACCATGCCAGTGAAGTAAAATAGAAAAAGACAAGCCCGGTGGACCAAAGCAGGTCCTCGGGAGCACCTCACAAGGGCTTAGACCAGAGCCCCGGGAGCACCTCATTGAGGTGGGGCCTGGTGGTCTGTGGGGGCGAACCCTTGGACTGGACTAGTCCTCCGAGGGCCTCAAGGGCTTATCAATCGGGTATGACCACAGTGTATTTGGTTCCCCGCATATGTACCGTCTTTGAGGATGGGTGCTTTTCCACCTAGTGCCATAGTAATTTGAGTGCACCCATGTTTGTTACAGCACAATCTGAAGCAGCCATGTGCCTTCCCAATGTGAGAGCCCAAGGGAGTAAATAAACCAAAAAGTACAGTTATTGTCAGAGGGAAGATGATTGACTGGGTGGGAGAACAATGGAGATGAGGGTGGAAAAAACTGTTTGACTAATCGAATGTGCCATCATCTGCATAATTGAGTAACAATAGTGAAGACGTCATTTTGTAATAGAGCATCCATTTTTAATTCCCAATGTCTGCTCTTTAACTCTGTGTTTCCTTTATCGTTTATGCATTATACTGATTTATAACTAAGAAATGCAAAGATAACATTATATAATGTAACAGCCATTGTTAATCTCCTACTATCTTCTGTTTAATTGCGTATTTCCTTCATTGTTTTTGAGATAACTGAGTAACAGATATGAAGATATTATGTAAAACAGCATTCATTGTCAATCCCCTACTATCTTCCCCATAATTTGGATATGTCCTTATTGTTTTTGTGTTATTCGAGTTTATATTCTTTTATCTTTAAAATAAAAAAAAAAGAAGAAGAGAATGCTGGTTAACTAAAATTAAGTGAAGAGTGGAAAAGAACTGCTCTTGCATATGGGTAGATGCAGCATGCAGAGATCCAAAGTAACAATCAGTATGAAGCCCTCTCCATTTTCTAGGTCAGACTTGTGCCTTTTTCTGCATTTAACCATTCACCATCTAATCTAGATATAAATCCCAGCTACACTTCCAACATTTCAGAGAACAGTTCTACTGGAAATGGAAACCAGGTACTGAAACTGCATATGTATAACTGAATTTTGGGGGGAAAATTACACCAATAAAAGCAAACAGAAAACCTATACCCAGAGATAGATTTGTAACATATATGTTATTATCACAGACGACTACAGGAGTTATAGGATGTAATACCTCAGTGCACACATGCTTCGGTTGGCAATTCAGTTATCAAACAAAGACGTTCAAAATTTTGGTGCCATTTGCAAAGTTTGCATCAGGTGACAAACACAACCACAGCCATCTTCCCCAAAATTATAAAACAAATTAAGTTCATAAGCCAAGGTATGACTGTATTTTAAAAAATTTTCAGTGAATACTATTCAGCAGAAAAAGCAAAGTACTCATTGTATAAGAGCCTGCATTTTACAAATGCAGGCACTTCAGGAAAGCAAGCATTTAACAGTGAAAGCCTTAAGAGGCTTCGGTCCTTAAATGTAAGAAGGCTGACAACGTTTGCACGCTGTTACATCTAAACACTGCTGAGTTTCCTCGTGCCATTTCACATCACACACACAACACACACCTAGTCAGCATGTTTCATCCTTGAACACACATCTGTGACAGCCCCTACACAGCAGACATTGTATAAGATGCTGCTGAGAACACAATGGGTAGGAAGCAGCTCCTGCTCCAAACTTCAGCTTCGACAGATCCAAAATTGCTTAAGAGTTTGGAAGCTCTGCACTGAACCATACCTGACTGATGGTCTTCTCCATCTGCACCAGACCCAAGTTGGGCAGTGTGTTTTTTATGAAGTCCACTATGGTTTCGAGGTTCTCATGCTGCAGAATCAAGGGCTTATGGCTTCCTAACAAACTTAAAGCCACTTTGAATATGACCTCTGATCCCTGAAGGAAGATCATATCTGGGAAAACAAGAAATGCAGAGTTAAACAGTACCAGTGTCTAGTGAGTATCATTCTGTTTCCTTTTCCTCATAGCACGGAGTGGGAAGGTGGGAAACATAACCCAAGGTGCAAATTTTATTTCTTTTGAAGAATTGGCTATTTCATGCGGGGCTGTCAAGACACTACCGTAAATAGTAAAAATAATATAGAAACACACTGCTTAGATTTTCTCACAGGTCCAGATAAATCTTTTATTTTCCACTCTGAAAATGACTTAAATTAAAGCAGGCTTCAAAAGTTAAACTGAGAATGAGACAAGATGTTTTATTAGTCCATTTTACCAGGAATGCTCTGGATCTTAAAGGACTTACTAAGTAGAACATGTTTTTATGAGTAGGACTAAAAGATTTTTACTGATACTGCATCAGAAATTAAGACAGAGTAAGTGAAACAGTGCCTCTATTTCCTGTTTTAAAATAAGAGATGGAATTAAAATATATCTAAAAATTGTAAAAGGTCCATTCAATTGCAGAAGTACATTGTTAAATGTAAACACACTGAGTTTCCATTCAGTAGAAGACATTTTTCCCTGAGAAGTTTAAAGAACTTGGTCAAAGTTCCTTTCTAGTTTGTATCATGTTTCAGAATGGCTGGTGAGGGACAGTAGTTTATATACTGATTTTATACAGCAGGAGACAGCGGGCAAGTAGCCAAGGTTACCAGATGGGCAGCAACATGTTCCCATGGAGTTGGTGTGGCTGCAAAAGACAATCTAATGCCCTGAGGCCAACGCAGCCACGGCAACTAGTTACCACCAGGTGACTAAGCTCATGCAAGTCATCTACGAAAATACATCATTTAAAAGATAAAAGTATAAATATAATTAGGGGCAAGAGTCAATATATCTTTTCTCTTTTGTTTTTTAACTTCAAGATCACGGAAAGGACAAAGTTATGAAGTGTCAAATCAAGAAAAACTAAAACAGGTGCGAGGATGAATCCCTGCGGTGACGCCTTCCAGCCGGCATAGAACAAGGACACAGAAGAACCATCAAGCAACACAGAAGCTGAGGGTGTCGGTTCTGTGCAAGTGGGAAGCTAAGTCAGAGCAGTTTCCAGACAAAGCAGGGTGAGGAGAAATGACAGGCCCCAGCGCCTGCTGGCCAGATTGGCCTCAGGAGGCTCTGCAACCTTCACAAAGCCTTTGGCCTCGAGTGAAGTTGGTGTGGACCTGGATGCGCCCTGGGCAGGGCTGTGTGGCCCTGGGCAGTGCTGGCACTGAACCCAGCCTGCAACACAGACCAGCACAGGGACCTGGCTACTTCCACAGACATCAGCACTGCTGCTGGGCAGGGTGGTCCTAGGCGTGGAAAGGCCCAGGCGCTGCTTCCTTCTTAGTGCTTGTCACTGCAGCTGGGAAGATAAATTAGAGAAGTGATTGCCTCTTTGAAATCTGAGCTTCTTAAGGGGATGTGTAACGTGTATAAAGGAGGGGTCACCAAAGAGGATTCCTGTGAAACTCCTGGTTTATAAACCATACAGCCTAACCATGTATTTCAATGCAGGAAATAAAAAGACCTAAGATGTATTTTAAATGAAAATTATATTTCTAAAAGAAAGTAAACCTGAAGTCCCAGTGATTTGTAACAGTAAGGCTTCTTTTTAATACATGAACGTTTATAACTGAGACGAAAATTTATCTTTCAGAATAAGCAAGATCTTTCCAAAGACCTTAGGGGAAGACCAAAAGCAAGGCAAAGGCACCTTTGTTGAGGCTGCTTTTCCCTGGACCTCCGACCTGACCTCATGTTCACAAATGTTTGCTGCCAGCCTGGGAGCTCTACCGCTCGCCGGCCTGCTCCTCCCAGCACCCACTTTGCCTTAGAAGCTTCCGGGAGACCAGAGGGGACTTAAACAGGGACTTCCCTGGATGCCCAATGTAGCTATGTGATGAAAGTGTTAAGGAAAAACCTGACTCTTCAAGCTACTGCTTGGGAAGAAGGGCCTCCTGAATTTACCAGGTGACACCTGGGGCAGCAACTATATTCTTTAAATAATCAATTCCTTTCTTCTCCCTCTGAACTTGCAAAGATTAGAAAATTTTTTAAAGAATCATTTAAAAATATTACTTATCATCCAACTGTCCCAACCCAACTATTTTTGTTCTTTTTTCCAGTCCTTATACATTTGTACTCTGGATCTATGGTCCATTTGCTGTTTTATTTTTGTAGTACTGGAGATCGAGCTGAGGGCCTTCACACCAAGCTATATACCCCACAACCTTTTAAACAAGTTTTTAATTTTGAGACAGTTGTTATATTGCCCAGGCTGGGCTTGAACCTGCAGTCCCCAGAGCACAGTGTGTGCCACCACACACAGCTCAATCTTTTTTTTAAATAAAACAATTGTCACTGGAGAGTGCACTAATGCCCCACACTGGGAAACCACTGTGTGGAAAGCGAGCAGCACACATCCCTGCGGCAGTGCCGCAGCGGCCTCCGGCTACTTCCTTCAGTGGTGCTTTCTGCCTCTCCTGTCTCCGGTTTTGAAGCCGCACAGAAACAGGGAACCTTAAGTTCAGCTGACTCCATCACTGCACGTTATTCCCTGAGAACAACGTAAACAGGTACTTTCTTTTGGAGATATTTCAACAGCACTTTTACCGAATGATCATGCACTGGGTATTTTTTTACAACTCCATGATTTGAAAGTTCAATTTTCCTTTGTCTTTTCTAATTACCTTTGTTCATAATAATCCTTGCCTCTCCTTAACCTTCACCTGGGAGGTGCAGTCCTCGGTAGTGTGTAGTGGAACAAGAAGGCTGAAAACTATATAGACTTTGCAAAAACTCAGTTTATCAGCTGGGGATGGTAATGCATGCTTGTAATCCCGGGATTCTGGGAGGCTGAGGCAGGAGGGCTGCAAGTCTGAGCCCAGCCTCGGTAATTTAGTGACTTAGCAAGACTGTCTCAATCAAGCAAGTAAGCAAGGGCTGAGGCTATAACTTAGCGAAAAAGCCCAGGTTCAATCCTGTTTCACTATTACCACCACAAAAACAACAAAGCCCTCAGTTCATCAGCCCTGCATTATGCTGCCTGAACAGTCTGTTTCCCAGCCATACACTCTCGCCTCTGCTTTCACCCTGAAGCCTTTGCTGTATTGCAGGTGGCTTCTGTAATCTGTGCCAAACCCTTCATTTTACACTCCACCTCGCCTTCATCTCCTTGGCAGGGCACCCTGAGCTGGCAGAGGAAAACATCAGGGGTCGAACACTACAACTTCCTCTTTGGCAAGGGCAAGCCAGCTTCTGTTTTCCAGACTTGCCCTCCAAGGCACACGTGGTTAGACGGTGAACAGAGTGAGCATTCCTTCTAGGGTCCCCTACCCCCAGAGGCGGTGAAACACACAGGAGGCAGCTATTAGCCATTACGTCCTCCAGATGGGGCTGACTTCAGACACGTGTGGTTGCACCGCTGGCAGCTGCCCTCCAAGCAGCACACCCTGAATCGGAGATAACAATTCGTGAGCTATGCCGATGTGAGCTGTGAGTCTTTAGCTTGTGTATCAAATAGCGAATGGTTAACAAAGTCCATTTATTTTCAGGCTTTATCCAGGTTCAAAGGCTTATATGAAATGGACCCTGGCCAAGAAAGACAAGAGCGAACGGCAGGTTTGGAATTTGAAACGAAGTTATCTGCCATCATGCAGCTAAACAAACCCATTTATGCCCCCAAGTTATATGTAGAAATGGATTTAAATACCGAACATCTCAGTGGACTCAACTCAGTATTTTATGTCCTGAAGCTGGGTGGACTATGCACACCCACTCACTCATGCCTGCAGGCGACCCCACAGCAGGGGGCAGCCTTGAGGGGCCACTTCCTGCCTGTACCCCAGGAGCCCGCAGTCACCAGACAAGAACTCACTCAGTGCAGCAGGGGGCCGAGGGACCTGGGAATGAGGCACATGGGGGCATCTTTAGGCAGAGCGTATAAGAAACTCTAGGACCCACCACCACCTACGTAACAGACAAAGGCAGCCTGTCTCTATTGGCCAGCTTTTATTTAGGAAGTCACTAGAGTGAGTTTCATTTCTTCTGCGACAGAAGAGCTGCCACTTCCAAAGTGAAGTTTGCTAGTTTTCCACATCCTTTACCCACTTACCAAGTAAGCCTAAGGAGACATTCATCTCCTACAACCCAGAATGCACGGCAGGCAGCAGCTCTGGGGGTGGCCGGGGGCAGACATGACTCAGTGACCACCACTCCACCCCTCCAGCCCAGGCTGTGGTCAGCCCAGCCTGCTCAGTAGAACTTTCCTCAGAAGCCACAAAATTCAAAGTCTGAACTGTTTTCAAACTACTAACAAACAGCATTCCTCTCCCCGCATTAAGTACTCTTCCCTCTGTGACCCTGTATCAAAGAGATAAGGAATTAGGAGAAAATGTAAAGTAAAAAGTACAGCAGCTACTGGCAAAGAAGAGTGAAGTTCAGAGCTAAAGATCTTACAGTTTTGTAACTCTTTTGTTAGTAAGTACTTATTTCTGGGGCTCTGATTTTTTTTAACTATGGTCTAAACCGTCACGAAATTTAACAATTTGCTTCACCATATCTGGTATCTACTTCGTTTTAGTTTTTTTAGAGCTTGCAAATAATCAATTTATGCAAATGGGGTTATGATATTTTATATTTTAAGACTACAGTTCCTCGAGTAAAGCCAAATGATAAGTTCTTCAAAGGTTCTTGAGGATAGAAGTGAATACTGACTTAAAAACATCCAGTATTCTACAGAGAAGGCCACGAGAAAAGAAGCATCAATGTGAATCAGGATATACAGGGTGTCAACCTGAAGTATGCCTAAATCAGTACACTCTCAATGTTTTTGAACATTCCCTGTTTGATGTCCTCAGGTTCTAAAAATAAATCATGATTGCATGATAGTTACATGTTTTTAAGCTACGAAGTGACTCTCTAAAAACTGCATTTAAATACATTTGATATGTGATCATTATCAATTTTTTAAAGCACCCTTTTCCTTCACAATAGAAAAGAAAACCTCAAGAATACTTTCATTTTGAAGTAGGAAAAGAAACCATGTGAGAGCTGATCACAGCCTGGTGTGGCGGTGTACCCCTGCAGCCCCAGGGCTCAGCAGGCTGAGGCAGAAGCACGGCAAACCCACACAGAGCAAGCCTGGCACACCACACATGAGTGGGCGCAGACTGAACTTGCTCACAGTATGTCAGCAGGCTCCTGAGATCCAGGCAGTTCTGAGACCTTGCATGTGAACACCTACATTGTCACTGCATGCGAAGCTGAAAGAGGATGGTTTGACAGGCAAGCCACCTGAGGGCACAGTGGCACACAGAAGTGCAGGTGACGGTGACACCTGAGATGCATGTAAGAGGTGTCAGGGCAGAGGAGGGGAGAGTCACCCACACAGAGGGGTCACCCAAAGCCCTGACCTGGGTCTCCCAGAGGGTGATTATGGAGAAAACAAACAGCCAAGTGCAGGGAAAGAAAAGAAACAGGAGGAGGGGTAAGGGAGTCTAGGAAGAACAGCAGCTCAGTGTAGGTCAAAAAGTTACCGGGAACGAGCAGCGGACAACAGAGCCCCGAGGCAGAAAGGCCGAGGAAGGTGCTCCATGAGCAGTACACCTGGGGCTCCTTGCCAGGTCTCCCCAGCGTCTGCTCCGGGGAGAGCCTCGTGGGGAGGGAATCAGACAAAACCCACGAGACAGAGACACCCAGGGAAGCCCCAGGGTGTCCAGAAGTGAGGTGGCACCTGAATGCCAACACCAACCTTGACCATTCTGCGCTGTGAAACAGTACCCTGCTCTGTGAGACACAGCTATAAAAATAGGCAGAACCACCACCGAGTGACAGCAAATGCTTCTTATCCAACAGAAGAACGCCGATTCTGGCAAAAAGATGCGTGAGGCTCACCAAAGACTCTGGCTACAAACCCCAGCGGGAACTGTGAGGCGAAGACGGTGAGAAACCACGGGGCGGCATAGAGGCTGGGCCCGATCTCGTGCTCCTCCAGGTGGTCATAGAGGTCGCGGTGGTAGTCATGAAGGAGACGAGAGAGCTGGTACATCTGGATCTGCAGGCGAGAATTAGGTTCTGCTATGCGTATAAGCTCACCTGCCGCATCACAAGGCCTAGGGGAATGATCAGCGCTTTAGAGCTTCTATTGGGCTTGCGGCATCCACTGATCTTGGCTACCAATGCGCCAGCAAGGGCTTCCTGGGAGGCTACTGTGCACCAGGCCCTGGCTGGCCCAGAGCACTAGTGCCGGTTTCTCCCTCTTCCTTTTCACTGCCCCGTTGTGTAGCCTGGCTGCTCGAGGACCTAAACATCCGCCTGTGCAAAGCATTTCCCAAAGTTCTTACAAATGTAAGTTCTTGGAAAAATTCACACCTTAGGGCATTAGAAATAAAAAGCCAGCCCCTCTGTTAAGACTAAACTGAGGGCACATCATGCTTTCAGAGGGTCAGGCCTCTGTCCAGTCACTTCACTCCTCTGGGCTCCCAACAGCGCAAGAGTCAGGACAATTATAATTTGTTGAGGCTTATGAAGCACATAGATCCTGGGCAAATTAAAAAAGAAGTATTTATCTTAAGGTGAATAACTGTTTTCTGACTAAAATTGGATTCTAATGTCAAGGGTTCTCCCTTCAAAGATCGATGTGACAGTAAGCTCACTCCAGTGCCTGGTGGCCCCACGACTCACAGAGGGTCAGGGGCCAGCCCAGACCTGGGCCCCAGGGTCTGGGCCTAAAGGAATAATGTGCTGAGGATCAGAGCCTCATGGGACGCTCATGTCACGTGTGCACTGTATATGTGGACATCACAAGCTGGGGAAAACGCAGTGACACTATTTGTAGAGGTCTGAGAAATAAACTCTTCTGAAGCACTAGTAGTGGCTCTTCTGTATGTAAAAGTTTGATCAGCCAAGGCTACCAGTCCAAAAAGAGGCATGTGTTATGCTAAATTACATACAATTCAAAACAAAGCTTTCTCTCTGATGACAGCTCCATGAAGGACAATGGAAGGAATGCAGAGAGCGCCTGATGGCAAATATGCAAAGTGCTGTGTGGGGCAAATCTTTCAGTGAACAACACAGTTGCCTCTTGTGAGATTTATGTTCACACAGTTTATATTCCTAAGTTAAGGTAAAGGATTTGTGGGGGGATACGGGGGGCTGAACTCACGGCCTTCACACTGAACTACATCCTCAGCCCTTCTTTATCATTTTTTATTTTGAGACAAGGTCTCACGAAGTCACCAAGGTGCCCAGGTTGGGCTGAAACTTAGGATCTCCTGCCCCAGACTCCTAGAGTGCTGGAACTAAGGGCATGTGCTACCATGCCCAGCTTGGCAAACGGCTTTATAATTACACAAATGTGGTGTTCTCAAACTCCTTGTTTTAAAGATACTTTCCAAGATTCTGAAATCATAGAATCCTGCCAGGAAATGAACATATGAACATGTGTTCCAACATTTTAAGCAACACTTAGGAATATTCCTGAAGCAGGACCAGAGCTCTCCCTACCTCTGCAAGGCAGCAGGTTCAGCCCCTGGCATGCGGAAGGTGCACTGCTGTGTCTGCTTTCCTGATAGACTAGTTCAGTGATGGCAAACTTTTCAGAGTTTTCAGTGGTAATAAACAGCCTGCTGTGGCACGCATGCCATAGGTTTGCCACAACTGGACTAGTTTGTTCAACAAATACTGACTGGTGTCTCCTCCAGCCAGGCACTGTTTCAGAAACCAGAGACACAGCTCTAGGACTAATAAAATCCCTCCTCTCTCATGAAGCATACATGCTGGTCAGAAAACAAAAAAGTAAGTAAGTACACAGGAAAATTTCCAGCAGTGAATGTGTTATGCCAAAGAAACAAGACAGGATAAGGTGATATCGTGTGTTGGGGAGGAAGTCGGAGGACAGAGTGTCACAGTGGTCAACTCTCCCTGGATGTGACATTTGAGTTGAACCTTGGATGATGGGGTCAGGGAGAGGCAGAAGGCCCTGGTCGGAAGGGCAGAGGTACACAGGCTGAGAGGGAGGAGTTTAAGATGTGCGTTGGAGACAAGCAGGCCTGGTTCTAAACTGCAGCTCTGTCACTTACTAGCTGTGTAACCAGGTCCAATTATGCAACTGCTTTGATGCTATGTTTTCCTATCTACAAGTGAAGCCAGTTAATGTATCTTCCTGTGTGTCATTATAGAAGCACATATAAAGCGCATGGATCAATGGCTCACAGAGTAAGCAATGACAACTTTTGTAATACTGATAGTAAAAAACCTCCTTTTTTGTACCTGATGGGGGCCAACACACATTTTCAGCTCTGGTTTTTATAATGACATAAGGAATACATTATACCTGTAAAATAATCATGTCTGGCCGATACTGTTTCCGCAGTCCCATGTCAAACATCAGAAACTTGAGCATCTTAAATGCCTCTTCCTCACTCATATGAAGCAGCAGGATGCCGGCCACAAAGCTGAGACCTTGGCAATATCCTACTTCCTGGTCGAGGAGTGAGTAGGCCTTCAGAATGTTGTAAAGGGACAGCTGTCCCGCTCCGAGCTGGGCAGAGAAGTACGGATGTGTAGGAAAGGTTCGTCCTGGAAAAATACAAGCAAGTTGTAAGAAAAAAAAAGCCCACTGAACCAGAAATGTAATGTGCTTCAGATTAAAGCAGCAGGCTCATCAGAAGCTGAATCACAGTCTCTAACACATTTTTTTTCCTACTGAAATGAAAATCTTTCATGTTTATGCTGATGCAATATCTGAGTGCTTATCATCGAAGCTTGCAGTAAAAAAATAAAAATAAAGGCAGCCTAATACCACCTCTGTTCTCTATACCAGGGCAGTGGAGTGTCCCTGAAATGTCTGAATTCGAAATTAGCAATTTATTGCTGTCTTCTGATGGTGGTCCAAGTGAAAGAAATTAGAACTACCTTTGGTCCTGCCAATATGTGGACTTCAGTATAAAACAAAAAGAAAACTTTCACCTCTAACACAACTCTGTTCCCAAGAAAAATGAAACAGCTGTGGTTTCCTGACCTCTGCCCTCTCCTGCAAATGCCGCCAAAGGGCCGGCCCTACTGTAGACCCTCCCGGTCCACTTCCCCAGACCACACAGATCCTGCTGGCAACCGCTTCTTTCCATATGGACATTTCTGCACTGTGAAGCCACAGGCAGTGTTCTCAAACACTCGAAGGGCAGCAACCCAGTTACCTTCCAGAAAGGCTTAAAAGATACCCTCAAAATCCTGATCATTTTCACAAAATATTGGTATTCAAATAAAGCTTAAAGACTTTTCTTTTTGGTCAGGGGACTTCTGTGGCTGATACCTGTCAAGGGCCCTTGCTTCCTCCTTCTGGAAGGTGACAGATGAAGAAGTGGGTTTCCAAGGGTTCTGCAAAGTGATGCAGTGGCCTAACTTGGCCTAGTGAGAATTATGGGCCTAGCTGGGTCAATGAAGCAGCAGGTTCATCTACACCACATGTGAATGGTCCACTGCAGTGACTCAGTCTCCTGTGATCTTCCTCAGCTTCCTGAGACTCAGCATTTGCTCCGTCCTGACAGGCTGGTCTAGATTTGATGTAAGAAGATGCCAATAGCCTCCTAACTGCTTCCCTGTATTTACTTCTTGCCTGGTGTGTACCTCACCCCACACCAAATCTTCCCTAATACTCCCTGCACATGTCATCTACTTCTAGGAAGCAAATCAGTAGCTCCCCAGTGCTCACAGAACAGGCGCTCCACTATCTCAGCCTGGAACCCTGCACCTTCCCCTCCCCACCTGCCCTCCCAGCTTTGGCCTCAACCAGGGGGCTCCCAGGGTGTCTGAACCCGTCTGGCTTGTGTGCGGTACTCAGTGTGTGGGAATGGAACATGGACAGTCACACCTGTGCATCTGTCCGGTTTAGAGCAGCAGGTGCAACTGAACTGTAATTCAAGCTGTAAATGGAACTAAAGGTTTCTCAGTAGCCACATGAAAAAGTAACAGGCAAAATTAATTGTAATAAGATTTTTGTTTAACTCATATAAGCATTATCATTTCAATGTGATCAATAAAAAAATTGAGTCATTTTGTTTTTGAGGAGGTACGTTTTTAAAATCCATGTATTCTTTATATTGACAGCAGCACACCTTAATTTGAACCCACTATATTTTAAGGACAAGTGTACTGCTTCCTCTGATTCTCAGAAACACCTAGAATCCCTTCCAGTGCATTACCACACTAGCTCCCAGGCCGATGGAGTTCTCTCTGCCTCTGCATGGTCTGCTCGGGCCCTGATCCAGAAGGGATGCCCTTCTCCTGGGGTCTCAAACACATGCCAGAGGGAGAGGCCACAGGAGTCTTTGTGACACGGGAGAATGCCAGGAAAGGGCCTGTTGTTTGGGTTTGTGATTTCAAATTTAAGCAGCTAATGTGATCTTTTATACTGATGAGACACCCCCCTCAGGACAGATGGTACCCCTCAGAGGACCCAGAGCTCATGCCAACTGGCCCTGTCAGAGGAGTGGCTTTTCTTTTCTTTTTTTTCCTTTTCCTTCTTCTTTCCTTCCCTCCTTCCTTCCTTTCTCTCTCTCTCCCCCCTTCTTTCCTCCCTCCCTCCCTCCCTTCCTTTTTTGCTTTCTTTTGCCTTTTTGAGACAAGGTCTCACTATGCAGTTCAGGCTGGCCCAGAACTCACTTTGTAGCCCAGGCCGGCCTTGACCCCACAGTGATTTTCCTGCCTCAGCCTCCCGAGTGCTGGGATTACAGGCACACAATTTTTCTTAACCCTCACAACATGGCTTGGCCAGCTGGGGAGGACGCTGTGTTAATCTGGCCACTTGAATGTCAGGTGTGGGGACAGAGCCAGCTTCACAGGCTTGTGTCCTGTGCAGTGAGGCTGGCTCTGTGTTTGGAAGGGCCTCACGCTGGGTTTAATGCTTTGCTGTCACTACCTTGGAACTCCTATTTATTTTAAGGAGAATAAAAAATTTTTAAGAACGTTAAAAATGATACAGAATTTCAAAACAAGATGATAGGAAATTAACAATGCAATTTAATAACCACTGTTAATTTCCGACCATCTTGTTTTGGAATTCCTAATTTTTGAACAAGGACATCTGTGTTTTCATTTTGGAACATACCCTGAAAATGATGAACCCTATCTAGGGAGAGGAAGCCCTAAGCAGTCCACAGAGGCAGTGCCAGCCACCTTCCCCATAGCCTTGCTCCCAGTGGTATATGAAAACAAAGCAAACCTTAGGTCAAATTCCGCCAAACACATGACTTTTATTATTCGCAAGCTAACAGGAAGAAGGAGGTAACAGTCACACCGAGCTTCTCACACTCCGTCCTCAGCCTCTGACAATCACGTCTTGGACGGGGACCCTGTGGAAATGTGCCAGCCAGTCCACCCACGGTCTGGTCTGATCACCTGGATGCTCCGCAGAGCAAGCGCGCACAAGGCTGACAGGCACTGGCTTCACAGTCTGCTCCAGTCACCTGTGGCAGGGCCTGGATGCTTTGCTAACAAACCACATACCTTGAACATCACATATTTCACCAATAATTACCTTTAGTATCCTTTACACAAAGGTCAGCCCTCTGAGGGGCATTTCAATGGTACTTGTAGCACCATCTGTGGCAGGTGCAGCTCTGAATAAAAATTAGTTCTCTGAACCTTGGCTTCCTCTCCTTTAAAATGGGCAGAAGGCCTGCTTGGCAGAACTGGGAGCACCTGGGCAACGTCTGGCGCGAGTGGCTGCTTTGAAAGAGCTCAGCCATGGGCAACCGTCTGCAGCTACCCCAGACGCTCTCAACCCAGCTTCCAAGCAGACGGAGGAAGGGGCGCGCACGTGACAGTTCTGACGCACCAACACAAAATGGCTTACATTGAACATAAAAGGGCGACATTACACTATTAATTATCACGTTCCACAGAGCTTAAAAATCTCGCTTTCTAATATACTTCCAGAGGGAAAGGGAAGTTTCACCCCAGCAACTGATTTTTCACAAAATTTAGAATTCACAAAAACATAGAAATTCCTCCTCCTCCTCACCATCATCAGCACCGCCTTTCAGGTTCACCAGACGCCTTGAACCCCACCTCTCCCCTCTGCAGTTACTACTCAAAGCACCGAGCTGTCCCTGTCATGGAGGTGCAGAAACGCAACTGATTTTATTTATGCCAGAAACCTGTCCTGCACAAGCCTGGCCAAGTGTGTTCCTCTGAGATTTCCAAATGCAACGTTCTGTTCCACACCGGGCGGAACTCGACACAGGAGGACAGGACCGCAGTCTGCACCAGGTGGGGAGCAGCCCGGCGTCCGGCCTTTAGCCCCTGCCTGCTGGGAGAACGAGCACCCGTCTGACTCTGTGGTTCAGTCCACGCTGCACGAGGCATTTCATTCCAGTCTTCCTTTCTTCTGTGTCTACAGCTGTCAGTCTTAGGGCCCAGGAGAGACCTCAAGGGCCTTTCACGGTCCATGAAGTCCCTTCCCCCTTCGACTACTGATTTGTACAAAGTCAGCCTTTGGCCTTCTTTGTCAAATAAATAACCAGACAGACTGACTGAACCCAATGTAATTCAGGTGATTCTATTAAATCACACATTACAGTAAAGAGTCTTTCTAAAAAAAGTCACTTCTCCCTTTTGTTTGAAATTGGTCATTTTTAATAGTAGATTTATCTGAATGAGTTTATTACAGTTTTTTTGAACAAACGTGTATTTTTAAACTGTCAGCTTTATTAAATAATAACAGAAACTATCAGTGTAAACAAAACCTTGTTGGGTCACTCAATGATTTTAAGGGTGAAAGAGACTCTGAGGTCAGATCTGGGCAAATCCCATACCTTACACACTTTCTGACTACATACCCAGTAAAGAGGAGGTGGCAGGTGACACGGGAAGAGAATGGATTATTTGGATCAAAAATGTGCTCTAGACAATCCACAGCCATGTAACCCAATGTGGGGCTACAGTCCTCCAGCCCGTGAGGTGTTAAACAACCACTGGGAAGGAAACAAATGCACTTCACAAAGACCATGCCCAGGACGTTCACCTGGAGCCCGGCCTGGAGCCACGCGCAGCGCACACCTGAGGATAGATCGGCTCCTACACTTCACTGCGCACCCAAAGTGTGGTGACAATGAGCAAAACACTGCTGTGTTGCTTAACATTTTTGAAAAGATCTTAGTCTGACTCTCTGACTCAAAAGGCTGTAGTCTCAGCTGTAAAACGCATCGCCCCTCTCTCCCTAGCCCCATCCTCCCCCTCTGGAAGATGCCAGCTTAGGGAAAAAGACCTCATTGCTGCCAGCTGGGAGGAAAATTAGACAAAAACTGTAGCATCCCTCCTACAAATGTACTGAAATGAGGCGCCTGCCTCTTTCGAGTGTATCTTACAGTTTACCGTACAGCAGAGAACTGTAGTGCCTTTCAGTTTCTGGCTAGAGCAGAGCTTACTTTCGCACACAAAATCAGGATGAGATTAAGTGGAGGGCAGTAAACAAGGGCACACCGAAATGCCCTTTATATCAAAAACAAATTTAACAAATTTTCCCCTCAAGTGTCTAAGTGGAGAACCGTGCAGGAAAGAGTGACAAGGTGATCCACAACTCAGATGTATTTCTGAGTGACCTAGACCTTAATTTTCAGGAAGGGCTCCTAAGGAAAGCCACTCATCCGAGGGGTATCTGCCCAGGACTGAGCCTTTCTTCTCCCATCACTTGCTGAAGGGCGGCATCCTGTGGTTCTCAGCAGGAGTTACATCAGGTCATCTGGTGGCTTGTTAATTCAACCTATATACCCCAGGCTGGCTGCTGGGTTGGATCACTCAGTCAGGAGCAGAGCAGGCGGGGATGGTGCCTCAGGAATGTGTTTACGAGCTCAAGAGACCCACAGGTAGGTCGGCCCTGCCAGCAATTCTACCCTGACTCTCTAACTCCTGGACCAGGTTCCTTATTTGCAGAAGGAAGAAAAACCGACAAGCAGGTGACCCGCAAGATTCCTTTCTGGATGAGGGCCTATCATTCCAAAATCTTTTACATTTGGCTCTGAGCAAAATTTGAAAGAAGAGACTGAAGGGGAAAGAAACACCTTTGCATCACTCCTCAGACTGTTAAATAAATGTACCCGTCAGCTGTCCAGTGTCTGTCTTCCCACGAGAGTGTGTGCTTCCTAAAGAATCACTAATGGCAGGGGGGAGATGAAGAAGACAGCGTTCTTTTCTGAGCCATTTCTTTCTGGGGAACACCTGATTAAGCCCACAGAACCCTGGAACCGGCTCCTGGGGCTCTGTGTACGTCTGCGCTCACCTCTGCCATTCATGACTTCAAGTCTAGCACCCTAAACTGACTATGGTGGGAGTCCTGAGAGCAAGGATATCTGCACGCAGTAAACACCAGGGCTTCTTCTGAGGGTCTGGGGTAAACAGGTCTGGAACATGTGCCAGCACGCCACTGACTGGCTTCAGGGGTGTAGGAGGCTTTCATTTAACTCTTTCCTTTTGTCACCTGAACTTAGTTCCATCACTCTGAGTTTACAGGGGCATGTTTAGAATGATCAAACCAAGACGATTTCATGATGTGACCTTGATAGTATCAGAAACACCAACAGACCCTTTGGAATATCCTACGTGACCCCTGGTACAGGACTGTATTAGGCTCTGAAAATGCTGTTGATGTGGTCTCCTTAGAGCAGAGTACCAAACCAGACAGACTGGTTATTGCCTAACAAGGTGCTGCATGATAAATTCTAGGCACTGTCTGTCTTTCATCATCAAGGTATTTAGTTTCTCACACCGGACTTCAACCTCAAGATGAAAGAGAGAACAGGGAACAGCGCACCTCCCACGCAGAGCCCAGCACCCAGCTGTGCGTCCAGGCCAACGAGGCCACCACCAGCCTGGCAGGCACAAGTAAACAGTAAACTTTCAGCTGCTTCCTTCTGGAGGCTCTGCTACTCCTTGTCTTCAGTGGATTCTAAAAAGCAAAGAGAACATTCTCTTCCTTGACACTTAAGACTATAGTTCCTTTCCTTCCAGACACTGGACAGGTGTGGAACTTTGGGTTAAAGTACATTACATGGAAGTAAAAATCCACATGACAACTTTCCTACCAGTTCCCTAACACAAACAAATCCCCTGGACATGGCTTTGGCACTCACGCAGCATGAGATCCAGTAAGTAAAATGCAGCAATTACTAATACTGTCATAGTATTTCAACCTACTTATACCTGTGGGTGTACCATGAAGACAGGCATTTAATATGCACACATGTAGGTTTTCTGATTTAATTATTAAACTTGGACCTTTTGAGTTGTTTCATAAAATAATTAGTTGAAATATTTTTTCAACAGCAGTAATAACAAAGCTGCAAAGATGTATCAAGTAGTTTTTTCCTCATGATATTGTTACCTAGACAATACTGTCAATACTAGGAAAATAAATGGTTGCTTATTTATTAAATTTTGGAATGTATAGAGCTGAAATCAGATATTCATCTCAAAGAAAAATCTGAACATGTCTGTACTAGATTGTTATAAGACCTGTCTTCCCAGAGAAAAATATCCCTAGATTCACAACTGCACCTGAGTTATGTCACCACTTTTTGGCAGTGTGTAAGTTTCTGAACCACTATTTTCAGGATGAAGCAGATGAAGACTAAATTAGAGCACATGGTTCTGATGAGCATCTTGAGAACTACAAAGTAGAAGTGTAACCACTTCCACTGAGCCAGACACTGATGCATTGGCTTCACAAAAACAAGGTCAAATGTCTTCTCTAGCTGTATGTTGCTCTCCTTTTTTAAATGTTAAAGAGATTTTTTAAAAGACATTTTCTTATACATGAACTATATTTTCTATGTGGCCCAACACAATTCCTCTTCGCTTAGTGCAGCCCAGACAAATCAAAAGGACGGACGCTGATGGTACAGATGAAACAGGAAGTATAGACTAACAACTGACTTGGTGCAGGCCTCGGAGAGGGAAAGAACGGTCCCAGTCTGGAGGCGTCCACATCAGGTCTCTCTGACGCCTGCTGGCAGGAAGGCACCTGGGATTCTAACCCCAGACCTGGGCCAAGGTTTCCTAGTTCAAGGGGAAGAGGAGGTGACCCCAGGAGGGTCTCTGTTAACCCAGGGGCGACCCAGGGAGGAGGCTTGGGAAACAGATTCTTGCGAACAGAGTTGTTTTAGGCCCTTGGTGGGTGTTGGGAGGGCGTCCCACAGGGATGCCAGATGAGAACTGAGCAAGAGGTGGGGCCAGTGCTGTCAGGTTGGGGCAGCTGCGGCTGACCTCTGGGGTGCAGAAGGGCGGCAGCAGGGACAGCAGGGATGGGCAGAGACAGAGAAGATGCAGCCCAGCCCAGCCCTGCCAGGGAACCAGGGGCCTCTGCACAGCAGGGGAGGCTGCCTGTGGTGCCGCTCAGAGGACAGCTTCTGGGAGAGGCCAGGCAGGTGGGGCCTGGTGATCTGGCCTTTCCCCTCCCGCCCCCCCTCCCGCTGCAGGAAGGTGACTGTATTTGAGCAACCGCAGGCAGAGGGCTGGTTCTGCCCTTGGGGGCACGAGGGGCTTTATGAAGGGAAACTAAGAGAAGACGACACTGGAACCAAGAAGGTAACATTTCCTCCTCTTCCTTTCCTGAATGGAGTGTGGCGGGCAACAGAGACCTTCTACATTCCCTCCCTTTTAACCTCCTGCCCTAAATTTATGTTTCGTTTCATAGCACGTGACAGGAACATGATGTCATTTCTTCTGTTGCTCATCACATCAGCAAACACAGTTACGGCCCATGCACAGAACTGCTGTCCTCAGGGTCTGTGGACTCTGACCCCACCAAGGCCGTCAGGGCTCTCAGCACACCCTTGCCTGGCCTGCCGTTGCCGTGGCAACATGGGCCTCTGGGCTCAGGGCGTGGGGCACCAGGGCCTTACTCTGGCACAGTGTGATGGTGGACTTCAGTCCTGGCCTGCTCTCAGATTGCCATGGGACTGTGGCCCACATGACCTCCCTGTGCCTCAGGTTCTTTATCCTTCAAGGATACAGGCCCAGCTTTTCAGGGCTGCAGGAGGTTGCAGCCCTTATGCGGTGCCACACAGTCAGCATCTCTAAAAGCTTTACTAAGTACCTACTACATGCCAGTACTACCCCAGGTAGGGTGGCGAAATGGCCCAGTCCAATCCAAAAAGGCTGCCTGGCACGGGGGAAGGGGAGAGAGGTTCTGATGTCATATGGCCCAGCAGCAAACTGGCTGTTCCATTTTGAACAGATTACTAACCTCTCTGTTCTAATTTTCTCAATACTATCCATGTGATAGTGTTGTGAGGATTATTAATAAAAGCAGATCAAACGCTGTTGTGAAGATTAACAAAAGGAGATCAAGAAAACTTTACACAATGTTCAGCTGAAGCAAAGCTTAGAACTAGCCTTAAATAATAATAAATGTGATAAGCATCACAGGGAAAGAGCATGGGGTGGGCTGGGGACTTGACAGAGGCAACTAATCTAGTGTGGTGTGGGAGAGGAGACCACAGTCTGGGGCAGTTTCTCAGATATGACATTTAAGCGTAGACCCTCAGAGTAACCCAAGGGTTATGAAACCATGAGATTACTGTGCGGTTTGAGGGACAAAGCCTGGCTGTGCCTGCACCAGCTTGCTGTTACCTCCACTGTGGCTGGGGGCTGTGAGACCCTGAACGGCCAGACCGCGGCAGGGCCCTGGGGAGGCAGCACAACAGTCAGAACAGGCCCTCTGGCGCCCCCTGCAGCCACATGCTGATCTCCCACCACAGAGCTGGCTCTCCAGGAGAGACAGGAGCTGCCGGGAGATACAGCAGGTGAGAGAGAGCCACCGCCACCTCCACCTCTGCCAGGCCGCTGACAGTCAAGGGGGCCTTCATGTACCTCAGTCCCATCTCAGTCCAGCGAGTCCTTCACCGTGGCAACAGCATGTGTATCCAATACACTGCTCCTGGTCTCATGTTTCTAAAACTGTCAGAAGACAAGGTGTTGCGTCTTTCCAAAATAAAATCGCCTCAGGCACTCACACAGCTTTCCACAATTCCTGACAAATTCTGTTCGTGAGCAGTGAAGATAGGGGAGTGGCCCCGTAATTAAACCAAGCTATATGTCTCCCAGAATGTTCCTTTGGCTAACTATAAAAATGTCCTATGGATATCTAAATTACTGAACTGAACGAGTTATGACTTAACCCCATACCAAGCAGAGTGAGCCAGCTGCCCAGTGAAACATGCTTTACATACTAGAGGAAGACATTTGTGATTACTCTAGGGCTTTTTATTTTTTATTTTTTTATTTTTTATCTTTTTTGAGACAGGGTCTCAGTATGCAGTTCAGGCTGGCCTTGAGCTCATTTTGTAGCCCAGGCTGGCCTCGAACTTACAATGACACTCCTGCATTAGCCTCCCGAGTGCTTGGATTGTAGGCATACACCACTATGCCTAGTCGGGCTTTTTAAATTAACAGTCTCAGTGGTAAATTTCAATTGCCAAATCTACAGGTAGATCACTAAATAACCTGGACAGACTGTTCAGATTTTTCAAGTGAGAGAAACTTTCATTCCCATCCCCAGTCGATGGCACAGACTCACCCAGGTCGATGAGGATTGCGTGCTGCTGGGAAGTGAGCTGTTTTAGGAGTTCTTTGTAGGGCACATCCCTTGGCTGCTGTTTACTGGGAAATGGGTGTTTAAGGTGGAATTGCTCGGCCAGAAATTTCCAGATTTCACCCCGGTGATGACGTGGCACACCTTTAAGGAGAAGGCGAAAAACAAGAGGACGACTTTATGCACAGAATTCAACTTAATACTGTAATAAAAATAAATTTTGTTTCATTCCATTGATCTGAATTCTTACTCCACTACGAATTCATAGTACAGGAATGGAAAGAAGCAACCTAAAACGTGTGACTCCGTCCCTTTCTCTCTACCTCCCCCGATTCTGTTCTTATTTTCCCTCCCAGTCCTCCTATCTTTCAAAGGTACATGCTGTTCTAAGACTCTTCAAGGGGTAAACTGAGGAAAACGACTGCGCCCCTACCGGGTACCAACTAGTAAGACCCAGGATAAAGAACGACAGAGAAAGCTGTGCCCTCGCGGCAGGGAGAGACCGAGGCGAGGTAGAGCCCAGGCGCCAAGAGCCGGCTCACCTCTGAGCACTCTGGGTTTACAGAACTGTGCACTTAGGGCAAGCCTCAAGAATGAAGGAAAAGGAAGAAAAACCATCCAGAAAGCGGCACTCTCCAGTGTTTCAGTTCACCGGAGGCATTTCTCAGAAATACTTTAGGTGTAGTAAGTGCTGTTCCTTCCTCTCACATTAACTTAAAAAAAAGAAAAAGCCAAGTTGGCCTGTGGGACAAACACAAGGCCCCAGCTATGTGCCCACACGCCACGCCACCTTCACACGTCTAAACAAGCACTCCTCCGAGCATCCTGTGCAGTGTGTCGAGGGGTGACCCGCCCAAAAGGATATACCCTTTCAGTTCCTAAAGCCTGGAGCTTTACAGGTGGCATTCAGATCCTGGATCCTGAGAGGAGGAGAGCCGGGTCCCAGGTGGACCCTCTATCCAGTGACAAGTGTCCCACAACAGACACTCAGAGGAAGGAGGCAGTGGCCACGGGAGCGGGGATGGAGGCACAGCTGTAAGCCCAGGAACGCGACAGCTGGCAGAGCAGAGGAGGCCAAGCGCAGCTCCCGGCGCTGCGAGAGGACACTTCTGGTTTTTAGCCACCAGTGCTGTTGGAACTTGTTAACAAGCTATGGCAGCAACAGGAAGTGAACAGGCCCCGATACCCGCTTCTTTGTCGTATTCTGCTTTCCTTCCCTAACATACCTGCAGAGGTGCGTCCTAGCCGCGCACACATGGGCGCGCACACACAGGCACAACTCAGCACTCTGAACCCCGACTAAAAGCAAAAGTGAACTGGAAAACAGTTGGCATAGCAACTGCGTAGTGGGGCTTTTCGCAGAAAGTTTTTCTGGCAACTGGAAAACTTTTGCCAAGTTATGAAATGTGCAGTTTCCCCTTCTTACTAAATCATTCCCACTATCTTATCAGAACTTTATTGTCTGGAGAAGAATGCTGGCTTTGTCACTGGTGAGCACTAGCTATTTTGGGATTCGGGAGTAAGCTTCGAGCCTGTGATTTAAAGCAAAGGTTCCTATGAGTCAGACACAGGTTTTTCGCTAGGAATGGCCTAGAACAGCGTCGCAAGGCTCTAGTTTGCTCTTCTAATCTGACAGAGAGCCCAGGTGGTGGAGCCTACATGGCCTCAGGTGGGGTTCCGGAGGGCAAGGGGCAGACAACCATCCCAGGTCCTGTGTAAATAACTTTATTTTTGCTGATTTGAAAAATAATGTTTATTTACTACTTAAGAGCAAACCAAGAAAACAAAACCATAATAACCCATACCTAGGACAAAATTCACCACCTGAAACAGAAAACTTGGGAAAGGGAAGAGGAGAAGACTGTTGACTATTTTATCAGGACAAGAGCTGAAAACTGGGGTCACATCAGGCGAACTGGGAGATATGATCACCCCATCTATAATCCAGATTATCTGAAAATATCAAGCAGCTGCTGGATGTTTCCTGTGTTTTGGTTCTGTATTTAGGCTCTTACTGCCACAATGACTGTTTTTTCTATCTAGAGTCGTTTACTTCGTGTTCATGAATTTCTAGAATAAACATCTATAGTTCAGAAAAGCAGAGTCTGCATCTAGACCACACTGCTCTCTGCTCAGGTGGCCACTCCACAGTCCCATTCTTGGGAAACACTTTAGGCTGGTCAGGTTCTAGCCCTAGAGGCCTCCAGAGAAACCACTTGGACTCAAACTGAATTCTGAATTACTGAATAGGAATTGTTCTTCCTTCTCCCTACTTGCCTCCTTGATGCTGCCATTCCCATCTAGGCTTCACCTATACAGGGTCGAGGCCCCTTCAACCACACAGGGCTGCCCTCCCTCTCTTTCAAGGTCCGTGTGATGACGCAGCTGTTCTCACTTAATCTCATGTTTTAGATCTGAGGCACAAGATGGAAGTGGTGGTCTGTTTGGAGCCTTTCAGTCCCTTGAAGTGCTGCAGCCAGATGTCACACAGCCCCTTCGACTGCTCAGCCTGAGCTCTGGCAGGAAAGCCGGGGGATCCAGGAGGAAATCCAGGTCAGCCTCCCTCAGCTCGTTCACAAGCTACGCAATCATCCATGTCTGACTTCAACACAGTACCCAGATTCCTGAGGGGTTTCTATTTGTCCCCCTCCTAAAATGCACAACAAGAAACAAATGTCCAGGTGTCTGGCCTCCGAGAAGCTCAAGCATTCACGACAGCTGTCACAGAACACACAAGGTCTTCCGCAGAAGCAAAGCTGCCCAAGTCCATCGCCTATTCATCCCGGACAGGGAAAGAGTGGACACATTCCTTTCCCTGCTTTCTCCTCTTTCACAGCAGCCAACTGGGGCCACCTGGTGTGAGAACAAATCTCTAGCAGCCACCATGGGGTGAAGAATGTCAGATCTGCCACACAGCACCCTGCCCCACCCTGTCTGGGCCAAGGCTGTCATGCTGGCCATAGGAAGCAGGAGTCCAAGGTCGCACTGGAAGCTACTGACAACAGAGAAGCCCAAACTTCACCACCGCACACACTTCTGGTTTCTGAGGACCGATGCCCCACAGAGGTGCGATTCTAATGTATGTGGTGCTGGGGATCAAACTCAGGACCGTGTGTGTACAAGGCAAGAGCTCTACCACTGAGCCACATCCCCAGCCCCAGAGGTGCGATTCTACCAAGGCAGTGCAGCACGATGCTCAGACCTCTGGCAGCCCGCAGTGAGCCCAGCTCTGGCCCAGGCCCATCATTAACTACTCTTAAGCCCACGTGTCCTTACTCAAGTCACTAGGAAAGTCACAACGAGCAATAATCATCTGTTACCATTAAAATGGATGCTGTCAGAATCCAAGGTGAAAGGCTTTAAAACGCCTAGAAGTTATGGGTGGAAATCTGCTTTGCCCCCCTCGTTCCCCCATGAGCTCCCTCAGGGTAAGTAACACTTCTACCTGCCTAATGTTTTTCCTCTGACAGTGATGCAGTCACAAGGGTCTATCCACCTATGCGAGGGCAGCCCTTACTCCAGATAGCTGGCTCTCTAGGGCTGGATCAATCAGAACTCTGCAGTAAAAGCAGATGAAACTCAGAAGGCTCTTACTCTTACCAGCAGATGCTAATATACATTTAAAAAGAAATCACTTTTTTTATTTGAACACTATGCTTCTCAAACTTACCTGTGAAAGATCAATCTTTTACTTTTAAAAAACTTCCCAATCCACTACAGATGTGTGCTTTTATACCATGTAGTAAAAATGAATTAGGAGAAAATGAAACGAGAGACAGAATGTCAAAATCTAAGCCCACATTTTCGATGAGGACACTGTGCGCGATTGCTGGAAGCCTGCCCAAATGCTCAGTCTCAAGTTCGGTCCTGGCCTCTCCCCGCACCGGTAGCAGCTGAGACTGGCAGGCCGCACAGGGAAGCCGGCAGCACCGCCGTGCCTGCGGGGCGGCTGCTCCTCCCTCACCACCTCCGTCCCCCACCCACGTCTGACACGCAGAAAACCCAGCTCACAGGTTGAGTCTCTGCCGCACATCTCACTGCACAGTGAGCGGTGGGGCCAGGATCTGAGCCCAGAACCAGTTCTCTAAACTCTGTGCTCTGCCCTGCTCTCTCCCAGGAGTCCGCAGAGAGAAGCCATACAATTACTTTTTAGCTTACAATTTAGCTCAGACTAAATCATCCCTCATTACTTGGTTTGTGGGCAATTAAGCTCCTGGGTTTTCCTCTCTTATTTTCCTATGTCCTGGTTTTCTGGGCATCTAATTTAATTAGGAAGATTAGGAAAGGTAGTGAAATTCACATCAATTAACTATATCTGGGAACAGAATAGCAAAGGGCCTGATGAAATGGAGCAAGATAGCCCCTTGGGAAAACCAGACTGAAAATGTCTTCGCACCAACTCACCCATCACTGGTGAGGGTGCAGCTGACAGGGAGGCCCTCAACAAAGATAAAGCTTACCTTGCCCAACAGCTGAGTGCATTTTTTCCATATCAAATTTAATTTTTGATCTTCCTGGAAAGCTAAGCATCTTTTCCCACACCGTAGTGACTTCTTTAAGACAGGGAGTGATTTCTTCGTAGTCAAGCTTCAGGCGCTTGTTCAGCAAATCATTCTCAGAGGCTGGAAGAGACCATGCACAAGCACATTACTGGACACCACAGCTGCAGGTCATGGTACCCGACATCCCTCCTGCTCATCACTACTGAGATGTGTAGCAGATGCAGCCATTGAGCACGTCAGATAAAAGTCACCATTTCCTTTCACAGAAATGTTAGAAACCTAGGAGGTATGTCTGATTTCATCCCAAGTGTTGGCTCCACTGTTAAGATATATGCCGTATCTGTCCAGTTCTTTCCATCTTTACAGCTACCCTATCCAACCACAAACATCTAAAAGGCAAAAGTTGGGTGTTGTAATTCCCAGTGCTTGGCATGGTTAGAGCTCAGCAAATACTTTTCATCAACTAGGAGAGGTACTCTGAAACACAGTTCCTCTTTATTTAGCACCAGATATCCGTGTAATAGTATCTCCCATGGGTCATGTTTCTGCTTTCTGGAGCTACACAGAATAAAGCTACCCCTTTCATACAACTCCTTATACAGATGAAGATACCTGTTGTGACCCCTACCAAAGATGAGCTGAGAAGAATTAGACCTACATTTCCAAACTGGAGGATAAATCAATAAAGGAAAACTTTAAATTGACATTTTAAATTGATTCTCCAGTCCAATCTCTCACTTTAGGGACACAGAAGCTAAAGTTCAGAGAGATTAACACATTGTTATGGTTTATACATTGTGTCAACTTGGAGAGTCAGTGACTCAGCAGGAAGCCAGGGTGCTTACTTTGTACACAGCCTGAGCCTGTGGAAGAGGAGGGCATGGAGATTATGTGAGAGCTACACAACCCCTCGATGGGGGTAACCTGTTTACAATGTAAGTAGAAAGAGGCTGCTTGCAGTCATTCCTCCCTTTTGCTGGTTGCTTGCTGTCATGAACATTTGCCCTCTGCCATGTGCCACTCTGCCTCTGAGCCGGCCAAGTATGGACTGAAACCTCCACAAACTGTAAGCTAAATAAACCTTTCCTTCCTTCATTTTGGGTGTTGGGTATTTTGTCTCAGCAATAAGAGAAAAGTAACCAAAGCACACATTCATGATGGGGCTGTAGTTCATGTCTTGCTGCTGGTGGCTCTGAACCACTGGTGGTACACGCATGGCTGTCCCATGGGGTGACATGGAACAGGCCCACGGGGTGGTAGAGCCAACCAATTGGACAAGTATGCATTTTCCATTAGTGGCTCAAGCTGGCAGGAACGTGTTAAGTGATCTGCCCAGCACTGTTTAATAGCGCCTAGGCAGCTGAGTGATTCTCGGCCTCACAATGCCTGCCTGTTGCTTTTTAGGGTTTTTCACCTACCATCTTTATATTTTCCCCCCTCTTCCTTTGAAGAATATTTGTTCTAGGACCAGTTAAACATTTCCCCACATTTCTGGCTGCATTAACATTTTTAAAAATGTTAAACCTTTTGGTTATTCTGGTTATGAAAAGATACAATAAACATCAGGAGAGCTAAACTGGAGCTTACAGCAAGTCAGGCTGGGATGAGCTACGCTATAGTGGCTGGAACTCGTACTGGGCTCCTGATGCCAGTGCAGTTTTCCTAGCAGTGAATCCTGCCGTAAGCACATCTGGCTCCCCTCATACAGCCAGCAAACAGGTCCTGACTCTGACAGGTCCACAGAACTGTACATGGCCTCACTGCAAATCCATGTATTTTGCTGTTGGCCTAAAAAACATCCTGTTTCAAGACCTTCACAACATTGCTGCCTAAAATCAGTGGCCTCTGAAATGCCTTATCAGCCAAGGCAGATGGTACAACTTGCCTGAAACAGCAGGGCTCCTGGGGAATGGCTTCAGATACAGGACCAACTGCTTACAGTATTAAACAGGTGCCCACACACCCATGCTGTTTGTGGGCGCAGAGCATGGAACATGCGTGTACACGCCAACTTGGACTCTGTGATCGATACTCAGCTCTGACATGCCCGCTGTGCAGGGCAGGCTGTCACTGCGCTGTCCCCAGTCCTGCCTGCTCTGTTAACCAGCAACTGCTTTCACTGGCAGACTCTCTTGGGCCACCTGCCACCATCTCTCCAAAACTTAGAAACAGAAATGGAAGAGGTTCAGCAATTAAATGACCCTCACACTTGCACAGGTCTTAGGCAAATTACACTCAGCATTTCACTTCTTTGAACCATGAACATGCATTATTTAACTAAGGAAGAGGCTTTTGTAAATTAAAATGTCATCGTTTTCAGTTCAAATTTAATGTTGTTGCATTGCTATAAAAATGTAATGCGTAACATTTTAATGTTAATCATAAAACACTGAGTTTCATGAATTAGTCTGATAATAATCCACCCACCTCAAACCACAGTTGTATTGAATCACTCTTTGCTGCCCTGCACTAGGCTGCTCACATTTTTATCTAAAAATAGGGAGAAAGTGACTCCGCAGAGAGGAACAGCAGAGGATTGCTGGCTCAGGAGAGAGGCAATGCATTTTATTCTCAACATCACACCAAATTAGCTGTGTAACCCTGGGAAAATCACAACTTCAGCTGCCATGTATCTATAATGGAGTAAGGTAGATTTAAATGATATAGTTTGGTTCTTTCCAGGATGTAGCACCTCCAGAAGAGTAATAAATATCTGATGCACATATTTGAAAGTAAGGAAATAGGGTTAACCAGGGGAAGAACTTCTTCATGCATGTTCCTGTAGTTTTATCCCCGAAGACTATGCAAGCCAGATTGAACATTTAACTAATTGCAGAAGCCATGTGCAGCTGCAATAGAACTTTCTTTTAAGAACCAAATGAGAAAGATAACAGTATAACAGAATGATTACCTCTCCAGTACCTGATACTTTGACTGGTTCTTGTCAAAACTTGTTTCTGTATTTAATGAGAAAGTTCTTTCCTATCCATAAACCACCACTGACAAAATTTACTAATACTCTATCATTAAGCAAAGAGACTGTTACTACTGATTATTATTCTCAGCAATACAGGTACTGCACACATTTATACTTCTTAGATTTAGCAATTTGATCATGCTTTGACCACAGAGATAAGCATATGTTGAACTATTACAGAGAACTAAGAGGAGAAATGAATTTAAATGGTAAAAACAAGAGGCCACAAAAAATGAACACTGGGAAATCTAGCGAAATGAGAAAGCAATAGAAGGACGCCAGCCTGGGTCAACAGATTTTATGCAACATCTGGCAAGGTGTTCCAGACAAGCCGGGAACTCCCACCTGCCTGGTCTGGGTCAGCACTTGTGTAGCAGCAAGATCTTTGCTTTTGTGGCATGCTGATCTCATTACATCAATAGGAGTCATAAATTCTAACCTTCCCAAGAGGTCAGCCTGTGTCATTCTCCTTCTGCAGCTGCATCCTGGCTGTCATGTAAGAAGATCATGACCCACATGATGGACGTGGCTGCCTTTTTGCTTTTCAACAGAAACTTCAACATACATATGAATATGAATGTAATTCTATGCTCCAAAGCTGTGATTTAGTTTATGACACACTTAATTATGATTATCAAATATTTTTAGGCCATCTTCTTTCAGAATTACCTTCAAGAATACATAAGAAAATGGTAGAAAAATACAGTTGGAGCAAAGCTTGGCATTCACCTGCTCAAAACTCCCCTTGGAGTGTCTTTGCCTTCCACTGATCCCTATGGGGTGACCCCACCACTCAGCTTCCATACTGAGGCAAGGACAGCATGGTTCATTCAAAAGTAGCCTATTCTGATGCTAGACTACTTTCATATCCCAAGTCTTCACTTTTTATTCAAAAATAATATACTTGACTAGATCTTTTTGTTTTGTGAATCTATACCATTCTCATCTACAGAAACTATGCTGTAGGAACTTACAGGTACACAGTGCTGTGCCTCATGAGTGTGGACCTGCACAGAGAATATTCCTTTGCTCGCTATGCATCAAGATACCAGGCAGGGCCAGCTGGATGTGGTGGTACACACCTGTAATTCCAGCACTTGGGAGGCTGAGACTTGCTTCGAGTTTTCAAGGCCAGCCTAGGCTATACAGTAAGTTCAAGGCCAGCTTCAATTACAGAATGGGACTCTGTCTCAAAAATCTAAAACCAAAACCAAAACCAAACAAAACATAAAAACAACCACTACCAACAACAAAACCAAAAACCTCACAAAAAAAACCAGGTAAGAACTGCAGGTTCCTGTATGATTGGACTTCACAGCATGCCATACAGTTTCAGGAGTTTACTCTTCAGCTTTGGTATGTTAGTAGTTTTATTTTTATACAAACATCAATGTCAATACCAAAAGACAAAACCTGGCAATTGAAGGCAATGAAACATACTCTAATTCTAAAAGTGCTCTGGACAATGGCAGTCTGACTGACTTCTGCTATAGTTTTCCTTTAAGAGTATGCTCAGACTTTGCCCTCTAAGCCTTGATTGCTTTATACCAGGCAGCTCTCTATCCCCTAAGGCTTTTTCACAGGTCCATACACTCTGCTTGTTAAACTACTTGAAAATCACTTGAGTCATTTAACTGTTGGCATGGAAACAGGGGAGGCATAAAATCTACACTCTCCAAGTTTGTGTCATACGTTGATTTTGTTTAAATCAATCAATACTGGTAGAGCTCAGCCAATGTTTTCTCAAGTTACCAACTTACTAAAAAGGCACAAAATGAGATTACAAATGTTAAGGACTCATACAGAATCATCTAATACCCAATAACCAGGAATACTATGGCTGAGGACACAGTAATAAAAAAGAAAACAAAATACAAGAAAAAAAACCCCTACTTTGTTAGAAGGTTGGAGCTTAAAAATTGCAGCCTGTATCTCAGACGTTCTAGACATTGTGCTAATGACTATGTAGGAATTAATACAGGAAGAAACAATTGATGAAATTATATTCAAATCTCCACAAAGTAAGTAATGTTGACATTACTTTGAAAAAGTGAACAGGTAAGACTGAAGATACATAAGGTCATCCCGATTCTGTTTCTTAGGAATGCATGTTTATATTTGCTATGGTTCACTTCAGAGCCAAGATCACTTACAGTCCAGCCTAATCCACTTCAAACTTACCTTGTAGCTTCCGGTTTTCCCTCTCCATCCTAAGCAGCAGTATCTGTTGCAGAATGGCCTTTCTCCACAGCTCCCTCAGCTCCCGAGATGTCCGTTTCTTTTCCTCCTGTACAGGGCCAAAGGACCCATCTTCACACACTGGCTCCAAAGGAGACCTCGGAGGAAGCTCTCCTATCTCTGAATAATCTGCAGAAGGGAAAGCAGGTTCCAAAATGGTCATTTTTCAACACAATTTTTTTTACATATTCAAACAGGGCTAAATCATCAAATTCTTCTCATTTAGATAAAACATAGTAACATCACCAAATTAAAAATTAATGTTTTAGTATGTACTGGAATAACCTAGGTCTGAGCCATTAACATGAAACAATGACACATCAAATAGCAGAAGTTGCAAGACTGGGGAAATGATTAAAGATGCTTACTTTTTAAAGTGTAGCAGTTCTATCTTCTATAAAAGTTACTTAATAATTATATTACTGACAACAGTAGCAGACAATCATATACAGCCTCCTATGTCGCAATCTGGGCATGGTAGTATATGCATGGTCATGTTCAAGGTGCTATATGCATAATCATTTATATAATCCTTATTTAATCCTCACAACCACCCTACAACACAGGTACTGTAACTACTGAGTTTTAGAGAAAAGCAAACAAGGAGGTTAAGTAACTTGCCCTGTGTCACATGGCTGGAAGAGGCAGAGCCACAGCACAGTAGTGTGGCTTCCATGTGCATCTCACTGTGTCACAGGGCTAAGTGCTCTGAAAGAGGATGAAAATATAGTTCATAGTAACTCATAACAGGACCACTGGCAGCCCCTCTAACAAGTGCTGGGCACTCTTGGAGGTACTGGCCACTCAATCTAGGGTTTTCACACTGAGCTACACCCCAGCCCCTCCCCTTCTAATTTGGAGAAGGGTCTCGATAAGCCCCCAGGCTCTCAGGGATGCCTGCCTCAGCCTCCCAAGGACTTGGGATTGCAGATGTGCACCCCTATGCCCACCGATGTCAGTCATTTTACATAAACAGACTTACTTAACCCCAATGGCAACCTACAAATGGAGATACTAGCCCAACAAGGAAAACATGGCTCAAGAAGGCCAACTGACCTCTCCAAGCTCATACAGTGATTAAACAGATGCACTGGAATTCTAACCCATGTCTACCTCGCTCAGAAGCCCATCTGTTCCCACAAGATACCACAACCCAAATGTTCCCTATGTCATCAATTTGTAAATTTCTGGGTATTAGTTTCAATCTCTTTGTATATCTAGAATCTGAACCCCTCTTCCCTGCAGCAACTATGTTCTGGTATACACTGCTGTCATAACTCCCAAACACCTTCCAGACATGTACAGACAGTGTGCTGCCGGTCACTCACTCCCTAGCTATGGAAAGCAGCACAGGTTTCTACACAACTTGACCACATAGGACATAACATGTTCTTCTTGGGACTTACGTGTAAACTGAACCTCTGAAAATAACACATGCAGTGAAAACACCTGAGGCTCACAACCACCCAAAATACAACCTACAATCTCTTCTAGCTGATAGGTCCAACAAATTTCATGATGCAATTTAATTTCCAGAACATTCTTCAGTATTAACTGCACACTATCTTTTCTGAAGTTACACTGGTTTTCCTACTTTGATATCTAAGAGGACAAATTAAAGCACAAAAAGTTTAAGCTCTTAAAATGACTTAATCGTCTTAACATCGTTTAAAATTACTGGATTAAAAATATGGTATTAATTAATAATGCTTTATGAGCTGGTTAAGCACTTAAATGCAGAGCTCTACCTTACAGAGCTCCACAGCTTCTAATTTCATTACCATCCCACTACACAAATGAATAAAATTCTACATCTTTTGGGGGTAAGAACTAGACAGTCTACGCCCTTTACTGGAGGAAGAATATTCATTCCATTTTCAACAGAAATGTAGGAATCAAAAGTGTCTATATTGTACTGCTGAAGTTCAAACGTGGCTCAAAGGTCCACATGTAAAGAAGTGGTCCCCAGAGTGCACCTGTCAGAGGTTTTTGCATCACTGGAGATTACATTTGAGAGAGACTGAGGCCCTGGCCTCTCCTCCTCCTGGGCTCTTTGGTATGACATGTGACCAATCCCTCCAACATGTGCCACTGCCACTGCTTTCTGGTGCCTTTCCCAGAGGCCCCAACCAGTGCAAGCACTCAACCTTGGACGCGAACTTCAAAAGGTATAAGCAGTTATCTTTATTAAATTAGTCACCTCAGGAATTTCCCTGCTACCCAAAGCTAACACAATTATCATCTCAATTTTATAAATATTATTAAAGGCAACATGGCTCAGTGATTAATAGGGCAAGTTCTACAGCCAGACTACTTGGGTGTCAATGAAGACTCTGCTACTTACTGACTCTGTGATCTTTTGCAAGTTGCTTCATCTCTCTAAGTTCCAAGGTGTTGAGTGGGAAAGACATTTAATCCCTCACAGGGGCATCAGGTTCACTGAGTTAATGTCCAGAATACATAACACATAAAACAGAGTACAACACACAGTATAACACAACATAGGTGAGCTCTTATAGTTTGCTCTCCTAGCAACACATTCCCCCAGCCTGGACTGCCAGTGGTGCACCCATGACTGTCCCATCAGGCAGCTTGTACCACTGGCAGCAGAAGTGATACAGTCATGCACGGGACAGCCATGTGTGTACCACCAGTGTTTCAAGCCACCTGGCAGTGAGACATACAAATTAGTTCCATCGTGAACATGTGAAGGACACAGGAAAGTACTGGAAAGAAACAGATCAAAATTGTACCCCAGCGAATATAAGGCTTAAGAAAGCTAGAACCCTGTTGTCACGTCGAGAAGGGCCCCTCATCGCTGAGCACAGTGCTGGTACCCAGCAGGTGCTTAATAAATTAATCGCAGAGTACAAGAGGTAAGCAGGGTCTAGATTTTTGACATGTTGTTATTCATTTATTTCCTATATTTTCCCACTATAACATTTTTATAATCAAAATTAAAGAACAGTGCAAATCTATTCTGATTAAAACCAAAGATGAAAAAGTGTTCCGTAAAACATACAGAAAACAAATCAACCCATTCCCTAAAAATGTACAAATATGGTATAGATTAAATCTTTTTATTTATTTAATAAGAATATTATTATTATTTGAATGAATAAAATTCTACTTCCTTTGGGAGAAAGAAGTAACTAGAGCGTTTAGGCACTTTACTAGAGGAGGAATGTTCGTGGGAGGTCAGGGCTAGGGAAGGAGTTGTATTATTCATATCAAACCTTACCCTGCAGCTTCAAGACTTCTGCTCGAGGCCCCTTCCTTTCTTCTCTTACTATCTCTGCTGCAACATGCAGTTACAGTTCAAGTTCTGCGCTATCTCATACGGAAGTATTTATACTCTCTTTGGTAGACAAAGAATTGTTTCCAAAAAGTAACCTCTGAGATTCCTGGGCAAACAGGAGAGCAGAGACAGGAGGGAGCAAGGCATCTGAATGTCCTTTCCCATGTGGGCACAGAGCATCCCGGGCCCAGTCAGTGGGGCGCAACCCCACCAACTGGCGCAGCTGAGCTGGAGTTCCTTCCCTCCCATAAACCCCACTGACAGAACGAAGACGCACCTCACCTACTCTTCTCCCTCTAATCCCATCCTCCCTGTTTACCGCGGCCTTTGTCCTCCCGAGTGCCTGAGGAATTGCTACTACATTACTTTCAAGGGAGGGATAAAAATATGGCTTCTTTGCCCAAATTTATTTAATGAGGTAAAAATTACTGAGCCAGTTTTTAAAAAATATTATCTTTTGCCCTTGTTAAGAATAGCCTCGTTACAAAGTAGCTTAGTGATTTATAAGTGGGGTAGTTAAAATATTTGCTTGTTCTAAATTTGGCCTGGCCAAATTTGTGAAAGTGAGCTGTTCTCTTATCAGTGCAAGAAGATGTGAGACTGGGCCATGTTTTGCAGCTAGTCCCTGCACACGTGTGTGCCGTCTTGTGGACGAGGCCTCCCAAACATGGCAGCTGAAGCATGGCAGGAGGAAAATAAAATGAGCAATTGTAAGTTCTTGTGTTCTCCAGAGCAATCGTGGGGATCTGGCTTCTTTCCTTGCCAGTGTTCTTGCTGACAGTGCTACCTAGAAGCAATGTGGAAAAGCATAGCCCAGTAAAGCAGAGGCTCAGCTCAGGGCTGCTCTGCCCCAGGCCAGACTGTTGGTGCCTCTTTGTAAACACACAGGCCTTTTTGCATTCCAGTCCCTCAGTGCAAAATGTAAGAAACAATGTTCCCTCCCTTGTCTGACCAGAGGAGGCAGGCACAGACATGGAGTTTTATGTATTTATAAAGTCTGCAAAGCCACAAAGCCAAAGAACCACAACACACTAGGATTAAACTTTACTCTTCTGACATCTCTAGTGACAGGATACAGAATACATACATTATGTAGATTTCAGAAACAATAAGTTCTAAAAATTTTAAAATCAGTCATAACTGCGGGGCCCTACAAGACAACTGCCTCCATTGAAATCACTGCTCTAACCCTCCCAATAGAATTGTAAATATGAATTATGCTCATGTGTTGGTATTTTAGATGCCAAATTTTTCTCCAACATCTCTGAGCTGCTGCATCCTCCTCTCCCTCTGCACGTAAATATGCAGCGAAGAAAATGACATCCCATGGCTGCTACAAGCAGAGTAAGTGCTGTGACAGAAAAAGAGAAAATGCCGCAGGCACACGAGCTCCTACTAGTCTCGTAACTGGCGCTCTGCAGGGCAAGACACGGAGATTCTTTCTCGTACTTTCACAAAACAGACATTTAACTTTGAGCTGCACTTCTCACACAGTGCCCACATTGTGTCCTGTAAGAAAGAACTCCAGGAAGAAAGTAAGACTGATCTTCATTCTCCAATTTTATGACTTTTTGCTGTGTGCCAGCTCACAACTGAGCATTTTACAACACTCTCCACGTCGCCAGAAAATTCTGAACCCCCATGCCAAAAGAAAAAGAAAGTTCTGAAACCTGTTTTAGCAACAGGAGCAGATTTTAGAAATGAGAATGAAAACAGAACATGAAATCTCTGGGGAAGAGTTAACAACAACAGGGATTAACATCTGCAGCAGCTGTTGTTACCAACAGCTGGAGAAAATTTCTTTCAAAAACAAAGTAAAATAACCACATAGACTCAATGCTGTCAAAGCTGCTTGCAACATATGAACAACTTCACATCTACGAAAGCAGGCGGCAGAAGCCAAGAGGGTAGAGACTGCTGCTCCCTGCCACGTGCCCTCCCCACAAGCAACAACCGCAAACAACGAATCTCATTTACCCAAACTGTTCCATGCTGTCGGGACCTCTTTGGATGTTTTATAGAGAAATGAGAATCATTATTTTCTCTAGTCTGGCTATAGGAAAACATATCCTTAAAATTCACTTAGTTAAAGAAAGTAGCTTTAAGTTCCCATTACATGCAAGAAACAATGCCAATAACTCAGGTATGAGTAAGATACAGTTCCTCAAACGACAACTGGGTGACTGTGAGAAGTACAGTATCACTGGAGTAACAGATCCGCAGAGTAAGTGTTCTAGAAGTCAGGAAAGAAGGGTGGATTTCTGCTGTTTGTCAGGTCAAGAGCACGGAGCCTGGAGTCAGATGTATGGGATTGAACTCTGGCTCCCCAGGAACCTATGCAGTCAACCCCCAACAGGTAATAGGATGACATTACACCTTGGTTTCATTATATGCAAACTCCGCCTCATAGTGCTCACCTTGTAGAATCAATCTGACATTGGATAGGTAAACTGGAGAGGTGTCCTGGCACATTTAAACATTTAAAAACTGTCAAGGGCCATGACAGACAGGAAGGGGCACAGACTCTTCCACAGGAGCCAAGACAAGCAGAAACCGGCAAGAGAGGCAGGGGCCCTGCGGATCTTTATTCCTTGTCCACTCCCAAGCCAGCTGCCTGGGATAGGTTTCAAGGCCATTGAAGACAAGAGATGAGGAAGCCAAAGCCAGACCTGGCTCCTTTATGGTGGGGGCAACAGCTCAAAGGAGAAGTGGTCAGGACAGCCTAGCGGTGGCACTGAGTGTGGGGAAGGGGACCCGGAGCGACAGGCGGAGTGCAAAGCTGAAGGGACGGGCAGGCAGCAGGGCCCAGGGCCGTGCAGCAGCTCCTGGCTTCCTGCTTCAGGGCCTGGCTCATCCACAGAGCTATAAGCAATGACAGCTCTGTTTCCCCTGCCTCAGTCAGGAGGCTGTGGCTGTAGGAGCTTGGAAAGAACTAAGAAAAGCTGTGGACAAAAAATGTGCAGATAAAACTATCCCCAGAAATAAATGGCATTTGTTTTGCAATTTGCAAGGGAACTTTTTGAAGCTGAAATTCTGTGCTTTCATTTCTTGATTAAAGATAATAAACAGAAGAGAAACATACTGAGCATTAGAATGCAGACTGCTAACATTTGTAACGGTTTGCTCTTTCCCATCACGCTTACCTAACACTGACTCCCAGGACAGTGAGTCACGCCCCAAGGGTGTGTAGAAACTGGGCCTTGTCACCCCTGAAGCGTCCCGCACCACCCCAGGGTCATTTTCTTTCCTCCTTCTGGCTCATGGTGGATGTGGTAAGCATTCACAGGACACAGAGCTGAAAGGGATACTAGAGATGACTGAGTTTAACTCTTTCCCCTTCCTCGTGTGGAAACAGGCTCAAAGGGGCCCCACATGCAGTTTCTGAGCGTCTACTATGTGCCAGGCAGTGTGCTTCACCAGCGCCCACCAGTGTCATCCCCAGACTCTCCAGGAAAATACCAGGTGCTGTCCCTACCCCTGCACAGCAAAGCCCAGAGCATGGAGTTAATCATAATCCCTTGATGGAGCCAGGACTAAAACTTGGGTCCCAGGGCAGCTTATCCCAATGAGTGCAGCAGGGGAACGAATGCAGAGGCAGAAAGGAGAACATGCAGCATCGTTCTGGTGTTGCTGCGCACTCCCAGGAAATGCGCCTACTCCTGCGCTTTCTGACTGAGTTTCCATCCACAGATCACAGACATTAACAGCACTCACCCCGCAGCTTTCCTGTGGAGAATGAATGGAAAATCTGTGAGAGCACTTAAGACTGGATTGGGGCTGCAGTAAGTGCTGAATTCCTATTAACACCATTATTTAATTTGTTCCAAAAATAGGAGATCTGTTAAGAAAATCTTTCTGTTGCTTAGATTTCTCCACATTCAATCAGGTTGGGGATTTAAAACAAAACAAAACACTGGAATACTGATGAATATTGGGGAAGACAAACATTTGTTCTATGAAGAAAATAATAGGTCCCAGGGGTCCCCCTTACCAGCACAAGGCCCCTCATCACAGCCTTGGCAGGTCTAGGACCCATGCCATGCGGGGCAGTAGTCGGTAGGGAAAACCACTTCCATGAGGGCTGGGATGCCCTCTGGGCTCTGACTCCAGCCTCTTCTACCTAAGGCAGCTCTAAGGTCCTGCGCTCTGGGAGGCTTCCTCCTGCCACTCCCTGCCTCGGATCCCCAGGCGCCTCCTCCATGCACCCAAGCTCTGGCACCAATCTCAGCCCAGCCTCTCAGCCATTCTGAGAACAGACAGTAAATGCAAGAGGATCACAGAGAAGCAGATCAAGGCATCCCAGAGCTTCCTGGGGAAGACTGAGCAGAAGGGAGAGAAGTCAGAGGGTTGGAGGAGTGGGGGCTGGTGAAAAACACACACTGAAGGGCACAGAGCTAAGTAAGGCCTTGTAGGGCGTGAGATGCTGGGCCAGAGTCGTGGGCATGCAGCTCTTTGGGATGGCTTTAAATTATGCCACGCTACTATAAGACTTTATATATATAATATTATATATGCATATATATATAAAATTTGTATCTACATAGAGTGGTATTAGACATCTATGCCACTTTATATATATAACACTCTGTAAGTTCCACATTATAAATGAGGAGGTAATCCCTCTGGGACCAACCATGCACTCACCTTATCCAAGGACAATGGTGCAATGGAACAAGCCCTGTCCCTAGCGTGGGCCTCCCCCGCAGGGCAGTGAGGCATGGTAGGAGAATGGCCTACAAGGACGGCAAGGACAGAGGGCCGTTGTGGGACATCTGCCCTAGAACAGAGGGCCTTCTAGCCTGGGGATGGGGAGGGGCCATGGAAAGGGCAGTCAGGAGCTTAGTCCTGAGCAGACAGGGAAGATTACCCCTTGAGACATGAGGGGGAATCAGAGCAGCAAAGAGCCCCAGGAACTGCAGGTGGAACCCAGAGCCCAGCGAAGCAGCAGGCAAGGCACACGGATGGTAAGGAATGAGTCAGGTCCGGCGGTGAGGGATTCTGCACTCAGTGAGACCACCATCCCAAAACAGGAAAAGAGGTAGAAAACTGATTTGCTGCTAAGTTTGTTCCACAGCGCCAGTGAACAGGAAGCAGATTCGGGGCTCGTCGGACTAGTGCCCGAGCATGGCCCCTTTATCTCATCCCCATGTACTTATACAAAAATGCCCATCCACTCAACATGCCTCATTTACATTGCTGATGTCCTGCAACTTTGGCTTCTATCAAACCTACTGTGTGTGGACCTAGCTGTGGCCGCATAAGACACAACCTGGCTGACCACTCCCTCCAACAGTACCTGGGCCGGGGTCCACAGAACCCGGGCTGCAAGGTTATTATAGTCCCCACGCTAGCAGCAGCTGCAGCATCAAGATCCCAAGAACCCTGTTGGAAACGCAGGCTGGGCCCAGCCAGCCCTACTGCAAACTGTGGGGTAGACCCAGCAACCTGTGATTGCACAACTAGGAATTCCAAAGCACACTAAATTCGGGAGGCCCTGGCTTTTGGCATTCGGCACCTTTGCAGCCACTTACTTTTGGTGATCAACTTACCTTAACTGTGGTGTCACAATGTGTGACACTGAGACACTAGGAAGCCAGCATACCTTTTAAGTAAATTATTTCAAATTAATTAAACAATAATTCTACCCACTATGGGCGACCTTGTTGGTCATAAACTTTAAAAATATAACTTACTTTTCCAACATGGGCCAAATCACATTCCTTTGCCAAAGGCCAATTGTTTGAACTAAAATTAGAGCCATTTTCCTAAGAAATGCATTCAGAAAACGGCCTTTCCTTGCTGACCTAGACCAACCACCCATACTATTACAGCAATAAAAAATTTCCTTTCAGAATACTTCCAGATCTAAACATACACAGGGACCTGGGCCGATGAATCACCCAATGCAACAGAAAAATACACACTCCCACCAGCCAAGCCCATGGCTCCGAGCCCAAGTTATGCAGCCTTCAGCAGCAGAGCTGCTTGTTTAGCGTAGGGCTTCCCTCTCCCCACTGGTTCACATCTCCTGTCCGGCTCTGGCCCGTGGACCCTTTGGGGATTTTCAAACTTTCCTTTCAAGGTAGCTTTCCAATTGAGCATCTTGAACTTTGTGCTGTGATACAGCCAGCACCTCCCCATCCTTCTCCCCCGGGTTTGTGGTGTCCCTCGTGACCCTTGCGTTCTCTTTTATCTAGCATCAAACCCACCTACAGTGCAATACCTAGTACAGTGCATTGTGCACAACTGTGTGCACAATGATATGTCTACACAGTCACTAATTCAGACCAAACCCATCTAGTGCCAGGGCTGGGCCTATGTCTTATGTGCAAACGCTGGACTTTCATAAAAACTATCTTGGTGCTGGGGATATAGCTCAGGGGCACAGCGTCTACCTGGAAAGTGCAAGGTCCCAAGTTTGATTCCCAGTACCAAAAAAAAAAGAAAACCAAATCACTTGTGCATGTCTTGACCTTCCGTGCCATAACTATCCTGGCATAGTTCCGTCCCAAAACTATCCTGGCATATCTTCACAACGATAAAAGCCTGTCACAGTATGGGAACAGGCAAGAGGGTGACACAATGGGACTGCAACAGCACAAAGAGGAGGTGACTGATTTTTCCATCTCTGGCCCAAGAGAAGGCCTTTAGGTATATTACTGGCATTTTATTCCCTGAAAGCAACTTTGTAATTGTTCCCATGGAAATTGTATATAAATACATTTATTTTTACTGGAAAAGTTCATTTTTCAAAAAAGAAGAGTTACTCACCACCAAAGACAGTATTTTCCCTTTGGCTTTTGGATGTGTTCATGAGGCTTCCATTCTGTATTTGGGGTTTTATCAGCACTGTGACATGTGCGTCTCCTCTGTCCCTAAGTACTTTTTAAAGCAACACAACAGGACAGAATCTGCTTGAAGTCTAGAGGGGCCCTGGGGGTTTTCAACTAGAAATCAGCAGAAAAGAGCACGGTTGTGTCAATGGCTCATGCTGAAAGACATTTGATAGGAACTGCTGGGAAAGAGACCAAGGGAGTGAGTGAGAAACAGTCGTCACTGAAGAGCTCGGGGAGACAGTAACGTGGAGAACGTAAGAATCATTCCAGGGAAAGGGCATGGAAGGTCAGGGCGCGCACAGGTGATTGCCAAAAGCTGTGGGGAAACCCTGCCGGATCGCTGCTTACGCAGCCACAGTGCTCAGTGCAGGAGACCTCTGTGCCTTCGTGGCTGACAAGCAGCTGAGTGCTAAGAGCTCTAGAGGAACCCTTTATCCTTCTGCCTGCCTGGCATGCATCTGTGAACGCAAACGCCAGTCCCACCCACGCACTGCACAATGCTCATGGGGATGTGATCTGAGGACAGAATCCAGGAAAGGAAAGCCATGACCTCAGAGTTAGGAAATACTTCTGTGCTCTGCTGGGGGGAGGGGACAGGGAAGTCCATGAGATGAAACAAGAAGTTTAAAATAATGAACCCAGTTCTTCCTCTGTCTCACACAAAGTGCACTGAGTTATATGTGGAAGTGTGACCTTTCCTCCTGGAAAGCCCCAGCCGCACTGCCTTCCTCATAAGGACCCACATCCTGGGCACAACAGCTTGGGAAGCAGCACACATTTAAGGTACCAAGACCATGAGGCAGCTGAGAAATGAGTCTGAGCTGTGTTCTCTTCTACCTCCTTCTTCTCACCTAGGAGGCACAAACAGACTATCTGACCACAGAGACAACTTTTGTTTCCTAAAAGTCAGTGCCTGGGAGCTGGGATGGCACACACCTGCAATCCCAGCACACTGGGAGGCTGAGGCAGGAGGATCGCAAGTCCAAGCCTAGCCTATAGAACTCAGGGAAAATCTGTCTCCAAATTAAAACAAAACAAAAGGAGCTGGGATAGCTCAACGCAAAGGGTCTAAATTCAACCCCCAGAACTGTCAAAATAAATAACAAAGTCAGTAAAGTAATATTTAAAATCCTGAAATAGTCATGTGTAGCAGCATGTTCCTATACACCCAGCTACCTGGAAGGCTGAGGCAGGAGAACGGAGCCCAGGAGGTCGAAAGAGGCCAGGCTGTACAAGAGAGCGAGACTTGTTTCCAAAAATAAATAAATAAATAAATAAATTTGATAGACTTCAAATGCTTAATGTTTCATGAGTTAAATTAGACAAGCTGAACTGTTTCCAAAAAATAGTTAAAAATATACTTGATAGATTTTCATATGCTTAAATGCAAACTGTTTCAAGAGTTAGACAAATTGAGTTCAAATGTTTTTGAAAACTTTTTTTGTGGTAAACAAATTTCTTAAACATTACCACAGTTTACTTGGCCCCAAAATCACATTATAGAGGCAACGTAGCCTTTCGAAGGACTCCACCGACCATACCTGCGTGTGCCGGCCTCCTACACCAAGCTTGCGTCCCAAGCTGTTCAGAACTGAGAGCTAGGACAAGGGACAAAGACGGGCGGCCAGGCCAAAGCAACCAAATGCTTTGACTGAACAAAGCAGCTGGGTAAAGATGTGCACGTGGGCCCCTCCAGGGCAGCAATGCTTTCCATAACACGCGGCCCCAATGGGAAAACCGCGTGCTGCACACTGACCTTAAAAGCAGTGCCTAAGCTGCACAGAGCTTCAGGGCAACCACCCCTAACCAGCGGGTCAGTGTGGCCTGTACAGCCAGGTTCCTCTCCATGCACCTGTTAGCCTCCGGGACATCTTGAAAGCCACAGGCTTTTCAGCCTTCCTCCGGGAGGACTTTAGAACAAACCATCTGTGAATGATTTCTCCCTGCAGCTTCTCACCCTTATTTCCCCCCATCCAGAATGCTGAAAGGGGTCCCTGTGTCTCCTCAGCAGTGGCGGAGGTTTTCTCTGCCCCTCAGTCAGAGCCCAGGGCTGCTTGGCAAAGGGTGGGGCTGGGGCAGGCAGGGCATCAAGCTGCCTCTTACAGAGCCAAGTTTCCTTGGGCTGTGACGTCGGCCACCACAGGCACTCTGCCAAAAGTTGAAGCAACTGTGGGAACCAGCACTGCCCAGGAGCCCTAGGAAGGTTCTTCTTGGCAACAAGACTGTTCTCCAAATGCCACGGTCTCCAAAAAATCCGAAAAGTCCAGTGATGGACTGAGACATGCAGGAGGCAAGGGTGTAATTAAAGAACAACATTTGTAGAAGAGGCAGCTTTTTTTATCCCTCTAAAACCCACATATAAGGTATGCGGCATGTGTTCAACGACAACAGCCTGCACCGAATGGCCGCAGGCCCTGCCTCGTCAAGGTGGCCACTGTCACTGCTGTTACCGAGGCACTGCAGCCCAGGGAGGGCAAGCAGCTGCTCTTAGGCACACTGTGTGCTCCTACATGGAGGAGCCAGGATGTAAGGCATGAAGATCTAATTTAAAATCATATTCCACTCAACAAAAACACAAACAGCTCTATCAAAAAATAGGCAAAGAGCTTAAACAGATATTTCTCCACAGACAATACAGAGATGGCCAACAGTATAGAAAAAGATGTTCCACACTACTGATCACCAAAGAAATGCAAATCAAAATCACAGTGAGCTGTCACCTAACACCCTCACGACGGCCTCTCTCAGAATCACCAGAGAGTATATGTTCGTGAGCATATAGGGAAGCTAAAGCCTGCAGGCACTGCTTGTGGGACTGCACAGCAGCTATAGAAAGCAAATTCCTCGAAGTTAAAAATAGAAGTACCATGTGATCCAGCAATCCTATTTCTAGATATACACTCAAACGAACTGCAAACAGGATCTCAGAGAAATATCTGCACCCATATTCATAGCAGCATTTCTCATAACAGCCAAGGAATCATGTAAACATCCACAGCTCGTTGTATGTACAAACTATGATATAGTCATGTAAGAGAATATATACTTCACTTTTTTTTTTTTTTTTTTGCAGTACTGGGGATCGAACTCAGGACCCTGCGCTTGCTAGGCAAGCGCTTATTCCACTGAGCTATATCCCCAGCCCATGTAAGAGAATATAATTCAGCCTTTAACCAGGAAAGCCTGTCACATGCTACTGGAACGAACCTGGAGGACACTATTCTAAGTGAAATAAACCAGAAACAAGAACGTAAATACTGATCATGATTCCATCTCTATGAGATACATCCAAAGTATCCAAAGTCACAGAAAAAGAAAGTACAACAGCGGTTCCATGGCCAGTGTGGGGGTGGGGGCTGGTGGGTATGGGCAGCGGCTTGATGGGTGTAATTTCAGTTTTAAATGATGAAAAAGTTCTGCAGTTTCATTACTTAGTATCACTGAATGTAATATTTTAAAAGATGGTAATTTTAGATTATATGGGTTTTTTTTAGCACAGTTAAAAATAACTGTAGAAAATTTTTAAATCCATACTGTTAATGAGGACACTACACTGACTCTCCAGCAGATCAGGTCTTTTCTCAAGTTATGTGTGAGTTCTTTTCCCTCAAGTGGCAAGAAGGCATTAGGAGAAATATTCATCACAATGGGAGTTAATGACCAGCACTAAGCTGTGCTCAGGACACCTCAGGACACACCAAGGAAGCAAAGGCTGCGGGCTGGGGTGATACAATGGGAAAAGCTTGCAGGGCGTCTGCTTAAAACTCTGGGGCTCACAGAAGGTGCACGTGCAAGGAAAGAGGCTTGGTGTGAAGGACACCAGAGACTCCAGGATTCCCTGCCAAAGTTCATAGGAGTTTGAAGCAGAAAGTCAGAACACTCCCAAGCCCCTTCCCACTGCAGGTAGGCATGTGTCTCTCTGTAGGTTCCCTGTGGTTTTCTGAGGACTTCCACTTTTGCCTTATCTAAAACCAAGTTGTCATTTGTGATGCAGCACTGCCTCTCAGGGACTGACAGTTACTACTGGTGCCATCCTACAAAGCAAGGAGCCAAGGCAGCTCAAAGCCCAGACCCACTCAACCTCAGGGCTCTAACCAGGCTTCTCTGTATTTGGCCAACACTGGATGCTGAACCGAGATGCTATACCCTAAATATAAGGCAAAGGAAGGCTCCTTAGGGTAACGTGGTCTATGGACTCATTCTTTATCATAAAATGAAGCACAAGATTAAGATGCCCTTTAATTTCTAACACGATACGTTCCAAACATCTAGGTGATCAGCAATAATGAAAAAAATTTATTAAGCTCCACAGACTTTGAGTATTAAGATATGCGTATTTAGGTAAATAAAAAAGGCTTTATATCTTGCATCCAAGAGTCTCAAGACAAAAACCAATACCACACGCACACCCCAGCCTAGAGTCAGAACTGTGCCATCTATAAAGAACAAAGCGGCACAAGGCTGAGAATGAAGCCATCTCTGACTGTAGTGGGTAAGACGGTTAGGTCAGGACAAAGGCGTTGTGAGAGAGTGAGGGAGGACTGGAGTTCAGGTTAGGGTGACCAGAGGAGAAAGCCCCATTCTGAGACACCCAGACCTAGGCCACTATGTCACAAAAATAACTACTGGGATAGGTCTGCTTTTTCTACACCGATGACCTGAGATTGCTCATCGGAAACAACAGCGCATTGGATAATTGGATAATTGGGAACCTTAAAATGACTTCAACGCGAGTTTAAACTTTAACAAACTATTTTAATTTAAAAGTAGAACATACTGACTTGGACTAGCCTATCCAGCACAATTTCAAAAAGAACAACAAAAAAGGTTTTAGGTAGATTGATCTGAGAAGATGGAACATGGTATTTTAAACTATCGGATATAAATAAAAAGCTGGGAGTGATAGCACACCCCTGTAATCACAATGTGATTGGGAGGCTGAGGCAGGAGGATCATTGTGAGTTAGAGGCCAGCCTGGGCTACAAAGTGAGCTCAAGGCAAGCCTGAACTGCATAGCGAGATCCTGTCTCAAAAAGACAAAAACAAAAGAAGATATATATAAAAGGATATAGAAGCCATAGGATTTTTAAAAAATCAATTCCTGATTATTGGAAAATATAAACACACTAAAATTTTATTTCTGCTAAACCTATAGGTATTTGGAATCTCAATGAGCATTATGCAGTAAAGTGCTTTGGGAGGGTCATGGACCTTTCCCCCATTGGGAAGAGGGGACAGCAGGTGGCCATGGGGCAGGAGCTGTGCTCTCTCAGAAACGCTCGTGGCAGAGCACCAGGAACATGAAAATCTCTCCCAAAGAACACTGTGCACCTCTAACTTGTGGGCTTGGTTTCTGTAAAATAAGGTTGCCACTTTCTCAACTCAAAATTACTGGTCAGACCATGTTTAATGATCACCTACAACTAAGGGAGTGGGGTAGTTGCCCCATCATCACCTGAGGGTTAGGTCACAGGAGAAGTGATTCCATCTGCACTACCTGAGTATTCGTTAGCATCACGACTGGTGAAGGAAATATGCTTCCCCTTAACCTTCCATAGGAGCTGAGGTCTTCCATAGGAAGATCAAATGCATTCCAAATGCTCTTCTAATGACAAATTAATTTTTTTCTACTATCAAAATGTTACATTATCCATTTTTTAAAAAGAAATACAGAAATCCAGCACTCTGGGAGACTGAGGCAGGAGGATAACAAACCCAGCCTGGGAAACTTAAGTGATACCCTCCCTGGCTCAAAATGTTAAAAGGGCAGGGGAGGTAGTTCAGTGCAAAGGTCCTGGGCTCAAACCCCAGCAGTGCCAACAAAAGAAAATGAACATGGGAAAATGTTACCCATCAATCACATCTCACAGTGTCTACACAATATCAGTCTGGTTTTCTTTCTCCTTTGTATTTTTCCCCTATGGGTATGTTATTTTTTACATATAATCAGAGTAGTTACAATACGTATTTTTTATAGTTGAAATCCCCGTGTTTGGTGAAGATTCTAAAATCACACACACAGCAGAAACCAAGCGTCACTAGGAACCAAACCTTGCGGCAGGGCCTCAGCCTGACCAGACAGCGCAGCTGTCCCTACCGGCTCCCTTTGTCCCTGTAGCGTGGCAGGATGGAAGCAGGCGTGGTGAGGCCTCTCCAGTCTCTCCCCCTTGAGGAGAACCTTGGCCACTATTGGCTGTGGAGCCACCCAACAACTATTTTGCCCTAAGAATCCCAAATCTTTGTTACCGGATAAATATATCAAAGTTTGTCCAGGGCCTGGAATGTAGCTTAGTAACCTAGCACTTGCCTAACATAAGCAAAGCCCGGGGTTTAATAACCAGCTGGTTCAACAACCAATACCCTTGGTTCCTAGCAGAGGATTCCTGACACGTCAGCCAGCCTCTAAGTCCTTCCAGTAGTGAGGAATATATACTACTTCGCCCACATAATTTCATCTACCTTCACCGGCCTGTTTCTGACTTTGGTTGACAAGTGACGCAATTCCTTACGGTGGTGGCAGTGGCTGCGGCAGGAGTCTACGCCTCTCCCCTGCTCTGGCCCGTCCACCCCCTCACTGCCAGATGACAGCAGGCGGGGTCCTACTGCCACAGCAGTGCCACGCCTCTCCCACCCTCCCTGGAGGAGCAGCCTTGGCTGCGCATACACACAGAATGGCAGCCAGGTGCCTCGGAACTCAGAGGGCACATAGATGTGGGGGCTGGTATGCCGGTGACAGTGACAAGCAAGCTGGTGTGGGCAGTAAAGCAGAGACACATCTTGGCTCCTGACAACTTCCTGGTTCCCAGTGCTCGCCCTTAACTTGATTTCTAAAGTGTCCTTCTTGGTAAAGTAGCTGAAGTCCTTTTCTGATTCTTGCAACAAAACCATCACTGGTGAGGACAGGCTCACACTCAGGTTTCCTGCACGTTCCCTGAGCACCACCCACACGCAGTGGCACTTGGGGACGGCTAAAAAGCAAAACAACTTCCTCTCTCACAGAACAGGGAACTGGTCCAACAGGCAGACACAGAGCAGGCTCTGAGAAACAAACAGGCTGGTGACACACAATCAGGCACTGTGTGTGGAAAGAGACGTGAATGGAGAGATGCCACAGCCAAGGTTCTCGGCTGCCTGCGGTGAGTCCTGGCCCCAGAGCCTCAGTTTCTTCATCTGTAAAACAAGAAATGGCAACAGAGGACTTTCAAAGTCCCCAGTGCTTTTAGGATTCCTTGAAAGTGGTGTGTGCCATACCGCTGACATACTCAGCAGTGCTGTTTTAGGAGCAGTGTGGGCTGCAGAACAGCTTGATTCTGCCCGAAGCTCACCTCTGCAGCTAGGAGACAGCGTCACAGAGGAGAGAGCGGAACTCAGCCACCCTCCAGCCCACACTTGAGTTGGGGGTACTGGTTTCCCACAGAGCTCATCTCCTCAGGCACCGCGTCCCAGAGAGCTCTCAGGGAGCTCTCTGTGGCTGTGCTTACCAAGGCAGCAGCCCCTGGCCATCGTGGCTCCTGAGCACCTGAGGAGCGAAGTTTTTACTGTACTGAAGTATGACTAGTTTACGTTTCAGTTTCAGGAGTTACCTGGCTGGTTACTATGCTGCACAGTACAAAAGTGAGGCCAACAGAAATCACCCCAAGACAAAGTAAGAAGCTCTGCAATGAGGGCAAACACAAGCTCTGCAGGAAATCTGCAATGGACTCCGATCGCACCCATCAGGAAGGGGAAAAAACAGTGGCACTGAGTGGCCTCAAGGAACACAGAAAAGTATGTCAGCGTTTGGGGTGTGTAGGGGCGTAGAAGCATTGTGAGGGGAGAAAAAGAGCTGGAGGTGCTTTCTAGGCAACAGAAATGATCTGTGCAAAATTACAGCTGCCTGAAGACACCGGTGCAGCAGAGAGCAGCAGAACATTCCTCACAGACACAACCATAGCCCTCAGGAGCCTCCCTTCCCTTCTTCCCAGTTACTGGACAGAGTGGCAATGTGCTCAGCCCAAAATCAACGCCTCCTCATCTCCCTATGGTTACAAGTGGCCAAGGGACATGGTGTCAGATAATGACAGAGGAAGGACATCCACTAGGCCTTTTGGCAACAGTTTTGTTCGGTGGGTGTGCAGGGGTCGCCTTCTCCCCCTTGAGGCTTCTCACTCGTTCTGCTTGGAAGTAGAGGGGAAGCTGATGGTGGAGGCAGCCAGGAAGATGAAGGACGAAAAGAGAAAGGAACAGACTTACTGGTATCATCATGGAGCCACAGGACCAGCTTTGCACTATCGTTGTTGACTTCTTGCTATGGGAGAAAAATTAATTCCTCTACAGTTAAGACCATGTACAGTTAGTTAGATGCAGGCTGTACAGGATGGCAATTTTGGTACTTGGAAACGAGATGCTGAAAATGTGAAAAGAGTAGTGCAAAGAACGCTAAGCAATGGGAGGTGAAGAAGCCACTCATGGGTGACTGTTGCATGCTGGGAGAACATTGCATCTATCTGCACATATAGCCTGTTACACACTCAGACAGACACCACAAGTGCCTAGAGCTGTAGCATTAGGGATACTGGAAGAACACTTTCTGAATGTGAGGCACATTGGTTTTCTGGGGAGAAAAAAAGCTCCAACATTTTTTGTAGGCTAGAGGAAGGGAGAAATCTCCTCCCATGACTTCTAATCTGAGCCCCACACTGTGAATCCTTTGCAGAGTGGAAGAGGCCCACTTCTTTCATGCCCCTACCCATCCCTAAATACAAGCCTCGGCAAGGGAGAACACGGCGCCAAGTGGGAGGAGGGAAACGTCCTCTTGGTAACAGGGAAATCTGTATCAGTTGAGCTAAGACTGGACACAGCGTCTCATCACCAGAACTATGCTAAACTTCGAGTCCTCAAATGAAAGCACCAGGTCGGGAAATGAACTATACTTCTTCAACTTTCTGTGGAAAACTCACTACCATTGCAAGTATAAATTCATAGTTTGGTACTACAAATCATTTTAAGAATTATGCAAGACCATAATTACAGCGTTCCTGCTTTGGTAAATGATGTTGAAAATCTTTCAAGGACTCATGCTGCAAATATTTTCATTTATAGAAAAGTGACAAAACAAATTTACTTGGGAAAAAAACCACTTAAAAAGCAGTTTAATGCATCCCTTGGCTTTATCTCAAAATTTTTTTCAAAGAGCTCCCTGAATGTGCCCACAGCTGTAAGCCTGGCATTGCCAGCTCATGTAGCAGGGCATGCACAGCCTGGCGATCTCCAGGAGATAATGTTCCTTCATTCAAATAAATGTAAATAACAGCAACCATTCAACTAGGCAGGTTCTAACTCTGCTACAGTTTTAAGACTGCCAGGAATGCCCAAAATGTGTGCTTTATGAGCAAGAATTATTAGCATTTCATTCTAGAATGTTTCCAACGTGAGACATGCTCTCTCATTCCAACACAGCCTGTCGCTGCACAAGCACTAATTTAAGTGAGCAGATCAGTCAAAACTCTTTTGATAATTTATTCTTGAAATGGGGAGTAGTTAATTTCTGTGATTAAGAGTCTGGGTTTAGAGTTAAGCAGACTTAATTTAAACCTTAGCCATGTGAACCAAGAGCCAAGGGAGCCATCAGCACATTATACAGTCTTCCTAGCCTCATCTTTCAAAACCTGGGCAGTGATACCTACCACATGAGAATCTAGCATGACTGTGTGAAAGCACAGACATGAAGTGCCCTAGGACATGCCAAGGACATTTACAGTGGCTGATTAGTATTCGGTTATTTTTCCTGCAGAGAAAGTAAGACTGGTTGGCTGTCTCACAATCTGTCATAGGGTGCACTTCTGTGTTTCAAACTTGTTTCACTGACAGCTGTGCAGTTCTTTTTGGCCAGAGTTTAGTTCAGAATATGATATACTCTTGCTTATCAGCTGCTGGGGCCTAAGGGTTCTACCCAGGAGGATTCAGTCTCCAGAATCACAATGGATTTCCCACATTCCAGGGCCCTCTGGAACACACTTGGCTTGAGAATAGCTGAAAGCATTGTAGCTCTGTACAAATGCCACCAGCCTGCAGACCCCTGGTTGCCTCCCAGGGGCCAGGGCGAGTCCCGAGGGAGGCTCCCTGGGGACCTCAGCCTTCGCACTCATTAGCAAGGGCAGCACCAGGGCTTGAGGGTCCTCCCTATCAGCCGGGCCCAGGAGAGTGGCAAGTTGGAGGCCAGCTCACACTTAAAATGTCCTTTACAACCCCCCACCCCAGTGATTAAATCTAAGATCCACCACATGCTAGATAAGCACTCTACAACTGAGCTACTGCCCCAGCCCTGAAACCCCCTCTTCACATACATCCACAAAAACCTTTCACACCAATGTATATAGCAGCACAATTCTTAACAAACAAAAGGCAAAAAGAACCCATGTGTCCATCAACTGATATATGGATAAGCAAGAGGTGATTAAACCTATGCAGTGGAAGATTAGCAACCACAAAAAAGAATGAAGTGCTGAAATATATTACAGCACGATGAACTCTGAGAACATGTGAAGTGGAAGAAGCCGAGCACAAAGGGCCACACATTTCTGACCGCACTGATAAATGTCCGGGACAGGCAAATCTGCAGATGGAAGTAGCTCGGTGATTATTGGTATGTGTGTGAAGATTACATGATTCCTTCTAGAGGAACAAAAATGTTTTAAAATTATATTGTGGGGATGGTTGCACAATCCTGCAGATACACTTCACAACCTAAATTGGGAACTTGTAAATAAACACAGTGTATGAATTATACCTCAATAAAGCTGTTTTCTAAACAAACTAAAAACAAGCCTTTCCTGCCTGGAATCTGTGCTCAGGAGTAACCCCTCCCCCTTCAGGGCTGGCCCCAGTACCCAAGTGGGCTGCGGGTGCACAGCACACAGCAGTGCGGGGGCCAGGAACAGGAGCGCCTCAGGCTCCCGAGCCAGAGCTATCAGCACCAGGTCAGCACCTGCAGAGTCTAGGCCTTCTTCCATTTTACACCTGGGGAACGTGCTGGCCTCATCCCCATCACAGCCTGACTTCGAGGCCTTGTTGTGTTAAGCTAGGCCCATAAACTACCCCATTATGATTTAGCAGTAAAATGGCTCTAAAGCCTCAAGAGCTGGGAAGATGACTGGGTCACGGGCCCCCGGAGCAGACTCGTGGTTAAGAGTGGGGTCTGTGGGAAGAGCGGACCGCTGAGGGCGCATCTCCCTCTGCAACCCCTCCCTGTCCCCTCTCCCCCGCCACCTGCACACAGCAGCTCTCCTCTGCCGTGCCCTCACCACGCTTTCCTGCCTTGCAGCCAGCTGACTGCGGGCTGAAACTTCTACAAACTCTGAGTCAAAATAATCCTCTCCTTTAAATTGTGGCTGCTGGACATTTGTCCCAGGGACAAGACAGTGACTAGACACTCTGCCAAATACTTTCAAATGAGTTGCCATTCCCTTGCTTTAAATGTTTCCATGGTTCTCTGGTGCCCACAGACTCAAGTTCACAGGTGACAAATCAAGATCTTCCACCTCAAATTTCATCCGTGAGCCCACGGGTACACACTGTGGGGCTCCGTGGGCCTGAGGAGCAACTCCCCACCAGCCAGGAGCGGTAAGCACCACCAGGCCCACAGACAGCATGTGGGGAGGGCAGGGTTGAGATCTGGGCCACCCACACCTAGCACCTCCAGTGCTCACGCCCTTGGCCCCTGAAGCACCCCTGTCGCAACACTGGTCAGGACACTGCACGTCACCAGCCACAGCTCCAGCCCTTGCAGAAAGCGTAAGGAATGGCTGTTTAAAGCCCACTAGTCCACGAGAAGCCTCAACTGACGCCAACAATGTTGACAGGCACAAAACAGCAAGCTGAGGTAAAATCCTGCCCTTCTCTGTGGCTCGCTTGATTCTCAAGTGACACACCAAGAAGCCTCTGCAAGGGGAAAAAAATCTGCAAACCAGAGCTACAGAAGTCCATGAACAATCAGATTCTGTCTCATAATACCTTATCTCGAACTGGGTCCTTATTTACCACAGAAAAGGAAAGTTAGAAAGAGCATGAAGAACAACCTTAAAAAGTGAGGTCTCTCTCACAACTGGAGACATTTTTTTCCTCTTTGTTTTGACCACACCACAAAACGCTGAGAAGAAAAGCAACACCAGTTTCTGAGCTTAGCTCTCTATTCACATAAGCTGTGAATGGGCAAAAAATATAAACATCATAACAAGGTCAGAAAACAAAAACATTTTTAAAAAGAAAGCGAGCACACTTGGCATTGGAAAGAAACCAGGGCTACGGCGACAAGAGCGCAACACTGCCACCAAGTGGTGACAGCGCCTCAAGGCACCCTCCGAAGTCAGATTCACTGGCAGCGCCATCAGAATCCTAGGAGGAATTTTAAAAGGAGCAAAAGGGAAAAGAATTCACGCCCAGGCCTCATCCTCACACCCAGGACTTAGAGAAGCAGAGGAGTGGGTCTAGCTTGGACATTAAAAGAAATCCCTCCAGGTGATCATGGGGCCCAGTGGAAGCTGCCAACACCCATCAATACACAAGCTGAGTTGAGACCCATGTGTCACAACAGTTCTTACAGTTTCCAAGAAATTTGGACTTCGCATTATTTCTTATAACTTCATTGAAATTTCCTAAAGCATATAAATTCTGCAAAATCTATAACACAAATAAATCAGAGCCATAGAATGCCTTCTACATTTTCCACAATAACAATAACAGGTCCTAACAACTCCGATTATATACTTCAGTTCTGCGGTTACTGTTTATGCCACTATCTGAATCTACTATCTAACCTGCTGACCTACCCTCCCTGAAACGGGGACCCTGCGACACAGCTCTACTTACAACATAAAACACTTCGGCTTGCTGGACCATTGCTTATTATAAAATGGGTTTGAGACCCCAAATCATTCTTATCTACAGGAGAAGAGGTTTTCTTTCTTTTTTTTCCTAAGACATGCAAAGTCTAAAAATCATGGCTGTTGATGAAATGCTTAAATGAAAAGTGTTAGACTAAGACTAAAACTATTTCCTGGCACACAGATATAAAAAAGCATTTCCCACTCTTCAAGTTGGGAGCAGCCTGAAGAATTATTTCCTAACAATAAAAAGTTGTCTTTTGAAGGAAGCACCAGGAAAAGAACTGTGGAGTGTCTATGCTAGCAAACATCTAGCCAGAAGCTGGTTTTCAGGACTGTTCTCAGGCCTCACAATTTAGTGTCCACAGCTAAGACAGCAAACTCTGCAGAGTTTGGGGCCCTCAGTGCCGTTCATGAAACAAAGTTTCCCTGGAAAATAAACTGGCAGCAGAGAAGCAAAGCACCGCAGAGCTGGTCCTATGCTCCGTGTCACCGTGCTTTTCTTTATCTCACATGTGCCTTATCCCTGCAGTTTCCCCACTGACTCCGCTTTTTCAGATGCGCAACTGTTCTGGAGGTGTAGCTCAGAAGGAGAGCACTCGTTCAGCACATGCATGCCCTGGGTTCAATGCCAAAGACCACAAGGAAAATAAAAAAGGTCACTGATGACACAGACATGAAGCCTGAGGTCCTCGGAGACCGCCTGAGTTCACCTATGAGGATCCAGCGCAGCCTAACACATGGGGCCTAGCACAGCTGCTGCCTCCCAGCCCTTGCTGCACCAACTGGACCAGCAACATCTCACTGTGAGGGTCCCCAGGAGCTCTCCACTCGACTGCATCAGAATCTGCCTTCTAAGAGGATCCCCACGCACCCCACAGCCATGAAACACTGCTCTGACCGGGCGTCTGGACAAAACCACTTAATCAACAAGTACGCTGACATCCTCACCCAAGGAGAGAGCACCCCATGCTGACCTTCAGCAAAGGCCTCAAGCAGGTTCGATAGTGAGGCTTTGAAAATGAGTGGGGTGCTGCAGAGCCCCAAGAGCCACTGTCCTGCACACAGTGCACCAAGGGCGCCTGCCCTGAGCTGTACCCCATGACAGTCTTAAGCAGCTTTGCTGGGGTTTTCTAGCACTCTCCTGAGAGCACCCTCTGTGGGTGAACAGCTTACCAAGTATAGTTCTTCCAAAAGCTCTGCATCACAGAAGCCTTTCACCAGAAATCCACGGCACATGGAACACAGAACATGCTTTCCTGTGACTTCTGGGGCAACAGCTGTATGTGACCAACACAAGGCCTACTTCTGTGCAGCTTTCAGCAGCCTATTTTATGATCTATGCTTGCTTTGTGACAAAAACACTTGCCTTGCCGTGTCTTCAGTTAAAAGTTGCTGGTGTCTGATTTATTAGGGGGCCCCCTTGGGGCCAGGTCCATCACATTTTAGGACAAGGCAGCATGGCAAGTGAGTGGCAGAGGAGCCAGGGAAGCCTCTTCTGTGCCTACAGCCTCTCCCCATCCCTGGCATCACTACCTGAGCCCCACCTCCGGTCAGATCAGCAGCAGAGTTAGGTCCTCCTAAGGGCGAACCCTACCGTGAACTATGTACGTGAGGGATCTAGGTTGCGTGCTCTGATGAGAATCTAATCCAGGAATCATCGCCCCTACCTGCTATGGTCTTCCACAAAACCACTCCCCGGCACCAAAAAGGGTGGGGTCCACTGCTGTTTATGCTTCAATTTCCCTTTCACAAAGCACCTGCTGTACCCTAACCTACACCTTGAGAGGCAGAGACTCACCATTCCAGGCTCAGATGACAAACAGCCCTCTCACACTTTGCTAACGAAGCTGGAATTCTTACAAGAACTCCTACAAAAGACCAACTTGTCAACGCTGAAGTAAAAGGGAAAGGGAGCTGAGTGTGTAAGCACTTGCTCTGCATGTGTGAGGCCCCTGGCCCAATCCCTAGCATTTTAAAATATATACAGACAGACAGACAAAATAACGGAGGTGGCAATGTCTGCCCTTCTAGACACAGAAATATAAATGTTTAAATATGAATCTGCTTCATGCTTCCTCCAGATAGGTTTCTGAAACATAAAATTCAGATTATTCTTATAACTTAATTATCTCACAGTGAGCTTGTACACAGAAACAGTCACACGTCCCTGAGGAGAGGACAGGCTAATTTAGTTGGAAACAGTATTTGGCTGTTCTAATTTTCCACTTCTCCCTGCACAGACTTTGAGCTTGTAGTTTCTTCTCTTCTTTATATTTTAGTTGGAGCCATGCTCCTAATCACCAGCATTTTCTCTCCAGGTTTTACTTCATCCACAAAAATGAGAACCCCTAACTCTCAGAAAGTCTTACTTCTCCTTTAGGAGCACCATTATTACTAAGTAAACATCACAGTTTCTAATGGTGGCTTGTTTTATGAGTATTTCCCAAGTGAGAGGAGACGGATGGGACAGTACCAATGTTCCGTCTTATTTTTTTCACCTTCAAAAAAAACAGAGAAAAGTCTCCTGTCTGCATAACTGGAACCGGCACTGTCTGACATGAACGCAAGGCGGTCGCCCCCAACGTCTGGACTGGCTTCCCACGGCACTGGGCTGCTGCTGTTGGGTTTTTTGAAAGGGGGTAGTTTCACTATGTAGTTTAAGCTGGCCTTGAATTCACTACGGAGCCCAGGCTGGCCTTGAACTTGCTGCGTTCCTCCTGCCTCAGCCTCCTGAGTGATGGGATTATAGGCGTGCGCTGCCATGCCCAGCTCTAACGCCACGTGTTAAGTGCATTTCTTACCAGCACACTAGTGATCTTTTACCTCAGAATGGGAGCTGGGCCAGTCGAGCTACGAGAACCCCAGCGGCCCACAGGTCTGCCTGTGCAGGCAGACACAGAGCACCTCTGCCGGGGACAGTGTGGCTCCAACAGGGGGCTCTGAGGAAAGCTCAGTTCTTGGGGCTGCTCAGCGGCCTCTGGGTCTGGAAAAGCTACCCAGGGAGGCTGACCTGTGTGCCTGAGGACAGGGAAGGGACCGTGGCAGATGACAAAGATACCTGATGTGGGTAAGAAGTCACAGGCAGAAACGTATCTCCCTCCCTTCCACACACTGCCCCCCCAGGCTAACGCTGCAGGGGAGGGAGGTGACAGAATGTAGCCAAGCTCCTGCACAAACATGCACAGCAGAAGCGTGTTTGCCATTCAGTAGTAGGGCCTGGCAGACAGAGATGTGCAGATACCACAGCCCTCCCGCGCCAGGCAGAAGCCAAGAAATCTTCTGGCAGGGGCTGCTCCCCCCACAAGAAACCCACGAGGGCCACACCAGTGGCTCCCTTTGGGCAGTTCTGGAGCAGCCCAGGGCCTATGGGTTCAGAACTCAAGCCCATGGTTCGGGCATGGTGCGTGACTAAAGCCATTCCTAGTCTCCCCTTCCCCATCTGTGAAATGGGCCTAAGTGTAAAATTTACTCAGAGTGACTAGGAATGAAAGGAAATAGTTCATGTGAAGCACTTATTAGCAGGGTACAAGAAGGGCATAACACACACTATTACACTAACCTGGCCTCAAATCCTTTTGATCGCTCTCCCTGTTGCACGTCTTGAATACCTACTATCTCACCCAGAACCTACAACAGTCCTTTGTTCAGAGAGGACAGAAAGAACGTGTGCCTGCAGAGAAAATGGAGGCACAGGAGGGAGGGAGAAGTCACCAGGGAGCACATACTGTTTGCAAGAATCTGAGCAACTGACCGGCCTTCCTGTAAAAGCCCTGATGCCTGAGTGAACTGGAGCAGAGCGACGTTAAGGAAAATGAATAAATGTGAGTGCGTGTCACAGGAAGCCAAGTGCAGGGGAAACGCCAGTTAGGAGATGTGGAATGTCTCCTGGCAGCGGGCAGAAGGCGCCACAGAAAGCTGGACAGCGGGGCCTCCTGGAAAGGTGTTTTTAAGCAATGCTGGCGTGGGCACCCAGGGGGTGCAGAGCCTGGGTCACAGCACCTGCAAAGGCCCGGGCAGAGTTTGAGTGAGGGCACCTGTCAGAGCTTCAGTCAGAGAGAAAAAATGGGCCCATACAGCAACCTTCACTGAGTGCGCGACAGGGCTCTCAGGACATTCTGCAGGCAACAGGGACGGAACTTTTGGGGTCTGGTGAACGCACAGTGACTCTACCTAGGAACAGGAGAAGCGGCCCCGATGTCAGGCCCTGCTCTGATCAATATTCCATCAGTTCTGGGCCCAAGGCCGCGCTCACGCACTCTGCACACAGCTCGACACCAAGTATGGTCAGCAGGATCATGGTGCAAAACCACTCCAAAGGGCTGCCTGAAACTCCCAAACAGTTCACAGCCCAAAGTGCTTCAGGAAGGAAAGCTGACCAGAAAGCTCCTCCATGCACACAGGAATCGGCTTGATTTCCAAGAAGCAATTCACGGTCACAGGACAGGATAGAAGGGCAAGAATGCAAGCTCATTATTTAAAACAAAATCAACTATGAACTTAACCGACAGCAACAGAACAGCAGCAGCGCGGTGGCAGGAAAGATACTCTGCACGGGCCGGAGGCCTGGGGACAGCATGCTTTAGTTCAGGGACCAGAGGCCAGCACTTTGGCCAGAGGGGCAGCCTGCAGCCCAGGGGCGATTAACCGGGAGAAAAGACACAGAGCAGCAGTGGTTTGTGCGAGGCTCCCCGGTCACCTGGAGCACGCAGGTGAGCGCAGATTTACTCTGTGTGGCTCCAGGCGCCAAAACAGAACCTGGGGAAAATGACAGACAGCAGGGCTGGGCGCAGTCTAAGAAGGCGCTTTTGGAAACTGAGAACTATTCTAAGAGGGCACAGGCCACTTTACACAGTGCCCATGGCCCTTACCCCAACCCAGACACAGCACGGAGCCTTCGAAGCCATCATCACACTGCAATCTCCACGGCCACTGCTCGTGGGGCATGGCCACCACACCCCAGGGCACTCTTCTTACACAGACTCTGACACACTCTGGCTTCTTGGGGTTCTGCTGCTTCAGACCCAGCTCCCGCTCACATCCTCCTCCGCAGCCCCCAAGGGAGGAGGTGGGCCTTCCCTCTGGGCAGTGGGAGGGCAGGTGCAGCATGGACAGACTGCCCACACGGGCAGAGAGAAGCCAGAACACCGGCCACAGGCACACTGGCCACCTGGAGGACAGAGCTGGCACAGCATGGCTCTATGGCGCCCCCTTGGGGGGGGGCTGATGCAAGAGAAGCAGTGGGCCAGACCCAGAGGAACTCACACACTGCACTAGGAATATTCAGTGATTTTCTTCCCAGTGTTGTGAACTGTGACCACTTCTAAGAATGTGTTAATAACGCCATCCGAGCAGCAAAAGGCATAAGGAAGTCCTCGACTGCAGGTGAGGAGTTAGCTCACCCCAGCTCACAGCTCCAGAGGCACACGGCTGAGATGGGAAAGCAGGCTCCAGAGCCAGGGCTTCGACCATCCTGACATTAGGCAGCCCTTCTGCTGATCTAGGAGATCACTCCAAATGCATTCCGGTCCTTTCCTAGGTTCACCCTTGTGACTAACTCAGAAGAGGCCAGTTCTCCATCCTCCTACGAGCAGGAGGCCCTGCATAGCCTCTCTGAGCATGCACGCACTCTTCTTTGGGGGGTACTCTCTGCAGGGTCTTACCTTCGAATCTGCCGGGAGAGTCGCTCGCCTTCTGTGGTGTGGCCACTCGCAGGAAGATCTGCTGCCGCCACGAGTGCCGCCGGGTCTTCATGGGGGTCTCACCTGCGTCTCCCGGGTGCTTTGCTTTGGACTCAAAATCCCTAAAATTGCAAAGTAATTGATTTATGACTGGCAGGGAGGTGTTAAAGGATTTTTTGTGGTTTTTTGGCTTAATATTTTCTTTGTATACAAAGCACAAAACTATGAATTATCTTTGCGTAAACAAACCCAATTTGATCATCAGAGAAGTGGCAAGCTCACAGGCGTCAGCACTCCTGAGAGCTACATGCTTACAGCGCCCTCTCCACCAGGGCAGCGAGGCTGCAGCCTCTAACTGATTCCTACTATGAAAGTACTAAGAAATATGCTCCACAGAGCATAGCTTCCATTCGGGCCTCTCTCGGTGCCACTTCACAAAGGAGGTACTGCCCGACCCTCGCATGGGAGCATTTCTTCCATGTAGGACTACGTTTCTGCGACCGCCACAAAAGATGAGAAAGAAGCTGTGGTTTAGCTGCGCAGACCCATCGATGCAGTAACCATGCCGTCACATTTGCTAGTGACGATTACCTTAACATTTGCACTTTAAGAACTACAAAACAAAGCATAGTTGCCAATACATATTAAATACAAACTAATCACCCATTTTCTTGGGACTTGCAGGACCACGTGGGCTTTGTAATTTACACTCAGGTATATGGCACAAGCAAACAGCCCCAGCCTACAGATCAGACGTCCTCCCATCTAGGAGGACAGCTGCAGGCTCGGGAACAAGCACACCTCTCTCACAGTGCCCATCACACTGTCTTTCATCTCCTGAGGATGACAATATTAATAAACCAGCCCGGAGAACAGGCTGATGGCATGCTTTAAAAAATAACATTCCATAAGGAAAAAGAGTAAGACGAGACATACAACAGATTTAATCGAAGTCATTCTTAAAGGCAAAAGAACACTTAAAATACCCCCATAAACCTAGCAATGGCTCAACACTTATAATATCCAGGTTTGATATATCTAAAGTAAGCCCTACCTTTTTGTGTTCATAAAGTCAGAGGTGTTATTTTCATCTACAGGAGCCAGAAATTTTAGAAAATTTGGCACAGAGGAGGAAGAATGCAGTTTTTTCCGCAGGGCATTACGGTACGGGATGCTGAGAGTTTGGTTGAGAAAAGAGTTTCAGGATAAAGAAATACAAACACAAAGCACAAAATATAAACTTCAAAGTTAAAAAAAACTTTTTTTGTTCTAATGCTAAGAGTAGTCAACCGATAAGAAATAATGTACAAAGGAGATTTAACTTTTATTTTTAGTCAACGAAATTTCATTTTAAATGAATGAGAGCAATAATTTTAAAAAATCAGTGTATTTTCCAAAGGACCCTTTCTTTCAAACTGAAAAAAATTCCAAAATTAATCAAAAAGTTTCTGATGGGGCATAAACAGCAGAGCCCGTGCTCAAACGCAGTGTGTGCCTGGGTGTGCACAGTGGAGCAGGATGTAGGAAAGTCTGCCATCAAGACTGGGTTCATACTTTTATAAAAGTTAACAATACATTAAGTCAGCTCAAATGACAGCGGGAACAGCGAGAGCGAACAAGCACGCACAGCAGCGTGGCTGGACTTGCACAGCGCATGCGTGGGCAGTGTGACCTCCCCACGAGAACAACCACACGATCTGGCCATGCGTGTGTGCTCACCTCTTCGGCACAGCGTTCCCGCTTTGTTCTCCACTGGAATTATGTTTTAGATACTTTAAAAAGTTTGGCGAGGAGGCAGAGGGGTTAAGACGAGGAGGAGGATCTGAAGGCTGCCCTGAGCAGCGCTTAGACTGGCCCACGGATGCATGGTCCACACTAAAGGGCGAGTAGAGAAAGCAGGGGTTAGAGGAAAGCGGGCAGAAACGGGGGCAGGCGGGAAGGAGCCGTCACAGAGTCACAAACGGAGGGGACGGCTCCCACCCCCTCCCTCTCCGCTGCCCCGCCACAGCGGCTTCCAGGAAACTCAGCCAGCCAGAGGCCATTCCCAGTCCTGATCGTTTCCCACCTGCCTGTGCGCCTGGTAACTCTTTGCCTGTACTTCCTTTCTGAGAACTGACCAGGAAAAAGTGTTTTTTAATTAAAAGAAAAACAAAAGAAAAAAATCTCAAGTTCTAAAAAAAAATTCCTTTTAAAAGGAACAATAGGTTGCCTTGCATTTCAATGTCTTAACAGTATTTCCTGTGGCTAGAGCAGAAGAGAGTTCACAGAGGAAAAGAAGGAAAAATGTGCCATTCTAGAGAAACAGACAGGCTTCCCTATGCCTCTCCGCACCAGTGTTGGCCAGGATGCAAACGAAGCGACCTTCTCAGCGGAGAAAGGCCAGTGGGAGGAGGCCTCTGTGCACCTGCAGCTTCGCAGGGAAAGCAGGCCTCTCCAGGTAGGCTGGCTCTGTTCCCACCGCCAACACCAGAAAGCGAGCGGGGGAGAGGGCGCAGGGGGCAGCACAGAGGCGGTGTGTGCTGGGTGTCAGCAAAGGCATCAAGAATCCCACAGTACAGCCAAGTGTCTTGGGAATCCATACCTACTAAGCAACTTTCAGAGAACGTCCTGTTTCCGTGATCACAGTTACCCAGCTGAATTTAAAAGAACCAACATCCATTTCCAACAGGTGAACGAAAACACAGCTGGCAGGCCCTCCTTAATGTGCACCACCACTTACCTGGAAACAGCTCAGATACCCCTGCATGGCCCCTCCATCACCCACTGCGGACGACACTGACCTGCCGTGGGGCTTATGTCGTAACCACATAGAGGGTAGCAGGACCAGCACACAGGTGTTGCCCTTATTCGTACTTACAATGGGAGGGAATTTTAAAAGACTTTTTACAATTATTTTTAAAGATAATTCTGCAAGGTATGGTGGTATGCACCCGTAATCTCAGTCCCTTGAGAGGCTGAGGCAGGAGGATCATAAATTTGAGGCCAGCATAAGCAACTTAGTGAGACTGTCTTAGTAAGACTTAGTGAGTTTCAAAATTGTAAAAATGTTAGAATTAAAAAAGGTAAAAGGATCTGGGGCATAGCTTAGTGTAAAGGCCCTGGGTTCAATCCCCAGCAGCCCCCCACAAATATACAAGATAATTCTGTGTTATTTATATGTGTAGTTTCTGGCATTTTGGATTAATCACTAAGAGAAAAAAATCACTAAGGGACCTGGAAGGAACAGAGAAAACTTCTGCCACCATATTGTTCATATTTCTAATTGTTCATTTGAACCTAACTGTTAAAATCAGTAAATCTTGTTCGAAAAATCTAGCATTCTCAGTGATGGAAATTTCAGAAAACATTTGCTCCAGGTCTGTGATGCAGATTTGCCCAGGTAACAGGCAGCTCAAGATGAAAATGTGAGGGACCCAGGTTGTGGGTCCACGTCGGTGTCTAAAGGCAGTGCAACTCACACTGCCATAGCCGCTCCTGTCCTGTTGTGTGGACTCCGTGACTCCATCGCATTGCAGCCCTGTTCCAGATCCCCAGGGAAATGCAGGTGCTCACCCACCTGGCAGCTTGCTCGAGGCCACCAGTCCCGTGAGGTGCCCCACGTGGTTTGAGGACTAACTGCACACGTCTAGCACTGCTCACTTCCCCTGCGTCCTGGCAACACTTAGACCTGCACACATCCCCCCACACACACGCTTGCTCAGAGTGCTGGGAAGCACACACCACTGCTTCAAGCTGTACCTTTTCAAACCAAGAGTAAGATGCGACTCAGGTTTCTCCTCCACTGGTAAGCACACTGAAGATACACAAAGCTGGCTAGTCACAGGCATGCCTCTACTATTTACACAAGTTTTACATTTTAAACAAATCTTACTTCCGTTCATGAGGCGTCTCCGTGCTCACTGAGTGATACCTCATAAGCTTTCTCTGACTGACTCCCGGAGTCCCCTGAGCTGGCTCCAGAAGTGCCGGGCACTGCACGGGGAAGTGGCTCAGGGTGTTGGCTCGCCTCCGGAAGGCCTGCTGCGGGGACAGCGGGGCAGGCTCCTCCAGGGCCTGGTTCTCTGAGTCACTGGACAAGTCTTCTGAGGAGCCGAGGAGCTTGAAGGAGCTCTCAGAGACAGGGAGGGGATCTTTGTCGCCAGTTGATGGCTCCTAGTAGGAGACAACAGGTCAGACATACCACAAGGAAAATGAAGGATCATGTGTCTCTTAGTCCAGTGCAGGAAAATATTTCAGTTTGTGGACACATGTGATCAGAATGCCATCTACAGACCACCAAGACTGTAAGATAGAAAGACCCATAAAACACTTGCTTGTTGGAGACAAGGTACTAGTGCCCTGCAGAAACAGGGAAACTACCCAACTGTGAGAATGAAGGGAATAAGCACGGTAGGCAGCTATTCTAAGCAGCATCTCCACTACACAGGCCTCGTTACCACTGCTTACAGAAGTCCAGGTGTTGGCCTATCGTTGAGATTTACCTCTATTATCTCGAGATTAAAAACTGTCTTATCTTATTGTTAAGAGCACGGAAATCTCTCTAGGCCCTTTTTGTCACACCTCTGGAGAAATCACTTCACCTCTTCCTGCACTTCATTTTCCTCATCTGTAAGACAGTGAAAATTTCTTACTTTTTCAGGGGAATTAAGCAAGAATATACAGCTGCAAGTACTCTGGATGCTATAAATGTCACACAAATACTGTTTTATTAAGGACTCACTCATTACTGAGTGCTCAAACATTCATTAAGAATCATAACAATATTTTAATCCTGCATGCTTTCAAGATGAACACTTTTCAAAAGAATGGACTACTGCCAGTCATGCAAACCAATGCTTAGCACTGCATCTAGGATACAGAGGAGGCTGATATTTTTCAAATCAAAAAATATGAGATGAGAGGAAATGTATCAGCTTGTTCCTACTGAAACTGCTAGAAGGGATAAATACACCTATGTAAATACAGTGAAAAGGAATGAGCGTATCTCATGGTGAACTGCAGAATCTAAATTCTATCTGTTCACTTGATACAAAGTTGAAGGTCTCTGGGGTGATAGGTATTCAAGATTTTAACATAAACAAATTATATTTTTACATTAAATGGAGAGGGTATATGTATTTAATTTGTAGGATTTAGAAAATACTTAATTCCCAACATAGTATAAAATGTTAATTATTTTCATAATTTTTCATTCTTTAAAACTATAGTTCTGAAGGTTCTTTTAATGTAGGGATTAAAACATTTGTCTAAAACAACATATTACAGAAAACAATCTCTTGCCAGACACGGTAGTAAACATCTACAATCCCAGCACTTCGGAGGATGCTGTGAGTTCGAGGCTAGCCTGGGCTATATAATGAGGTCAAGGCCAGTATCTACTACAAAGAGAGACCCTCCCTCAAAACAGAGAGAGAAAAAGAGAGAGAGGGAGAGAGAGAGGGAGAGAAAATGAAGCAAGCAAATAATCTATGTAAGTAAATCTATTCTTCTAAATCGTCATGTAAGTCTATTCTTCCAAATCCTTGGTAATATCCCTCTAGATTACTGACCCTTAGCTTAATCTGATGACTGAAAGATCCCGTTTGGTCTTCAACTTCTTTGCAATTCCTACATGTTCAATTTATTAGAAGAGATCCAAATACATAAAATTCATCTTTGTGGCAATTTTTTGTTTAATATAAAGAAATGAAAGTACACCAAAGATAGATTCACACATAGGTCCCTTCAGAAAAGGTGTATTTCTCTCTGAGAATTACCCTAGAAACTGAAGCTAAGCATATATCCTGCTTTTCTGTGGGATAAAACCTGACACTGTGACATTGTTTGCAAATGCACATACCTACACAGACACAGAAAATTAAAATAAAAAGTGAGCAATACAACCCGAGCTGCCACCTGGCATCCCCACTACCTACCCAAAATCCCTCCTTCCCTGTGTGCTTCCACAGGTATTTATACTTGCTTCAAGATTTAATTTGAAAACATCATTGCCCCCTCCTTTGCTCATGCTCTCTCTGGTTCCAAACAGACTCCTCTTCCCTGTTCACCTCTGACATCTAAGTTACCGGTATCTCAGCTTTGCCACTCTCAGGGCTCCTACCCAACTCTACCTGACGCTGGAGTGACTTGTGTTCGCCTTTTCTCTCCTTCTAGGTAGGTTCCTACACGGCAGGGGCTGGGACTGACTCATCTGTACACAACAGATAAACCGTAGTATTTCCACACATGACATGAGCTGTAGGGCACAATCAGTGTGTATAACACTGCGGCTAGATGTACTAGAAGATCAGTTTCAGAAGACAGGTGTTGAGGGTCCCATTCCCCAAATGGGCCTGACACCTGCAGACCAGCAGCAGCAGCAGCAGCAGCATCACCTTGGGGCTTGCCAAAAATTAAGCATTTCACAGCTCACCCCAGGCCTACTGAATCTGAGTCTGTGATTCAACCAGAACCCCACTCTAGGTGCACTTTTAAATTTAAGTATTTATCTAAAGAAATGTTTCATGAACTACACAGTATAATACTCTGGTAGACAGTAGTATCAATGTAGTGGCTTGTGTTTTTTAGACCAATTAGAACTAAAAATACCAGTATATATCACAGACTATTCAAACTAATTACTATTTTGTGAGCTTTTCTTTTAATTTTTTGTGTCTGTGTAGGTATGTGTATTTGTAAACAATGTCACAGTGTCAACTGTGTTTTTTATTCCTGGTTATGATCTAAAAACTTTGAAAGCCACACAACTAGGACAGATCTCAGAAGAATTTAAATCATTCCTGTGGTAAGGAGCTGGCCTTCTCAAAAATTCTTCATTTTTGCAACAGGGAAGGCTTCTATTACAGAAAGCAAAGCTTTCCCAGCACAAAATCCAGCTCTACTCCTTGGCAGCGATGCGGTTCAGCCAGGTTTACATATGCTTAAGTGTCCAGGAAGCAAAATACGAGAATGAGGACACAGGCCCAGTTTTAAAACCACAGAGAAGGCTTAGCTTCCACACTCTGTCATTCTGGCAGCCTACAGGAAGGAAGCCTGGCTGCCCCCTTAGACAAATAATACTAATTTTAATTACAATCAAGGAGTCAGCTTGAGACTAATGTTTCAGGAGTTGAAGTTGTATACTTCTCTAACTTCAAACACCACCTCCTAATTATAATTACTTTTATGACTGGAAAGTTTACTTGAGAAAGAAATGTCTTGGATGCATTATGACAAATTTGACCTTAGCTGCCTAAAATTATATCTTGTATCTTCATTGATGGGATCGACATCTGCTTTTTATGTAAAACTTTCACGTCATGGTGACTACATGGCCAGCGCTCCACCTGTGCCAAGAAGTCTGGATGACCAGGGATAGAAAATTTTCTGCTCTGTCTGATAACCCTGTAGCCAGAAGATGAGCAAGATCTGCTGACTGGTTTCTTTGGGGTGTCATAAAGAGAAGGATGCTTACTTTGCTGGTGCTACTTAATGTACTAGACACGGAGCTGTCCAGGTCCACGCTGGCCGAATGTCCCTGCAGGCCTCTGCCTTTATTACCCTACAGAAAGAAAAGGCAGTTGAATTATGGCTGTGGAGACCTTTACAAAGCCATCAGATAGAAGTTTGCTCTACTTACATAAACTCAGGAAAAATGCATCTACTGAAAAATGCTATTAAACATACATACGCAGTGAGAACAATCAGTATTTCTGTTATCTTTTTTAATACCTCACCACCCTAAATGTTCCAAAACACCTGGTGGGTCAGTTACTGGCAGTGATGGTGGGCTGGAATAACAGACAACTGTCTATGAAGAAAAGCAGGTGTTCAAGCAGGGCCTTTCGACGGCTCTCTCCCCTAAGACATACGCTGTTGGGACAGGCCAGCTGCGTGCCACTCAAGCAGTATCTTATCCCCTTGGGAGCTCTCAAATGTAGCTTCTCTAACCATGGTTTTGTAAATGGACTAATTTCTTTTATCATCTCAGAGGATGCTGCAAAATTCTCAGAAATATCCTCAAACAAAATAAATTTTAACTTTAACTAAAACATGTTTCAATGAAAATTTATCATAAAATCACAACAAACTATAAAATTAGACATTGCAAGCTCCAGAAAGGTGTGATACTTTGATTAAAAAAAAAAAAAGGCTCCTGATTTCTTGGAAGTACCATTAAAGCTATTTATACTCATAGGACTGGAGTGGGGTGATTTCATAAAACAAATCCTAGGCTGATGCATGTGTGTTCTTAGTTCTTCCTATGGAGTTGAGGTTGACATTTTTTCCTATAAAGAGCCACGTAGCAATTAGCTTGTGCACTACACACCACGCAGAGTCTATAACAAGCATTCATTTCTGCACAAAGCAGCCTTAGATAATGGGTAAATGAGTGTATGTGGCTGTGATTCAATCAAACTCTAGTACAAAAACAGAAAAATAGGAGGTGGGTAGGATTTGGCCCATGGGTCAAATAATAAACCCCTGGTACAGAGTTCCAGACACTTGGATAGCAGCTGATAGTAACTGGTTTTTTAAGCAATACCAGCAAGCTCAGAACCCACATCTTGATGTATCTAATCTGTGCTCTCTACAGGGACTGGCCAAGGACTAATAAGCTGGTAGACAAAGCAATCAAAATGTAAGAGTCAAGAATAATTTATTTTAAAAACCAGACCAACTTAAAAATAATTTAAAAGGTAGATAACACCAAGAAATTTTATAATTTATGATGAACACTGACACAGGCAGAGCACAGAAGTGATTCTTACACTCACTTAAACAGTGATTTAGAACTGGGTATTATGGCACATGCCTATAATTCCAGCTTTCGGGAGGCTGAGGCAAGAGGGTCATAGCACGTTCAAGAGCAACCTGGGTAAAGCCAACCTGAATTACATAGTGAGAGCAAGACTTAGTCTCCAAACAAACAAACAAACAAACAAACGTCATTTAAGTCAGAAGAAATTATGCTACTTACCCGGGACAAAATACTTTCTAGAGACTCTGTTAAAGACCTCTTTGCTTTGTTTTTCAGCATATCTAGCCTAAATCGAGGGGCGCTGGCTGGTAATTCACTACCAATATTCTCTGCTGTAATCTGTGGTGTCTGGAAAAGTGAAACAACAATAACTGAAGTTATTATAGCTTCCTTTTTCCCCCCTTAAGAAAATGAGAAATCTCTAGGATGAACCTTTTGAAACCAGCCATCATCCTAAATCTCTGATCTCATCCTACCTGCTCCTGAGTGACATGACTTCAAATGTGAGAAATAATTTCACCTCAAAGGGTTGCTTGGCCATACAAAGTGAAAGCAAAGTGTGATTTGCAGCCAGCTAGTAAAAGTAGTTTAGAACACAGAGTCTGCGAATAGATCAGAGATCTGTCGCTTTCCACGTGCGGCCTGGAGCAAGGCCACTGCCTTTTCTAAGCCTTCCTTTCCTCTCATATCCACACTGCGTTAGGAGATTAAAGTAGGCAAAATACATAAAACATTGATCTTAAAATCTAGCATGAAAGTAGTTACTAGCTTTTCAGAATAAAGCAATAACTTATCTCTCAGAGCATTTCAGAGATTAAGACAAACTACATTTACTAGCTGAGAATCCATTCTGCCTATGTCAACCCTTTCGGTCCTTTCTCTGTCTGTCTTTCCATTTCCTCCTTTCCTTTCCTGTTACTTCCATCACCCCTTTCATTTCCTCTGCAACCAGCTCTTCTCCTTTAACTAACCATAACATGAAAATGGCAGCATAACAGGGTTTGTCTGACAACCACGAAATGAAGTTTAAGGTTAAAGGCGCTATGGTTAGAAAAGAAAAAACAAACAAAAAGAAGCCTCTAAATTACACTGTTTCTTCTATGGATTCTTGCCTGATTGCTTCCAGCTAGATAATCATTTTGTTAGAAAACATACAAGCAAATTCCCCACTACTCTAAAATATGGACACATTCTCTATTGTAGTTATATATTTATTTCAAGGATACAGAAAAGTGCAGAAACTAACTTGACAAATGCTTTGCCCACCACCCAGTTCCAGCCGAGTTAGCACCAGAGCCTCTGAAGCTCTGGAACTAGTGTCCAGGTAAAACACCTCTCTGCTGGTCCCTACCTATGTGGCCTTGCCAGTAACTGTCACTGTCCCCCTCCGTCCCTTCACCCACAGTGAACTTTCCTTCCACTGCTGTCATGAGGTTTAAATGAATTAACTAACATACACTGAAGCACTCAGAGCACACCAGACACACAGTGAATGTTGGCCGTTGGGATTGCTGCCTGCACTTTGCTTCCACTCTTAGCGGGGAACATTAGACATCACGGAAGCCTCTGACTACCCGCTCCCCCACCAGAAAGCCACTCTCCTGAATCTGGTGTTTATCACACCAGTTTACACTTTGTATTTGTATGTATAGGAACGCACATACTACACGTAGTTAACTTTAAATGGAAGGTGGTATATTGTACAATGCAGTTTGTAATGACCTTTCTTCGTAGATGCTCATTTTGAGATTTATCTATGTTGACACGTGTTCTTGAATTGGCTCACTCCAGCCCAACCAGTGTCGCACTGTACAACCAATTTATCTGTCTTCCTATCATTAAACATTTATTGCTTTTTTCACTCTTACAAAAGAGGTCGTGGTGACTTCTCTTACCCAGAGCTCTTTATGCATTTATGTGAAAGATTTCACAAGAAAAATTAGGATGTCCTAATTATGGGGTTACTGGGCCTATGAATCTTCAGCTATGCCAGATATGCTCATCTAGCTTCTCCCTACTGAACAGTATCAATTAATACAAGGTCCAATATCCACATGTAAGAGTTCACCTTTACAGTGCATTGTCAGGTCTTCCACATTTTGGCCAATCTGCTAGGTATAGAATATTCTCTAAATATGTCTTCCTTGACTCACACTGCTATTCAGAATCTTTTAATTTTATTAAGTAATATGCTGACACCTTTTTAAAAATAGGTCCTAATTAACCAATCAATATTGCATATTTTTCAAAGCAAAGAAAAGGTTCTGGTAAGTTACATTCATTTTCACACAATGACCCATGATTTTATTCCTATGAGCATGAAAACATGCATTCACAGCTGGGCATGGTGGTGCACGCTTGTAATCCCAGCACTTAGGAGGCTGAGGCAGGAGTTCGAGATCAGCCTGGGCTACAAAGTGAGCTCAAGGCCAGCCTGCACTGCATAGCGAGACCCTGTCTCAAAAAGACAAAAACAAAAAACAAAAACAAAAACCATGCATTCACAGAATAACTACCAGCTTAGAAATTCCTTCCAGCAGGAAGATGATCACTCCTGTGTGCTTTCCAAGTACTCAGCACACACACTCTGGATTTGCAACATATGACTGCCCAAGAGGGAGTAGTAGATGGACACTGACTGCCAGGCAGGCCCATGAGGAGGACATGCCCGTGGCAACAGAGAGCTACTTGGTAAATACAATATTGACTAAGTATAGATCACCATTGATAGCTGCACATCTACTCTGATGCCTCCAGGTAAAGTGAGTTACCCAGAGGGACCCTGGGCAGGGATACCTTGAACTCAGCCCCAGTTCACCTGCACCATTCAGATGCTATAGAATGGCTTTCAGAAGTTTTCATAACATAGAAAAAATTAGCTGAATGATTTTTTTTTTTTTTTTTTTTTTTTTTTTTTGCGGTACTGGGGATTGAACTCAGGACCTTGTGCTTGCCAGGCAGGCGCTTATGCCACTGAGCTATATCCCCAGCCCTAACATAGAAAAAATTAGACAGATAGTTTTGAGAAAGAAAATGCTGATTAAGAGACTGAAGAATGCAGTATCTGTTGGAAGATTCCATGTAAAAGAAAAACTGCATTTGTGTATCTTTACATCAGGCCAAAAGAGCGTCTGTACACTTAATTCAGTGCTGCATCTGTTCTCCTCCCCGGCCAGCCGCCTGCTCATCTGTCCAGTGTCATAGCTCACATACGAGTAGCAAACAATGTGTACTTAGAAAATAATTCACATTTAGGCAATAACATTCTTATTTATCTTAAGCATCTAGATGTTTCTCCTCTTAGTCACTCTTCTCACCAATAAGACACAATTCCCAACACCCACAACTTAGAAGAGGAAAGGTTTATTTGGCTTGCATTTCAGAAGTTTCAGTCTTTGCACGGTCAGCGGCATGGTAAGAGGGCCTGGGGAGGGGAAAGCTGCTCGTCTCACAGCACCCAGGAAGCAGAGGGCAAAGGGAGGAAGCTGAGAGAAAAATACACCCTCCCATGTCACGCCTCCAGTGAGCCGCATCTTCCGGCCTCTTCTGACCAGGCCGGCCTCTTCTGACCAGGCCGACCTCTGAAGGTCACATTTAGCTATGACACCTCCATGATTCAATTACTTTTCAAAAGCCCCACCTACCGGTACAAACACGTTTGGGGGACGTTAGATACACACCATAACATTCCACTCCTGGGGCCCAAAAGACTCATGCATATCTCTTTATGAAAAATGCATTTAGTCCATCTCTAAAAGTTGCCAAAGTCCTAACAGTTCCAGCACTGTTGGAAAGTCCAAGTTCAAAGTCTCCTCTGAAATATAAAGCAAATTTTTAGCTGTGAGCCCCTACACAAATCCAAAAGAAAGTTAAACACTGCCACCATACAGCAGCACAGGGTAAAGGTTCCTATTCCAAAAGAGAGGCACAGAAGGATAGACAGAAATCAAACCAAAGCAAAACCAAAATCTAGCAGGGCACACGTTAGATCATATAGCATTGTATCTACTACCCAGCACAAGGTGCAGTGAGATGTGAACTCCAAATGGCTTGAACAGCCCTAACCCTGGGGAGTACTGCAGTGGTTGTAACCCTCAAGCATTCTCTCTTTGGTGGCTTTGCTTCACGCCTGAACCTTCCCCCCAGGTATTCCACATTCCTGGCTTCTCCAACATTTTGGGATCTCATTATACTTTCAGCCTTATTCTCACAGCTTCACACATTGCCCTCTCAGGGGCATATGGCCTCAAATCTGAGTGGAAGCCTCCCTGGTCCCACAATTCTTTCATTCTGCAAGCCCGCAAAACCAGTGCCACGGAGATGACACCAAGATCTGACACCAGTTCCAGAATCAGCCATGCCCCTTTGCCTCATAGCTATGCAGGCCACTCAGTGTCTGAATGTCTGAATTCTGTGAACCAAATCCCCAGGAAAACAATTTCCTAGGTGGCCTTTCTCCAGCAAGGTTCCCCAAGACTCTATTCTCAAAGCAATCTTTCATTTTTGCACCTTAGCCTACCATTAGAAGGGGTTTTTCTGATTCCTCACATACCCTCAAGGCATGTTTCCTATTGTCCTATTGTAAATTACTTAGTTTCTTTTTAAAACTACTAATTTCAACAACCATCCTCTGCTCCAACTTTGCCACAACTTTTAAAGGAGGCGTTTCCATTCTTATTTTCAGTGCACACATGGCTAAAAGCCCACAACAGTACCCAGCCACAGCTTCAACACTGGGCTACCCTGAATTCTCCACCAGATTAGTCCACCAAATTTAATCCCAGTCTCCTACAAAGTCTTAGGACATGAACAAAAATGTAGACACATTTCCTGCTAGAGCACAGCACATACTATTTTGAGACCAACTGCCAACGGAAGCCTTGTTCCCCATTGAAACCTCTTAAGCCTACTCTGTCTGCCTTTTTAACTGACATTCTTATCTTCTGAAGCCCACCCAGAATTTCCCATCAAGCTCAGTTTACAGCATTCTAATGCTTCTCTAGCCAGTATCTCTGAACCTTTTAAAACTCTTCAAACCAGTTCCAAAGGCTTCTAGGGTTCTGAAAGACACAGTCAAGTATATCCATAGCAACAGCCACACTCCCAGTAACAAAATCTGTCAGTCGTTTTCCTCATTGTTGGGACCCAATATCCAACAACCACAGCTTAAAGATGGAGAGTTATTGTGGCTCATGCTTCAGCCCACAGCGTGGTCTGCAGTGTGGTGGAAGGTCTGGGTGGAGGAAAGCTTTCCTCGAATGGAGGAAAGCTGCTCAGGTTATGGCAGCCGGGAAGCAGAGCACCGAGGGAAGAATCGGGAGGGAGAGGCACCCCTCTGGGTCACACTTCCAGGGACCAAGCTTTGGAACCAGCCCCTCCCCCCCATCATGTTTACCTATTGCATTCCTATGACTCAGCCACTTCCCAAAGGCCCCACTCGGGGCTCTGGGGGGGAATCTAGATATAAACCATGATACCTTCAGAGATGGTGCTAGTTCTTAGATAATTTGTGGCTTAGGGGCTCCACAGTGAATTTTACAACACTTACCCCATTGTTCATCTTTGCTGGATGGGAGTGAGTCTGAGCACGAAAATCTATGGACAAGCGCTAGACTGTGATGTGACCCAGACACTCAGCTGGGATCTCATCATACCTTGCTGACACATGTCCACCAGCAGCGGCCTTCACAGGGATGAGGCCAGTGTCCCCCAGAGGGAGAATAAAAAACCAAACTGTGACAGCAATGCAATGAAATGAAGAGGAACAAACTGCCCTTACACGCAATGCCAAGGTTGAGCCTCAGAAACGTACACTGACATGCTGGGGAACCAGCAAAACTAACCAAAGGTGGAAAAACAAAACTGTGGTGGCCTGTGAGAGGGGGCAGTGAGGACAGATTGAAGAGGGGTCTGAGGGTGCTTTTGGGGGGTACAGTGGAAATATTCCATGTTCACAGGGTCACAGCAACCTGATGTACTAGTCCTCAAAACTCAGCAAATGACACACTTAAGATCTGTGTAACTTGCTACATCTCAATTTTACCTCCCTAAAGCTAAACACTAAATTCTACTTAGCAAGATGTGTGTAGGTATAGAGTGTATAAGAAATTTACTTTGCAAGGTGAACTTGAGCAAGGTGATGCATGACTATAATCCCAGCATTCTGGGCCAAGGCAGGAGGACTGCAAGTCTGAGGCCAGCTTGGGCAACTCAGTGTGACCCTGTCTCAAAATAAAAAAGGCCTGGGGACGTAGCTCAGTGTGAAGGCCTTAGGTTCAATCTCTACCATCACAAGAAGAACAGTAGATATGATAAAGCAAGTTTAACTCAATGTTAAAAACTAAAATCTTGTGTGGAAAATATAAGTGCAACGATCTAATCTTTTCAACTTCCCAGTTTGAAAGTTTTCATAATAAAATGCTAGGGGTGAAAAAAGGAAGAAAAACGTATCTATTGGAAAGTGAATCTAGACTAATCGATATTTTTATAGCACTAAATATTGTTAAACTCCTAAGAAAAACATGATTAGAATAAGGTACTTAAACCTCAAATTAGTTTGGCTGTTCTTTGATGAAGTGTCTGACATCTAGTCCCATATCCTCATCTCTAAAATAGAGACATGATCAAACAATACAGTGAATGTTTAAATTAAAAATTGTTACAGTAATAAGACATATTACCATTCACCCCCTTCAAACTATTCCCCCTCCCTTCAAACATGCTTATCCCATTGTCCTTGCTCTTTTCAAAGCAGTTGCGGCAGTCTTTTCTTTCATGAGGTGTGACCACAAACACAGTGACGCTGCTGCCTCCAAGCACAAGGCACGCTTGCGTAGACACAGTGCGTCCTCATCCACCTAAGCACCAGCTCTGCAACCATGTCACTTTTGGTTCTTCCCCAAAGCCAAAATGACCATGGACTATAAGCTTTGTAAATCAATTCAGGACACCATGGTGGCCAGGATGGCACAACAGAAGGCACTCATGAAAGAGACTTCCAGAACTGCTTCACGAAATACCAAGAATGATGGGACAGGTGTGCCTAACAGAGGGGAGTATCTTACAGGGGATTAACGGCGTATGTCTTTTACAATAATAAACTTTAAATACCATATTTTTTCCAATCATACCCCATTCAGTACTACCCACCTCAAATGCTGTCCTAGCATGGATTGAGTAATTCGTGTAGGGAATGAGGATTGTGTCTGGTATGTGACAATTATTAAGTGTCCATTGATTTAACAATTTTTGGACTAACTCTGTGAATACAAGTAGAAATGAGAAGCCCACTGCTAACATCTCATACTCTTTAAGGTACATATGTGTATAAAGGTAAGTGTAACTCCACTTATGGGCCTTTGCCCAAACTGATTCCCTGTCCATGAGATCTGAGGGTTTGTTCAGTGCTTTCTCACTGATGAAAGTCAACTCCTCTGACAGCTCTCAACACTTTCAGTAGAAACGCACATCCATACCTCCAATGACCAGGGCAGGGCTCTGAGGCAGGGCCTTGGTGTCCTCTGGACACTTTGGAAGCCCAGTGGCCAGAGAACCTCTTCATCAAAGCCATGGGTCTATCTGTCCAGGTCACATAACAACACACTACCAAAGGCTACCAGAATAACTAGATACAACAAAAAGCAATGGTCAAATTATCTGACATCAGAAAATATGAGTGGAAATCCACTAGTGAATCTTAAAGTGTCACTTGACTCAAGTTAGAGCAGCTGCTATTCCGCTCAGAGCCCATCTGAGTGTCCAGCTGAGGGTCACCAGCCACACTGGGGGATTGCAGCGATTTCTGAACAGATGCAGACACAAGCCTCTGGACCACAGGATGCGCACCCACAGTGGAAGTAGAGCAAACATTAATCTCTTTTAATGTTAAAATCTCCAATGTCTTGAAGTGGAAAAAATATTAAATACACAGCTCCACTGGCCTGATCTATGCCCAACTCAGAAAGACACTAACTTTCCATTTCCATAAATGTTCACAACGTGTAGTACAAGACAACCTTCCACCTACCATAAATGCCTCACTCCTCTTCCTAGCAGTTATAAAGTATTTCAAAATTATAAATTTCCCATCAGAACAAGTCAGACTAACTCAGAAAAAAGTCAGAACAAGAAAAAAAAACTATCAGTAGCACAAATAGGGGAAAAGGTGAAAAAGGGAACAAAAATAATCCCAGGAAACTTAAGACTAAACGGGCCCATCACATGTCCATGAGAGGGTGCAGAACCACAAAACTGGCTCACAGGGCAAGGCAGGGGAGAGAGGGAAACCAGTACACCAAGGCCAAAAGCCAGACACAAGTGACACAGCGGTGTCAGGGTCACTGCTACGGGGCCCTGGGCTGGCCAATGAGTGGTGCACATCTGTCATCCCAGCACTTTCGGAAATGGAAGCAGGAGGATCACGATTGAGCCCCGCAAGGGCAATCCAGTGAGATCCTATCTCAAATAAAAAGGGGCTGAGAATACAGCTCCATGCAAAGACTCTGGGATCAATTACCAGGGGGAGTTCCCACACCCACGCCCCCCAGCCCCCATCCACACACACACAATGTTGTACACGAGCTCTGAGAGTTCAGGAAAGATGCAGGATTGCCAAAGCCGACTAGAAGGCAGAGTTTCCAAGTGTGCATCCAATTAAAACTGTTCCGAGTGCAGACAGTGTGGTCATCTATGGGGAGAGGCACAACACTGAGCACTAACATCTTTCCCTTCGGAATAAGTATTCTCAACAGGGTTAAGGAGAAAAGAGCAGAGCAGCTCAGTTTTGGAACATTAAGGAACCTGAGTACCCTTCACTGGCTTTCTGAAGTTGACTTTAGCGCTTATAGAGAGTCAGGAGAAGATGGTCTGTGTGGCACCAGGTCTGCTAAACAAACTCAAAAACAAAAGGTAGACAGTTGCCAGGAGCCCCCAGCTTGTAACACATCATCCCACAATTAGCAAAGCTAATTCAGGTTCTAGACAGGAGAAGACAGGAAGGAGTCCACAGTAATGCCTACGCCAGGCTCTCTAACACTGTATCTAACTTGTGTGCAGTGCGACCCTACTTTAACATTAACATTTGCATTTCAAAAAACTTTCAGGTACTTTTACACAGTTTCAAAGCAAACTGCACAATGTCATTCCCAACTTTCCAAGGAGGAAGGTGAGGTGACAGAGACTGGTTTTCTGCAAGTCACAAAGCTGTGATCTGAATTCTCGCTGCTCTGTGCCATATTCCTGGTAAGAGCAACTGCTTGAACCATCTAGAGTGCAGACAGACACTCTTTATCTTCTTCAACTGGGCTGGGGATGTAGCTCAGTGGCACAGCACCTGCCTGGCAAACGTAAGGTCCTGAGTTTGATTTCCAGTACCAAAAAAAAGAAAGTAACTTCGTCTTCTTCAACCATAATCTTCACACTCCCAAATGTTCCCTATATGTACAACAAATGGAAATAAAACACGAAGCCAGGCGTAGTGCCCCATGCCTATAATCCCCATACTTGGAGACTGAGGTAGGAGGACTGCCATAAATTTGAGGCTACCCTGGGTGACAGTGAGTTCAAGGCAAGACTCTGCCTCAAATAAATAACAAAATAAAACATGAGAAAAAGTGGCTTCAGTGCTTCAGAAAACGCTTAGGACTGAACACACAGTGGCTGTCCTAGTAAAAAGTTCTAAGAGAAAAAAATACCATACCTGCTTCACCTCTCCAACATGGATGTGTTCTTTTTGCTTCTCTTCATATAAACATCTCAGAAAAGAAATAATCAGTTCATTCTCCCGCTGCTCACTTCTTGGTCTCAATTTCTTTTAACAAATAAAAAAATAAGAAATGTTACGTATCTTTGTAATTGTCAACAAAATTGCAAAACCACTTTCGAGATGCTCTGAGGTTCCATTCACGGACTACAGGAGTGCCTTTTACCCGATCCTCTCACTAGGGGGCACCAGTGATCCTCACAGGGAAGATGTTTTAGAAAAGAAACGAGCCGGTGCGCTAGATTGATCTTTTATCTAAAATAAGGCTTTGACATCAGACGAAGGCAGTCAAAACATTTAATGAACAGTTTTTAAAAACAAGAATTAAAATCTCTGTAAACACCCAGAAGTTGGGAGCCATAACGAGCACACATCTTAGCAGCTGTCAAGGTTAGCAAGCTGGGAAGCAAGAGAGGACCGGCGCAGGCGGGGGTCTGCGTGCCGCGTGCGCTCCTCAGGAAGGCCCAAGGCGCGCACGTCCGTACTTCACAGCCGGGTCCCCCGCTGGCTCCCTCTCTGTCCTACCCCCTCACCGCTTCCTCTCTTCTTCAGATCCTCTCTGTGTCTTTTAATTTTTCACAGGACAGTGGCAAAACACACTGGACTAGGAACCAGGCCAAGTTTGCTCCAGCTGCTGACCCAACAGGTCACTCATCTCAGCTCCCTCTCCTGTTACGCTGAGGATGTGCACAAATAAACTCCAGCTTCCACATTAGCTGGATTGGAAATATCCAAGTCCATGTTTGGAAGACCATCTAATCTCACACAGTATTTTGTGGGAACGTGAAGGAAACAGAACAAATGACTCTGCAGACACACAAAGCCTCTAGGCTATACACTTCTGAAGTAACTGACAGTCACCCATTGCCCTGGCCCTCCTCCCTCCTTAACTCTACACTTCGAGCCTGCCCTCAGCACGGAGGCCAGCTGCAGCAAACAGGTCACTGTTCCAGGTGGCGACCACTTCCCCGGGCCGGTGAGGAACAGCAGTGTAACCCTTCGTGTCACAAACAGTAAAACGCAACCCTAAGCAAACCCTCTGAGCAGCCCTTCTCTGAAAGGAAAGGACCATTTATAAGGTATGTTGTTCCTGTTACTCAAGGAAAACACAGTCTACCATTAGGAGGGTATGTTTTCATTGAGGACTCCCTGTCCTTCTGAATGGTTTACAGCTTGAGCAGACTTTCTCAACCTAAATTCTAGGCCATGGAAGCTGATGTCACAAAATTTCGTGTTGCAGGCAACACTTGAATTTTTTTTTAGAGTGGATTTCCATCAGCTCTTCAAAAAAGGAGGCTCACGTTTCAACTTAAGGGACAGCTCAAGAAGCTTATGGGTATGCTGCGTCCGCAGGTCCACAATGCCACAGCGGCCCTCACTCATTCACTGCCGGTGGGAATGGAACATGGGGCAGCCACCGTGGAAGAGTTTGGCAGTTTACCGCATGACCCAGAAATCCCTGGCAGTCACCCAAATAAGCTGAAAATACATGTGCACACACAACCCTGCACTCATATGTTTACAACAGCTTTATTCATAACTGTCAAAATCTAGAAGCAATCAAGATGTCCTTCTGGTGAATGGATAAACTGTGGTACGTCCACATATGGGATATTATCCAGCACTAGAATAGGAAAAGACAAGAGGAAACTTTAAGTGCTCATTACTAAATGAAAGAAGCCAACTTCAAAAAGCTGCATGCTGTCTTTTCAACTAGACTGACTTCCTGGAAAAGGCAGAACTACAGAAATGGTACAAAGATCAGTGGTTGCCAGAGGCTATAGGGAAGGAGGCATGAACACGCAGCACCATGAAGCTCTTCTGCATGGTGGATACATGACATATTATGTATTGCCCACGCTCCTACAAGGGCCCTGAAGTAAACCGTGGACTGGTAAACATTACTGCAGCAGGGGTGCAGCTACAGCACATCAGGTGTAACAAACGCGCACTAACACAAGAGGTTCTATTAGCAATAGGGGAAAGCATGGAGAAAAGGGCAGCGGAAAGTTACAGGGGAACTCGACTTTCTGCCTAACGTTTCTGTAAACCTTAAACTGCTCAGAAGTCCCGAGTCAGTGGAGTACTCGCCTAGCATGCACAAGGCCCTGCGTTTTATCCTCAGCACAGAAGCAAAAAAGAACAACTGCTTTAGAAAAGGAGCCTCTGCCAAAGCAGTACCTGCAGGTTGACCCGCTCCTTCCTCTCCTCTTTGTTTTTAAACCTTGGGGGTGCTTTTTCACAGGAATATGTGGTTTGCCTGGCAATTTTTCGTGATGTTTACTTCATGAAGGAAGCATGCAATATGGAGAGGAAGGGTGCTAACACACCGTCCCTCAAAATGCACATGAAACTACTCGCCGAGGCTGCCAAGGAGCTGACCGAGCACCACAGCTGGTGCCCATTACAAATTGAGGCCACAAACCAGAGTCTGCGCGCCACAGCTCGTTATACAAGGGAAAGTCGCTAAAGCGGCACAATGCTATGGTGGCATAAGGTCAGGAAACTTTTCCTCAAAATAATTCTGAAATGCGATGAGAGGCTACATACACCCTGACTTAGTGCACAGTTGGGTGACTTTGCCATCAACAGTGGTGTATCTTTATTTCTTAAAGTTGACTTATTTTTATAAGCATTTGTTAATGAATCAGAGACAAATCAAAGGAAAATAATGGCACATTAAGTTGTGCGACATCACTTTGTAGTAAAAAATGAACTGGTCTGTTCAAAATTATGTCAGAAGTCGGGATGGCATTCACGCGGCTAGTGGACAGGTGAGTTCCACACACTGGAAAGGCTTTGTTTCTTAACCTTGGTGCTGGCAACACAGGTATCCTAACTTTATAGGAATTTACTGAACTAGGCTCAGCATGGTAGTGCATGTCAGTAATACCAGAACTCTGAGAGGCTGAAGGAAGAGGACCAAAAATTCAAACCCAACCTGGGCAATGGGAAATGAGTGACTTAATCAGACCCTGACCCCCAAAAAAACTTAAATATTAAAAATTTCAATTACTAGTACTGAAAAAGAAAAAAAAATCACTAAACTTGATTTGTGTGCTTTTTTATAGGTATATTATAATTCAATTTTAAAAATTCCAAAACAATTAACTGCCTCTCAAAGTGAACAAAACCAAGTTTGCTATGTTTATTACCCTCATTTCTATAAGGGGCACATGAAGAAGTGTAAAGGCAGCTGAACAATAAATTCACAGCACTCATGATGAGTATCAGAAAGCTGCACGTGTATGATGCTCCTAGGAAACTACTCAAAAAGACAGTGCTCACTTGTAAACTACATCCTGGTATCTTTTTTTAAAAATTCTAATCATGTCTTATGTAAGACTACCTTTTAAACCAAGGAACCAAGTTGATACACTGCCTTCAGAAAGTGAAAAAAAGGATCTCCTTAATCCGTATCTTGTGAAAAGTCACGCTATTTAATGAATTACTAATGTCAATGGAGTATAAATCTCCTTGATCTATTTGCTCAGGATTTCATTAAACCATTCCCTGAAATATACTCATTCTGATTAGGAGAATCAGACTTTAAATTTTTTTTTAACTGGCCTTATTTCAGCTTGAAAGTGGTTCTGTGTGCAAGGACAACAGCGTGGATCTGGTGCCCGGGGCCAGCGGGAGAGCAGTGGGAGAAGACGGCAAGACCCAGCGATGCCATCTCATACACGCAGGCACCCGGCCGGGCATGTGTGGGAATTACACTTTTCCAGTTAACACACAAATGAAAAGGTGGTTCCGCAGTGTCACGAGTCCTCTTATGAACAGAGGGCTGGACAGGGCCATATGCCTACCTGGACCCATGTCCTTAAGGTGCCCAGGTCAGCGGTCATCTTCTCTGACACCATTCACAGTTGTTACCAGTTTCTTTTTCCCTATAGCTGCACATCAGGCTTTTTTTGCATTAAACATTCATCTATAAAAACACTGACTATGGTATGTTTTCATAACTTTTTAAGTAATCACATACCATTAATTTCCATAGCAATTACAGTTGCCTTATAAGAATTTGCTTAGGGGAGTTTTTCAGAAACAAATTACTCTCCAAGAAAGAATGCAAAGAAAAATATTTACCATTCTATTATTAAAGACTCATAAAACAGCAAGCCATGTTTTTCTTTATGGTCTCTTTAAAATATTTGGCTTTCATTAGAAGATGCAGAAACAACTCCATACATACTCAGCTACCTTATCTTTGACAAAACTGCCAAACACAGTCACTGGAAGAAACACAGCCTCTTCAATAATGGTGCTGGGAAAACTGGCCCTGCACATGCTGAAGATTAAAACTGGACCCATAACTTTTATCATGCTCTAAATTAAATTCAAAATGGATCAAAGATCTGAGTATTAAAAAAGACACATTAAATCTGCTGGAAGACAGTAAAACTCTTGAAGACACTGATGTAGGCAAAGACTTTATGAATAAAATTCCGACCACACAGAACTACCCTAAAGGATCAACACCTGGGATCTCATTAAAAAAGATTTTCCGTAGCAAAACAAACCATTAACAGAGTGAAGAGACAACCCAGTGAGCAAACAAAGTCTGCCAATTGTTCCTCAGACAAAAGATTACTATTGTGAACATATAAAGAACTAAAAAAAACCCTCCCCAATGTAAAGACCCAATCTAAAAATGAGTATCTGAGATGAATACACACTCCAGATGAAGTAATACAAACAACAAATAAATATAGGAAAAAATGTTCAAATTCACTGGTCATTCAAGAGATACAAATTAAAACAACACTGAGATTCCATTTTACTCCAGAAAGATAGCTACTATCAAGAAAGCAACCAATAACCAATGCTGAGGGGGCTGTGGGGAACAAGGAACTCTGCTCTTGGTGGAAATCAATATGGAGAGTCCTCAAAAAACTAGGATTAGAGGTCCCATTTCATCAAGCTATTTCTCTTCTGGGTATCTTCCCAAAAGAATTAGAAACATTGTGCACTCATGGTGACAGAAGCACAATTTGTAGTAGCTAAATCTTGGAAACAACCCAAATGCCCATCAAGAGGAATGGATAAAAAAGATGTGGTCTTTTCATATAATGGAGTACTACTTGGCCACAAAGATGGATAAAACTGAAGACTTTTATAGGTAAATGGATGCAACTCGAGACCACACTCCTAGGTGAAATAAATCAGATGCACATGTGTAAACATCATATTATCTCCCTACTATGAGAAGCTGAAAGAGTAAGATCCAAAATGTACAATAGATACCATAAAATGGGAAGAAAATTCAACGAAAGAGAAACTGGGATGAGGGAATACAGAAAAGAAGGAAGGAAAAGGCAAAAATATATATACATATATAATAATTAAGATAGACTACTAATTTCTTTTAGTTCACTGAAAAGAAAGGTTTGTGCTAATATTGTTTGAACAATTAAATGCTGCTATCTTGTACTCTGAATAACTAATTTAAAAATAATAGTACATAATGTACTAACCATTAGTACCCTCTCATTATCTTGTTTTGAAATGTTATCTTTTTCTCTAAAATTTTTTTAAAATGTTGCTTTCAAATGCATTAGCACACAGAGCTACCTGAAAAGAAACTGATGTCTTGACTTAGAAAGCATCTTAGAAAAACCAAGCTTGGTCACTGAGGATAGGTCAGCAGGTCGATCAATGATTCATGACTTGTTATTACCATCAAAAGATGGGTGTCCAGTGTGAATTATTCACTGAAAAGGCAACTTATTACAGGGGACAAAGTGTATAGTGGGTTTTCAAAGCCAGCGAATAATATTACTTCTTTTTGCATCAGAAAAAAAAATAAAACAGAGATGTCCAGAACAATACATTGGGCCCTAGGATATTAACTGTTTTTGTTTTTAAAGCAAACTTTTGTCATCTGCTTTGTTCCGAAGTTTCTTTGCCATATGTGTTAAGGGTCTGAAACACCCCCATGGAAGGCAGAGACCCTAAGAACCCTATCTGTTAGGAACTCCCCTTGCACCACCCTGGGGTGTGCTCATCCCCAGCCACCGTGCTGTGCGTGGAAAGTTGCCCGGCGCTGACTGACGGCACAAACCCACAGCAGTAAAGTGGTGCATCTCTCCGCCTGCCAGGAGGACGCTCCCCTTGGTGAGTCAATCACTCCACACCAGATGGGATCGGCACCCCGCATGTCGGCTGCGACTGTAAATGCGTTAACAATCGGAAGCAGCTTGTCCATGCCGACCCCAAGTACTAATCCCCTTACCGTGAGCAAGAGGACCGCCTTTAAGGAAAAACAAAGCGCCGAGTGCCGCTGCTTCAGAAAATAAGAGAATATCAAATCAACTGGAAATCGTGAAAATCACCCGCTAGCCCAGTACCGGTGAACCCTCGAGAGCACTCAGTGATGACAAACAGCCCACTGCACCGTACATGTCATAGGTTTGCCACCACTACACTGTGAAATGTTTAAAACCCCCCTATGCCTTTTTTCCACAAATATACCCCAGGCCTACTGCACTAGAACAAACGAATGAGAGAAGTACTCTAACACGAGACTGAAGACAAAAGGATGGGGCCGGGGATGTAGCTCAGCGGCACAAGCACCTGCCTGGCAAGCGCAAGGGCCTGAGTTCACTCGTGGTACCCAAAGGAGAAAAAGACAAAAGGATAATCCTTTAATTTTTATTCAAAAGGAAAACAGATCTTGGGGCTATCGTTGGTCTTTCCCCAGTGAGGGGCCGAGGGAACTCAACCCCAGAGCGGCCAGCCTTGTTTTGTTTAAGCACTCCTTTATGTGTAGAGCCTGCTGGTCACCAGCACCCCACCCCTCAAAACAAAGAAAGATTCATTTTTTACTCTCCTATGCTCAACTTCCTAGAGAAGAGCCAGAAAACGACAGAAAACGGCCCTTAGCTAAGGCAGACATGAAATTTGGGATGAGTTTATTAGAGATTCGTGATGAGCAGATGCCAGGCACGCCAGCACCCACGGCACAGCTCCCCGGAGATGCAGGCCCGACACCAGTGCCAGGGCTGGCTCCGAGGCCCAATGCGGAAAGCTGAAGGACCTGCTCGGTGGCAGTGGGCGTTTTTTTCTCTTTCAACTTTGGTATGCTATCTGACTCTACCTATGTAACGTGACCTAAATTTATTTTCCAAACTGAAAACTTTTAAAAAGTAGGAAGGTGGAAGAACTGTGCTCATGCCTAGGCCCAGATGGACTCTGGTGTCCCGTGCAACCCCCCATGGCAGGCTGAAAGCCCCAGCAGGTCGGGGCTGCTTGCTGCGGGGCAGAGGCTCCCGGGACAAAGGACAGTGTGTGCAGCCGAGTCCAGTCTTCTGTCTCCCAACTGAGGTTACTGTCCCTCCGTGGGCTCCCTGCTCTGGGTCTGACATACTTTCACGAGTAAGGCACTCTACATTCCTCACTGGTGATGAGCCCGACACCTGCGGGGAATGGGAGCCCCCAGCAGCTGTGAACCGGTCCTTCCCCGCACTGTTAACCTGTACAGCGACAGGGCTTCTGTGGGCTGCTCCTCCGAGTGCACAGCACTGCACGGGGGCTGCTGCCTTCGCTTTCCTGCTAGCAACCACAGACTGCGTGCTGTACCTGCACCTCCTCAAAAATAGTCGCTTGCTCCTGATTAGTCAGCGTCGTCAGGTGCTTTTGGAGTTCTAATTTGGTTTTGGAAGAGTTCATTCCTGTAAGAGAAGAGAGAGAGAGGTGAGGAAACTATTTACAGGTCACAAGGTACCATCAGCCCCTCCCGCACTCACTCCCTTCACCTTCCCACCAAGCGCAGGCCGAGCCCTTCCGCGACCTTCAGTCAATGGCAGACCTCCAGTCAATGGCAGCGTCATCGTCCGCAGATCTGAGCTGATATGCAAGGTACTAGAGATTACGCGCTGAAACTCATCAGTTCATTTGCTCCATGAAACAACCTGATAGGACAGGGTGCTATTGTTCCTCCGCCACAGGGAGGGAACCGAGGCCCAGTGAGCTGGCAGAATTTCCACAGCCCACCCACTTGGACTCCGCCTCAGGCTGGCATGATTCCACGTACTTCCTCCCCACTAAGACCCTTGACACAATCAGAATGTTCTCAGAGAATGACAAATTCTCATGAATATTTATATGTGAACATGGAAACTTTTTAAGGAAAAGTAACTAGTGTTCACGCACTTTAAAAATTGACCCACATTATTCTCTTGTATGTTAGGTTCCCTTCACATAAAAATAATTCATGTAGCTAACAATTCTCCTTTCACCTTCATACGCTTATCAAATCTTAAGACCATTTCATTAATATTATAAAGAATTTTGAGAAAGGTTACAAAAGTAAAATCCCGCTGTAAAGTGGTACAGCCTATCAGAATGTGACATCTAAGACATTCCATCTCCACATGAATGTAGTTCAGGTCCTGTTTTGTCTTTTCTCGATGTCCAGAGATCAATATCATGTAAGGCAAAAGCCTGAGAATGAAGGAATGTGCTGAGCCAACTGCCTTGGGGAAAGAACCTGCAGCTGGTTCCTCTTCCTCCCACCACAGCCAGCCTGAGGGGGACCCCAAGCAGGGACTGGGGCAGCTCAGGGCCCAAGAGCAGAGAGGACACACCTATGGGGCTGGGGCTGGGGGTCACAACAGTGAGGAAACCCTGCCATGCCAAGGACTTGTCTGTAGGGACCTGGCAATCCTAACCTTTATTTTATGGACAGATTTGTTGATGTCTAGAAGCTGGGCAACTGTCAAAGGTCAGGGGCCAGCAGCAGCCAGTCCACCCCAGCCACTGTTCTCCCTCCCCAGGCACAGCAGTCCGCACTACGACAGAGACTGCCCCTCCCAGTCCTGTAATGACATCCTCTTCAGAAGTCATTCTTTCCTCCCATTTTTTAACCAAAGATAAACCCTTAAAAGGGGCAACCTAAAAATAACCAGCGTTCTTAAATGACTGAACATTACTACCTCACTTAATCCTCAAATAATTGCTGGTGTAAGCCTACTTTAGTAATCCTCATATAGAGATGAAAACACCAAGGTTCCGGTTCCACAAAATCAAGTACTTTGTCCAACATCATTAACCAAACGACAAAGTGAGACTGAACCACATCAGCCTCCAGATACCACTCTCGGACATCACTGCCTCCCCTGATTAGTAGAGCCAAGTCATCAGACACACAGGTGGCTTCAACACAAAAGTGGATTTGGGGGGTGGTTAAGGTGCAGGAAGGTCAGGGAGGATAGCTGCATTGGTCAGAGTACAGTATGTGACCCTCTCACCTGCGGGCAGCTCACAGAAAGCCAGGGAAGCAAATACCTGGCTTTACTGTATCAACTACTAAAATACTGAAGCAAAATAATGTCTAAATTTATGATTTAGACATTAGACATTACTCAATAATCACTAAGAAAAATCCTCCCCAAATACGACGTCTCTGACACAGTCTAAGCATCACATTTTAGAGATACCGTATCATTTGGTGAAACATTCACAAGGGGGGAAAAAATCCTAAACGCTAAGAAGAATAAAACTAAGCATACACTTAGCCAAGCACAGAGGTGCACCAAGTAATGCGAGCACCATGGAGGAGTGAGACAGGAGGCTCCTAAGTTTGAGCTCAGCCTGGGCAAGCAGGACCTAGTTTCCAATTACAAATTCAAAAAAAGGCTAGAGATGTAGCCCAGTACAAAAACACTAGGTTTAATCCCATTTCCCACCAAAATAAAGGGGTAAAAAAGTATAAACATTTGACAATTTCAGGTGAAATCATAAATGTAGCCTCTCTTCATTTACCAGGTACAAAGGATCATCCCACCAGACCCAGCCTGATGCAGGACGTCTCAATTCCTCAGATCCCTCCTGCCCCATTTCAAGCCAGATGATCCCACCCAGGTCTCATCACCTTCAGCCACTCCTCCGTGCACGCTAAAGCCATCTCCTCACAGGGACCCATGTGATGCTAAAGGCAGGGGGGCGGGGAGCAAGGAACTCATCAGACAGAGGTACCCAGAGCCGAGGGAATCCCCTTTCTCGGACAGGCTGCTCACACTGCAAAGATCTTATACATGGAGCTCCGAGGGCAAAAGAAAGCCTCACCTTAGATGTTTCCGGAGAAAGTACAATTAATTTTATCCCCCAGGTGTTCCTCTAACCCTTACAAAAAGCAGAATACAATCCAAGCAGAGCCAGTAATTGTCTAGTTGTACAGATCAAGCACAGAACTGACTGCGCCACCCGCTTGCTCACTGGCTACATGCACATCTGGCGTCATGGACATGGATGGTGTACTTATTCTATTTCACTGACTCTGGGCAGTAGCCTAATATGTGGTGGTTGAGAAAACACAATGTGTAAGTCTCTCTCCTTGTGGCCACATCACTCGGCCCTCTGGTGCTCTTGGTCAGATGATAACTTTCTGGTACAACTATCCTTAGAGTGGATTTTAGTAAATCCCTGCATTCTACTTATTAAGAACAATACAGCACACAGCAGGAACTCCAAAACTGCCCTTAAAGTAATTAGCACCTCCTTGACTGAGGATGCCTCTGATAATGTCCCAGCTATACTTTTAGATTTTTTTTTTTTTTTTTTTTTGCAGTACTAGGGATTAAATTCAGGACCTTGTGCTTGCCAGGCAAGCACTTATTCCACTGAGCTATATCCCCAGCCCCTTTTTGATTTTTTTTTTTTTTTTTTTTTTATACTTTTAGAAATACTTCCAGCTTCTGTCCTGTAGGTGACACGGCCCTTCCCAGACTTCTCCTGGGGCCATTTGAAGACTGGTTTTTACATTCATAGAGCTTTCTTCTTTGGTTGAGTTTTGTTACGGAAAAGACAAATTAAATGATTATTTCCAAAACTATAGCAGCAAAATCCCAAGCCTTGTTAAACTTTCCAACCGTAACTTCCTGAAAGCTCAGCCAGACCCAAGAGAGATTTATCAAGTGGAACTCTGGAGGCTCTCCAGCTCTGCAGATCACCAGCCACTTTATCTTCAAGGCCAAATTCATTCCTCGCTTCTTAATAAGCTCTTAAAGGACACTGCTGTCATCATTTACCTTATCTTGACAACCACTAAGGAAAGGGTTCGTGATCCTCTCAACTGTGATCCTAGTTAAAGCTGAACTTCTCTCATTCCCAGATATATTTCGTGTAATATCAGCAAATAGAAACAACTTGAAAAGCAGTCCAAACTATTAATCATGTTCACATTAAAGACCTTGAAATGTCAGCTGTTTTAAAAAGGGACATCAGATACTACTTCACATTCACTGCGATGGCCTTCACTAAGAAAAAAAGAGGAGTGTTGGTGAGAAGATCGAGAAATTGAAATAGTCTGTTGTGTTGCCAACAGGATGGTAAAATGGTATAACTGTTGTAGAATAATATGGCTGTTCCTATAAAATTAAACATAATTTCCATTTAATCAAACAATGTCAAGTCTGTGTATATATCCACAAGAACTAAAAGCAGAAACTTGGACATTCACAGCATTCATGTTATGTACAATTGTCAAAAGATGGAAATAACCCAAAAGTTTACTGATGGATAAATAGATAAACAAAATGTGGTATGCACATAATGGAATATTATTATGTCTTGAAAAAGAAAGCCCAACACATGCAACCTAGAAGACATTATGCTAAGTGCAATAAGCCAGAAACAAAAGGACAAATACTATAATTTCAATTGTATGGGCACCTAAAATAGTCCAACGCACAAACAGAAAGTAGAATGGTGGCTTCCAGAGATGGGGGGAAAATAGCAAAGGGAGTTAATGTGCATTACACTGCAATTTGGAAAGATTAGAAAGTTCTGGGGATGGATGGTGGTGGTGGTTACATAACAGAGTAAATGGACTTACTAAGCCACATGCTTCAGAAAGTTAACATGAGAAGCTTACTGCAGGTACTTGGGAGGCTGAGGCAGGACCCTATCTCAAAAATAAAAGAGGCTAAAAAACTAAAAAATAAAAAAATAAAAGAGGCTGGGGATGCAGCTTGGTGCTTCCTGGGTTCAGCCTTCAGGACCACCAAACATAAATAAATACTTAAAATGTGAACTTTATACTATGAATATTTTTATCACAATTAGTAGAAAGGAGAATCAGATCCAAATGCCACTGAAGTTTTTCATTACACTTGTAGCGTATAATATATACACTAAATACACAAGAAACAGTAAGATGTTTTCTTCCTACAACAACATAGGTGGTTTAAATCAGGTGATACTACCAAAACCTCATTTACAAAGTTTTAAAATCCTCCCATAAATGAGACAAAATGCAAAATCAAGAAAAGAGAGGCACAAACCTCAAATTCCCCAAGAGCAGCAACATAAACCATGGACAGTGACCCCTTACCTCTCCCTGACTTCCATCCCCATGGTCCCATGGTAAGGAAGCCCTGCCCAGGAGGGGCCTCCTCCACTCCATTAGGACCAGTCTGGCCCCTTAGGCTCAGAATTTGCTACAAGAACATTGTTAGCAGGCATCTGCGGGTCTTCCCCCTGCAAGGCCTCATTCTGGAAAGATGGACCGCTGAGCTAACAGCAAGGGCTCTCCCACCTGGGATCCGTTCCTGGACTCATTAGACACTCGCTTATTCCTAGAAGTCTCTAATCCGAATTTAGATGTAAAATATGCAAAATAAGTCACCCCTTTCATTGCCACCTGAGAGGAAGACTGATAATAACAAATGTAAAAGAAACCATTTAGCACAGTGCTGGGCCTATGTTCGCTGCGAACCATAGCATTTTGTTAGTTTCTGCTCAGGCGCACTCCTAGAGATCCTGGTCAGTACACCACCATTTCCTCTACTGCCCCTTATTCACTCCTCACTGCAACTGTCTTCTGCCTGCCTCTCCATTAAAACTGTGCTGCCAGAGGCTACCCATGGCCTTCTGACGGAAAGCCCCGGTGGCAGTTCTGCAGGTCCTCTCCTCCAGTATCTCCCTGTAGTGGCCACACCTTTGACAGATGTTATGTTATTGTTTCGGTGACCTCTACTTCTACGACTCCTCCACCACTCTGAGAATACCCAGAGGGGCCAGGGCAGCAGAGGGCACAGGTTCCTATCCTCAGCACCAGCAAAATATCTGACAGGCAGCAGGCACCCACCACGTCGTCAGAGCTCAGCTAGGTACGTGTCTGATAGGACCCTAGGTCAGGCAGAAGCCTGCAGCAAATGCCGCCACCACATCGGGCTTTCTGGTGCCTTCAGTCCCGCTGCGGCACAGCTGATGGCACCCCACTCACCCTCTATCCTCTCGCAGAGCTTATGCAGACCCTGCAAGGGGCAGGCCTCACACAGCTGGGCTGGCGCCTTCGCCGTCCGCTGCACCGCGGCCACCGTGAAAGCCTGCTTCAGGGTCATCATGATTTCATCAACCTAATGGAAGAGAGGAGAAATTATAGTGAGCAACAAGTCAATTTCAGATCAGTGGGCTGAAATGTCAGGAAAGAGACATAATATTTTTAGTTTTTTTATGGAAGAGACATAATATTTTAAGGTTTTTCTGGAGAATTCTTCATGGTTGACAAATAATGGTAACAACTTCTAGGCTTATTATCTGATTTTGAATTACTACCTGAGGCTTAAAGCTGTTAAAGCAGCTAAGGCAAAACAGAAAAACACATAAAAATATAAAATAAGTACTGAGTAAAAAGCAAACTCCTTGATCAAAAGTCCAAAACTATTTTTAAAAAGTGAAGACCGGAGGGTGAAAGTAATCATATTCTTCAAAAGTAATGAAAACTGCAAACCCAACTAAATCGCAGATGTGTGGATACCAGCGGGCTACCAGTTACTGAGTGCGGAATTAAATAACGATCCATCAAGGAGGTCATGTAGTTTTGCAGAAGGCAGAAAAATCAGTGAGACGGAAATTCCTTGTTGATAAGGTATCCAGGTAAGAAGGTCTCCCCCTCTCTCACCAGAGCTTCATTTGCACACTGGAACACGTAGCAGACGAAATGAAAGCCGCCACCGCCCGAAGACTCCCGGCAGATAAACCCGAAGTGGTCCACATGTCGGATGCCCTGTGGGAGGCAGGGAAGGGAGAAAGGCTGGGTGAGCTGCACCCAGCACAGGCATCACCAGAAGTGTGACTTAGGACCCACACCGCACAGTTTAAAGGAGAATGAAAAAATTACTACCTCCTCAGATATTTTAAAAGTTTTAAAAAGATCTCTCAGCTATGAAGACTAACATTGTTGTAGTAAGATCTTACTTGGTTTACCTCAAGAGGAGTAAGGTTTGCAAATTCAAGTTTTAATGCTTATTTCAGTACTAAGAGAAAATAGAGAAATTTGACCAAAAAATAGTACTTTTCCTAGGCATTAAAGAATTTAAAACTGTGGGAAAGATCAAAAACAGACCAGAGTTACATGAAGAAATACATCTGTACATACATGAGCAAACATGCTTGCACACATACAAACTCAGACACACAAAGGCTAAAAAAATACTTAAAATATATTTGTCCTCTTAAAATAACGAACACTTAAATACTGAAGTAGAATGCTGTGGACAGTGGGTAAAAAATTACAAACATACAAAGCAGAGATACTTTTAAACATAAGACACAAGGCCAAGGCTCTGCCATCGTTTCCCAAGAGCTCAACATTAATCTGTAAAATTGTTCGGAAAGCATCACTAACAGAAGCAACTGCAGTAGAGATAAAGTGTCTCCTATAAACACTAACACACTGAGGTCCTCTGGAAGCACCGTGAGAGTTGACAGCTGGAAGTTTGGATAATCACGTAAACTGGCAAACTGCATTCATTAGGAAATAATAACAATCACATTTAAAAAAGCAAATATTTAAAATACTAGTATTTCAAAACACAGAGAAGAAAATCAAGGCCACCATTCTGTACATAATGCATTACCAGGCCAAACATTTCCAATAAATAATCACTGCCATATTTTGGTATCTCAATTAATGCTTCTCTGAAGCAAATTAAGCATATGCTAGAGTATACTGCTTAAGGAGAAATATCATTTAGGAAAACACCTTATTTGAAAATGGCCTTCTGTTATATCTATGAAGAAAAAACTTTACTATTTTTCAAATTTTGAAGGAAAAATCCCTTTTTGAATACCTGAGTAAATCACATAATAAATCAACATACATGAACATTTTTATTATCTTATTAATTATGGAAATAAAAAGTGATAATTTTAAAAACAGCCAAACATAGCTTTATGTGATCTCTCATATGTTAGCTATGTTAGCACAATCCTAAGTAAGACTTTTACAGCTCAGCTGGCAGATTCCTGCAAAATTCCTCTGTGATACTATCTGGTACATTCTCAAAATAGAGATTTTCAAATAGGCACGGCATTCTGGGTAAAGCATTCTCGACAATAAACACTAATACATTTTAAGGGAGAAGTAATGAGGAGTCACACTAAAAAAAGCTACAAATTTTTGTAAGTAGAAATTAGCCAGGTGTGATGGCACAGGCCTATAATCCCAACTATTGAGGAAGCTAAATTCAAGGCCAGTCTGGGCAACTTAGTGAAGTCCTGTTTCAAAATAAAATAAAAAGAGCTGAAGGTGTAGCTCAGGGAACAGAGCTTGCCTAGGGTACATGAGGCTCTGGGTTCAATCTCGAGAACTGGAAAGGTAAATTAAATGTATTACATGATCTGAAAACACTACTACCGATAAGTGAAAAAAGAAAAACAGATCTATTTTTCTACTATGTTGCTAAGAACAAAATCCTTAATTTCAAAATTATATTTATAATTAAATATTAAAGGAAAACAAAATTAAGACCACAAATCAAGTACTTAGAAAACACTTGCTGTATTACAATTTTAACAATTCTGTTATATAACTGATAGTAACAGAATTGTTTTTAAAAATTCAATTACAATTGAAACAATAACCAGTTTCCATTTACCTGAGAGCAAAAGGATATCTCCTTAAAATTTTTCTCCAACGCTATTTTTTTGGTGTCAGGACTGATGAGGTAAACTTCAGATTGGCCGATCTTAAAAGATAAACAAAGAAACTAGTTTCTCATGAAAGGTGAATTCAAGTTTACCGTACAGACTTTGTCATGTCATAACCTATGAAAATACAGAGGAAAGGGGACAGGCTCTCACAAAAGTATATTCCCTTGTAGAAACACGTCCAGGCTTAGATGTGAGGTGACTCAGACAACACAGTGCACCCTCCTGCACAGAACTGCAACCTTTTCAGAGCAGATAGGACCAAATATCCAAAAGCTAGCAGTAAATCTCAGAACCCACACCCTTTATAAGCAATCGAGCACAGTACCTAAGTGACTAACCCAGAAAACATGTTTCTCTTTAAAAGTTCCAAAACTTTTTCTAATGATTATTTTTTAAACTACTGCCAGAACAACCTACCATTTGCAGGGTACAATGTGCTGGGTAGTTACATACACTACCACTTACCCAGCCTACCTTACAGTGAGAACATGAGCATGAAGAACTGGGTCTTACTGTCTAGGGACACTGCAACGGGCATCTACTACAGCGGAACGCTGTGCGACACGCTCCAGCTAACTGTGCACAGCTGGCCGCCACAGGACACGGCCGTGGCTGCCACACCTGCGCTCTGGTTCCTGTGTGCACTGCTTTCTATCGTTTCAACTTCTGCTGGAGTCAGGCAGTGGTCACCTCGCGTCCCGAGGCTGTCCCCGTCACTCACAGGCCCTTCCGTTCTGAACTCTTTTCACCTTGACGTGGGATACAAACTGGGTACACAAGCTTGCTGGATGGAAACCGGGGCGCAGAGCAGCGATGCTCTCAATGAGGAGGCCCAGCAAACGCTGCCCCCAGTGTCTGCGGCATGGGTTTTACACGAAGCAAAGCTTTTCCTCATTATTTCTACACTATATTCCTGTCAGTTGTGACTGACTGAAGGCTTTTTCTCTTCTCCCATGCAAATAAAGTAGAATAAAAACTGACATTTTTAACACGCAACATTCTTCTAAATTAGCCCAGACTGTGTGTCTCTCTATAGTGTAGGGACAACCTAGTAGTCCACTTATTTGAAAACAATGAATGAATCTCTACTCTGCATATACTTTATCTCCCTAGAGGTCCATGTTTCACCTACATAATGAAGATAATCTTATTTTTTAAAAAAAGAATCACTGAAAATTTCTTAGCTGAGAAACCCCAAAATATTCTTATTTGGTGTGACTGCACTGCAGAGAACAAATCTGAGTGTAAAGTTGGGCAGGACCCAAGAACCCTCTCCCATCCAATCACTTTCTGCCGTGGGCTTGACGGCGTCAGCACCGCATCTGCCGGCTTCTCCCCATCCTCACTGCCTTCACACTGCACGTTCCCATCTCCCACCGGACCACTGTGACAACTTCCTGACCTTCTCCTATTGTTTCTCCCGAAGCACAGCCCTGCTCTGTAGCCAAAGCCATTTCATACAGTGTTTTAAACCTTTCAGTGATTACCCACTGCTTTTAGGGTACAAAATAAAACCCCGACCATGACCCATAAGGCTCTCAGTGAAGCCTGCCCTCCTCCACCCCTGCCCACTGCCCCCTAATTTAAGTGCCATGCTGAGCCCCTCCTGCAACACACCAGGCCAAGCTCTGGCAGTGCTGACGGCAGGCGCAAATCTACACCTTCAGAAGCCCAGCTTCTTGGGGATATGGGATACCATACACTTGCTTATGTATAATTATGTCAGATGGTGATGAGCACCACGGAGAAAAGACAAACAAAGTGGAAGTTTGCTACTGGCCTCACTGACAGGTTCTCTCTCCATGTAGCACTAACATTCCAGTAGAAACCTACAGGCAGTAAAGAGGCAAGATCTGGGACAACAGAGGAAAGCCTGCCAAGCAAAGAAAGTAAGAACAACTGCTTCTGGGGACACCCAGTCTGAGCTCCACCCTACCCTTCACGGTTGCTCCTGCTACTCGCCAAGCCCAAGTCCCTCCCACACAACGGGAGCCGCCCGGGCAGCTCTGCTCAGTGAGAGTGCCTCTCCAAAGATGCCACTCCTGAGTCCCCACTCGTTCCACTGTCCTTCACAGCCCTCCCACAACCGTGACCAATGATTACTTGTGCGGTCACTTGCCCATTTCCCTCCCTAGAGGGAACCTAGAGTCCATGTGGGCAGAGCCCATGCCCGTCTTGCTCACAGCCCTACTCTAGCACATACTAAGGGACCTGTATGTGGCAGTCACACACTATTGCACTCATAAATAAATGCATCGAGCAGCTTTCTCAGTGATGCCACAAAAATAGAAGTCACAGATTACAATATAACTGATGCCACTGCAGCACTCTTCAATTACTAGATCAATGATTAAAAAGGGGGAAATCAGCCCTTTCACCCCCTGACCACTACCTGGACTTTACACCTGCACCTGTCCACACAGATTAACTTCAGTGGCCACCTGCCCTACTCAGGCCACCTGCCCAAGCTACTTCACTGCTTGGGTTAAGTATAAAAATGATATAACATGTTTCAGGCACTTTTGCTCAGTATAGAGAGTTAGCATCAAGCCAAAGGGGCAGGGAAGAGATCGCAGAAACCAGCTCCCTACTGGGAGAGCTGTGGGCCCACCAGCGCTGGGTGGGCAGGCCCATCCGAAACAGCCCAGATCCCTGTGTGCCCCAGGACCCGGAAGGACAGGGATGGCTGCCCTGCCTACTCCTTTTCCTGCAATTCACTGTCAGCTCAACAAAACTATTTCTAGAACAAGAACAACAAAAAGCAAGCAACTGCCTAAATTAGCATTTTACACTGAGTATAAATTTCAAGTAAAAGGCTATTCTTTTAGCTAAAAAAGGGAAAATACTTCATAAACTAGTGAACAGCAAAGAGAATAGTTTCCACTTAAAGATTTTGGTGAAATACATTACCTGAAGTTAATATACATTGTTAAAAATTTCTCTTCTGGCCTCTCTTGTATGCCGCAGCTATTCTTTCCACATTGAAAATATGTTTATAACCATGAGATGTGGGAGGGAGATTATAAACCTACTCAAGGATGTAGATCATTACCCTGTTTCCCTCTAATGATTTTCAAGGCTAATATAAGGATTTCATCCTGAGAAAAAATTACCAATATAAAAATACATGGTTTCAGGCATTTACTAGGAATGTGCTCCACAAAGCAGACTTTCTCTTGATCATGTATCTCACAGACTGCCCAGGAACGCAGAGCTGGGTAATATTTTACCGTGAAGAGCATAGTTCGATTTTCCTCAATGTCCGTAGGCTGCACGATATGGTGTCCGCTGATCAAGTGATTCTCGATGTCGTTCTCCTCGAAGGAGCTGAAGAGGCTGCAGCTGCGCAGGCTGCCGTCCTGGAACTCCCTGCGGTAGGACAGCGAGCGCAGGCCGGGCTGGGACTGGGACTTGCGCATGGGCTTGCACCTCGAGGCTCCAGGGGAAGGGGCCCGGTCTGCGTCCGTGGGGGGCTCAGGGCCCTGCGAGGGTGGGTCCCCGTCTGCCCGCAGGCTGCAGCTGATGTGGTTGAACTTCTCAATACACTCGTCGATCAGGGCCGGAGGGGCCTTCTTGTGCGCCACCGTCACTCGGCCACAGAAGAGGACCTCGAACTTCTTGGCGAAGGTGTCATCGAACTCTGATGGGCAGCGCAGCTCCTCCTGGCGGGCGATTTTCCCGGCCTGGCGGATGGAGCTGATGATCTCAGGCACCTGTGGGGAAGCAGCGGTGTTACTTGGTTCCCGAGACCCGACCCAAACCCAAACCCTACTCTCTCTCTACTGAGCCCAGGACGCCTTCGGGGAGGAAAACCTGCAGCCTTCCCAGCGCCGCAGAAGGGAACAGTGTCGGCTAAGCGCTGAGATGTTTCTAATATAAACATCACGATTAAAAGTCTGTACCACCTCATCTGCCATCCCTTCCATTACACCCCTGTAGGTCACGGCTGACCGCTGGGTTCGCCAAGGCATCAACACAGAGATGAACCCACACCACACAGTTTAGATGAGGAGCCTGACAATAGGCTTAGTACTCGAGCGCGAGAACAAGGCAGGTGTGAATTTGATCTTCAACAGGCTGGGCCTGTCTTTTCGATCTAGTGCCTATACCAGTGCATTTCCCTACCTAAGAGAAATTCAACTGGCGGTTTGATAACTTCTACTTAACATACAGAGGAAAAGCACTGCAGGTCAAAGATCAATGTGCACCACGGCAATGGGAGGCGGTTTAGATTTTAAAGCATGAGTGCTTTCTGTGTCTGTGACAACATTCCCCAAAGCCAAATAACAATAACAAAGACCTTTCTCTTTGTTATTAAATATCAAGCACACCATAAAGATAATCCTCTTGAGCCAGGCACAACACACTTGTAATCCAAGCTACTGAGGAGGCTAAGCCAGGACGATGGCCAGTTCAAAGCCAGCCTGAGCAACTTAGTAAGACATTGTTTAAAAAAAAAAGTTTTTTAAGAAGAAAATAATCTTTCTGCCATAAAGATTAGGATATAACCTCTCAAAGTATTTTATACAAAGAATCAAAGTAGCTGGAGAGATAATTTTTTAAATGATTTCTGAAGCATAAGACCTAAATAATAGTTAAAAATTACAAGCAGGGCATAGTGGTGAACACCTGCAAAGCCAGAACTTGGGAGGCTGAGGCAGGAGGACTGCTGTGAGTTTGAGGCCAGCCTGGGCCACACAACACAATTCTGTCTCAAAAAAGTCAAAATTTCAATAGATGACAAGCATTTATGTCCACTGAGTATTGCTTGTGCTACAGCTCATGACTGCATTGCCAAATAATTCCACAGCATGTGAAGGTCCCAAAACTGTTAATAAATAAAGAAGACAGGACAGAGGAAAGAGCACTGAAGAAGCCCAGCTTTCCTTCCCACTTCTGTCAATGATGCACTACAGGACCCTGGCAAAAACAAGGCCAAGCACGGTGGCCCACGCTACAGCCTCAGCACTGGGGAGGCGGATGCAGTAGAGTCGCCACAAGTTCAAAGCCAGCTTTGGCTACATAGCAAGACTCTGTCTCAAAAACAAAATAAAACAAAAACCAAAAAGCTAGTTTCTCTTTGTGAGTGGTACTTACAAGATTATAAGCATTCTAAGATTTTTTTCCCCCAGGTAAAACTATTTCTGTGTAGTAAAGAATGATAATTTTTCAAACCAAAATAACCAAACACATATAAAGAACTGCCACATTTCTTAGAAAAGTTATTTTATCAGTAGTCACATGAATCTCCCAATTAATTGTACTCTCTAAACAGAACAGTCAAAGGTTATTCAGTCCTTCAAAACATGTTAAAATACTTGCTGTTTCTATGTGCTGTGTCTTCCACTGCATCTGCAGTGAGCAGTGGTGTCTCTCATTAAACGTCAAAAAGTGGAGAGGAAATTTATGAAGTCACTTGAATTTATAGTAACTCAGTAGTAAATGGAACAAGCGCAAAGTAGAACATCTGTCCCCTGCTTCCCTGGGTCAGAAGCAGCTGAAGAACACATCACACACCCTGGTCAAAGCTGAGGCTGTGGTAGTTTTCCAACCACCTGTCTCTCCAGAACTTTAGACAGAATCTAAAACAGACACACTTCATTCAAAGATCAAAAGCAATTCTTCTCCGATGAGTCTTACTACTTAGGTACAAATGAGCCCAGGCATTATCAGTGAAGAGATTAAAGTATACCCTGCCTCTCAGAAGCACCAGGGAGTTGTGTGTGATATGGTTATACAAGATAAACTGGGGCTTTAAAAAAATTCCCTACTATCCTGACCAGAAGAATATTGTAAGTGGAGGATATATGAAGGCAAATAGCTCATTGCCATAGTTTTGAAAATAAATGAAAGGTAAAAATCTAGTGCAGCGTAAGCTTTATTGTAAGTTATTCAAGTAAACTAAGAGACTGAAAAACGAGCTTTACTTGTAAGGCTGTAGCCTTACTGATAAGTTTAGTTGTCTTTTTCAGAACAGACCTGGAACACTGTTCTTCAGACGGCATGGGCACAATGCCCACTTGTGATGAAATCCTGAATTCCCCATCCTTTGTCACTCCATCCTGCACTATGTGCACTGACTTTTTACACATGGGAACTAAGCCCTTTACATCACTTTATTTCCAAAAGCTTTTCTTGGTATCTCCACAGCCAAGCTGGGGGCTCACTTGGGATGAATTCAGCCAAGCACATGAGGGGCCAGGGGCCTGCAGATAAGACCACTGACTGTGCGGGTGGGGTGCGCTGGGACCTGAACTAAGGACCAAGTACTGAAGAGACCCTGAACGACAGATTCCAGGAGACGGAAACCACAGGCTGGTGATGACCTGGATGGGGGCTGAGAGTACTGAGGGTTACACTCAGTTCCTACAGCTCTGGCTTGGACTTCTGCAAAGAGGATGACCGTGCTGTGAGCACAAGGAGGGCACACAGAAGGAGGGATGGGTTTGGGCAGCTGAGTTCTGCTTTTGTGTACCTTGCGCAAGACCAGATGGACTTGAAAGCAAGGCGCCCAGTGTGCAGCCAGTTGGACAGAGGGGCCTGGAGTCCAAGACAGAGGGATCAGCTGGAGATCAGCTCACACCCAGGAGGTATCTGAAGCTCTGCGGCCGAAACAGGGAAGACAAAGGAAAAGAGGAAAGAGGGAACCTTGAACACCCCAATGCTGCACGGGTGGAAAAACAAATGGCAGCCAGAGAACTAGGAGGGAAGCAAGGCCAGGAGGAAGTCGGAGACACCTAGAGAAGGGGCACTCATGAGGAAGATGGGCACAGAAGTCCGCTGAGGATGGGCTAGGGGCTGAGGCCAGTGTGCTGGGGAGGCAGAAGCGCACACAGATACATAAGAGGCAGTGAGGGAGAAAATTCAGTAACATAAGCCAAAAAAACCCTCAAGTAAGAGGGGTATACAAGGGGCTGGGGATACAGCTCAGCGGCGCAGCACCTGCCTGGCAAGTGCAAGGGCATGAGTTTGATTCCCAGTACTGAAAAAAAGAAGAATATATGTCAACACTAACCCCAAAATAAATTTAACTAAAAAATGTCAGGGTCACACTTTATGTAGTCTATAGAAACATAATAATATAATTCAAGATACAATATTTATTGTAAATAAACAGACCCTTAAGGGCAAATACAGTGAGGTTAGTGGAGGTTATTTCTACTGATATGATCTGAGTACTTTCAGTGAAAATCTAGTTTCGTCAAAGCAGTTAATATCTGCGTCATTTCTGTCTGCAGATAAGCAAATGAAGTAAATCAACACTATCGCAAAGGAATCTGAAAAACACCTCATTGGAATAAACTAGGGTAGGATTTGGGCTTGGTTATAATTTTTATACACCAGAATCACAACGAAAATGTTAGATGATTAAGATCAATTATCAACTTTCCATGATAACTGTAATCATTATGTACTATAAACATGTGCTAATAAAAAATACATAACAAAAAAAAACAACTTATGAAGAAACAGGCCTGTTAGATGTGTAAAAACTAGGGATGTGGTTCAGGGTAGAAGGCTTGGTTATTAGCATGTGTAGGGCCCTGGGATTGATTTCCAGCACTGCACCATTCCCCAAACTAATGAACTCTTCTGTCAACTTATACTAATGCTCAGATTTAAAGGTAAATCTTCACCTTGTTTACAGCCAAAACAGGTTTTTATAGAACTCACATATTAGCAAGTACATAACAAAGGATGAAGTTTCTGGACCACGCTTAAGGGAGTGTTAGTAAGTAGAACCATGATTCTCCAGGAGAATTAGAAATATTCACTTCTGTCAATAAAGTCCTTATTAAAGCATTTGAGTCAACTTCATAAGGATTTAGGGATTTTAAGGGATTAATTATAAACATACTGCAAGTGTAATTTTATTCACAAGGATTTAGAAAGAGTTTCTGAAACAGGATTTAGAACAAAAAGTCATTTTAGCTAACATTTACAGTTTTATTTTTCTACCAACTATTAAGAGAGAAATTCTGATGAATCTAAAGAAGCCTGGTATGTGTATTTAAAGTTCTAACAATTTTTCCTATTATACTATAAATATTCTAAAGCTGCAAAAAATATGGCAGGAGCCACTGTATTTCATTTCTTAGATGACATGTTTTCACACTTTAGCAAGGAGCTAAAACAAGCACTTCAGACAGAAAATAATCTTATTAGCATAATCATTTTCCAGAAGGAGCAGACCTGTGATTTCTGTTGTTGATAATGATAATTAGTAGTCATTTGTGTTTGTTACTCATCATAAAGCAATAAAAAAAAGGAAAAACAAGTTTTTCCACATTCTACTTTATATGCCTTGGATTTTATACAAAATACCTATTTAAAAATCTCCTAATACCCACTACTTACATTATTTAAAGAGAAAAAAATGAAGCATTTTCTACTACTTAGATGTGACTTACGAACCTGGTGAACTAATCCCTCAACTCCTGCTTTGTGCTTACAGTCAGCCTAGAGGTTAGTCATCTTCTCAAAAGATAGAGCACGCAGCTGCTGGAAGGCTGGGAAAAACCTGTGCAGAGATGAAATGCTAATGATCACAGCCCTGCACAGGCCACAGTGCATGCCGAAGTGGCAAACTCAATAAATAATCAAGAGCTTCCGGACCCCATGGAGATGCTCTGTACAAATATAAAACCCACCTTCATACTAAAAAATAACTGTTGGAAAAGTTCACTACAAGCGTCCACTAAACCAATACTTTTCTACATTTTCAGAACAATGACGCTTTACAAGAAGAAATTTAATGGCTGCAGGAGCTAACAGAAATAGTGCACAGGAGGTAAGAAAAAGTAAGAAGGTAAGCAAAAGTAGAAGACTGCATGATAAGAGTAGGAAAAAAAATTTAAAGGAAATTATTTCGTATATTTTCTAAAATTTTTTTGCAGTTGTACTGGGCATTGAACCCAGAGGCACTGTATCACTGTGCCACATCCCAGCCTCTTTTAAATATTTACGTTGAGAAGTTTGAGACTACATCTCACTAAGTTGCTGCCCAAGCTACCTCAAACCTATGATTAAAACAGTTTCTAAAAGTCAAAACATTGGTTGCCTGGCATAGACACTGACGGGATTCACACTGACTGAACATTCAACCTGGAAGAGAAAAGCCCTTGAAGTCAAATGCTGTTCACTGAATGAATCAATTCTCACCTCATATGAGGGAGGCTGCACATCAGAAGGGCCAGTGTCCCTGGACACGGAGGTTTAGTCTCACCATCTAAATGGGGTCACCTGTTGGGAGGGAGAGTCCTGGCAGCCATAGTTTTCAGATGCACACTCCTGCTGTTCTGGTGAGCAGGAAGATTCAGGAGCCTGGATTTGTGAACTTTCTGGTCATACATGATCCACTAAGGACCATTCTATCCCAAACTTGAGAACTGAGGCTCTTGGCACAGAGTGAACAACGCAAAAACAGCCCAACTTGCATGGTGAGTCCCTATCACACTTAAACAGAGACGATCAAACTAGTGAAAAAAATATTCAGTCTATCTACACAGAGATTAAGAAGAACATATGCAAATGACTAAACACGGTAAAATTCAAATGCTACAGGAGATATAAAAGAGAGAGAAACACAAAATCTCAGCACAGAGTGTACATCAAATAAGTTATGAGAAGCAGATAGCATGACTTAAATATTTCCCACCCTGACATTTAAAAAAAACAACCAGGCACCAAAGCTCTTAAGGAGTCCAAACTGACTCCATTTTTCCCTGTTAAGAGAATATGTAATTTTAGCTATCAAAAATGTTCAGAAACAGACGTCAAGGAGAATTCATATTTAAATGCTTTGCTTGCAATGTTTCTCATACCCTCTCCCTACTGAGCAAAAAAAGAAGAAAGGATTTATTACAATGAATACCAATGGACAAAACTAGGCCAGCAAATACAGGTCATTCGGGAAGTGTCTACACATCGCCTCTCACATGGCTCACAATGTGTTACTCAGGGGTGATATTGTCTCTTGAAAATCAATTTTCTTCCACTTGTACCAGGGCCCATCTGGAGGACCAGTGTCAGCCCTCAGTGACAGAGACCACTGGGGCATCACACAGCCTCGCTCTCTTGGGGATTCACATTATCCTTGGCTTGCCTATAAGCAGAATTCACTTCAGTGAAAACACAGCAAAGAAATTTCTGTGTTTCAGCCACACGTCCAAGGGCAGAATTTAATCTCATATAAACATACAGCTTCCCTCCTCAAAGGGCCTAATGGAAAGAAAAAAAGCTCCTTGTGCAGGTTAGGACTCCGGTCATAAGGAGTTCAGAAGCAAAGATGTCCCCAAAGAGGCTCCACTGCCATCTCAGAACCCTGGTGACTCCAATGCAGGACAGGACTCACAGGCACCCTCATGTAAACACCAGTAATCAAATCATAACCTTTCTCAGCACAGTGTGCAAAACCCAGGCTTCATATACAACCAGCCCCAGGCAGCCAGCTCCACACAATCTCAGGCTTCATATAAAACCAGCCCCAGGCAGCCAGCTCCACACAATCTCACAATGAATGGAATCAGTTCATCACAACTGAGGCATTTACTAGGCTGTGTAAACTTTGATCTTGCATTCTATCTATCCCTTCATCTTAAAAGGAAATTTTTAAAAGCATACATTTTTATCTCTGGAATCCCTCTTATACACTTCTCTTCCCTACCAGTCCCCCAGGGCCTCCAGTCCAAAGAGTACAGGTAGTGTCGGCCCCAGAGAAAATGAACTAACTCCTCCCCAAGAGGTCACTCATTTTATGGCCAAGAGGTCACAGGCCAGTAACTACTGAGAAGAGTGAAAAGAAAGAAAGGAAGGCCTTGCCTTCTCCCTCTCCCTTCCCTCAAAGACCTCCAAGCTGCTTCCAGGAATGACTTGGCCTGAGAGGGCCAACTTTAACAACGAAGGAGAAACAAATACTAATGTTTCACCACTTTTCAATAACCCATTCTCCTTTTCAAACACAGCAGCTGAACATACTCTTCAATCATTTTGATTCTAAATAATGTTTAATACAGATCTAAGTAAAAGAAAAATACAGAAGCATATAAAGCCACCTATAATCCCAACCCCCACAATATCTACAGTTAGGTTTGATTTTTTTTCCCCTCCTGTGTAGTTCTTTGTATATACTTAATGGCAATTTCTTACATTTAAAAAAAAGGGGTGAGGTCATAAGTGTTCTGGGACTTTTACCATCTTGGGCATATCTTATTGACATATGTAATGGTTGATATACTGTGTCACCTTGATAAATTTAGCAATTTGACTAAGACTCAGCAGGGGGCCAGGGTCCTCACTTTGTAAACACCTTCATCCTGTGCAAAAGGAGGGCATGGAGATGTGTGAGTGCTACATACACCTGCCCAAAGGGGTGGTAGCCTGCTTACAATGTAAGGAAGGAAAAGAGGAGCGCTCTCCCACTCTTTGTGCTTTTGCTGTCTTCTGCCCCCTTGAACTGTTACACCTCACCATGGGCCCCTGCCTTGAGGCCAGCAGATTATGTTTACCTTTAATCTCAGAGCAGACTTGAGACTTGAGACTTGGACTTTCCAGCAATAGTGAAACTGTGCAGACTTTGTCAACTCTTAGAGATGGACTAAATGCCTTTTTCATGAAGGGATGTGCTTGAGTCTTTAGGGGGACCAGGAGTGGAATGCTATGGTTCTAATATAATGTTAATAGTTAATACTGGTTTGTAAGGATTGTTAAAAAGTTCAAATTGTGTTATGAAGTTCAAGTTGTGATAAGAATAAGTATGTCTTTGTATCTAGAAACTGGTTTAAAGAAATGTGTCTGGTTGTGGAATTGACAAGAGGTGGATTGTAATGGTTGATACACTGTGTCAACTTGAGAAGTTTAGAAGTTTAAGCTGGGTTCCAGGGTCCTCACTTTGTAAACATCTCCATCCTGTGCAAGAGGAGGGCATGGAGATGGTGTGAGTGCTGCACCTGTAGGTGTGGGGGTAAGGAGTGGGCAGGCAGGGGTGTAACCTGCTTACAATACAAGAGAGGAAAAGGCTTGCTCTCCCTCACTTTTTGAATTTTTTTAATGGCTGCTTTTGCTCTTTTCTGCCACTTTTAACTATTGCCCCTTGCCATGCTACCCTGTCTTGGAGTCAGCAGATTATGGACTGAAACCTCCACAAACTGTGAGCTAAATAAGCCTTTCATTCTTTAATTGTGCGCATCAGGTATTTTTGTCTCAACAAGGGGAAAACAGTAGCTAAGACAACATGTCAGTCCACATAGAAGCATCTCATTCCTTTCTGATAACCACAACACCGATTTCATTCACTGTAAGTATAGTACAAAATGGAAATATAAGTTTATTTTTTTAAAGTCTGTCCAGGGTTCCTCATGAACAGTGCCATTTTAATAAATGCACAAGGAGCATCCCAACCTCTGCCCGGGTGCCTGGAAACATTTTAGAGTTTGGAAAGTGTCTGTGTGCTTGTGAAGAAGGGAGGGAGGTAAGGACAAACTGAAAGAATGAAGCCAGTATTGCTTACTAAGCCACACACATTCCACTGGGAGGCAAAGGGGTGGGGGCTGGGAGGAGAAAGTGACACAAAGTAGCTCTTAAAAAGACAGAGATGGACTCCAGCTGCTGGTCAAACTATCAGGAAAAAGCCTACCTCCTGCCACAGTCAAAGCCATGAATCTGTGCCAGCACACGCCACGGGAAACTCAGTAACTGGAATGCCAAAATAAGATCCCGTGCAGCCAGGCAAGCCACCAATCCGCGTCTTCTATCAAACTGGGACATTAGCAGCTACCTTGTAGGGTCACACCAAGGAGAAAACTAAATAATAACTGTGTAAGTTTAACAGAGTCTCACACACAATGACTGCCAGTGAAAGCGGCTCTCCTGACATCTGCAAGGTAAGAAAAGGCCAACTCTATTGAAGCGAAGGTACCAAAGGCAATGAGCTTGCTGTTACTCCACTGCTTTAAGCAGAGAACTGATCACACATGACAAAAATTTAACCCATACCTATCAACTGGCAGCAAATAACGCCAATCACATTAAACATTTTTACTACAATTTCTAAATATTCTGTAAGCAACCGCTCTCCTGCCTTGCTCCACTCTCAACTTTGCATATTTAGGAGCAACAGTGATATCGACGAAATGGAGCCAAGGCAGCAGAACATTCCCTTCCCCCTCCACCCGCTCTAGACAGCGCAAGGAACAGAGCACAAAAGCCACCACCTTAAAACAGACACAGGTCTGCAAGAGGCAAACAGCTTTTGTGGCATGTTCATGACAGTCCTACAAACGTCAGAGCATAAGCATCTGAATGCTCAAATGTCAGCCTCAGGAGTTTACAGCATCTCTGCCTCTCAGTGGTGTAGGCCATGGGGCTACGACAGTGCCTGACACACTGCAAGTACTCAATAAATGTGCTCAGAAAAAAAGTCAGGCAGAAGACTTGGGAAAATGGCAGAATGGTAAGAAGACAGCCAATTAGCCTCTCCAAGATTTGGAATGCAGACACTGGAAAATAATCACTTGGGAAAGAAAAAACGGAGAGAAGTAGATTCCTGAGAACTGAGAGTAATTGACAGGAAAATTAAAAGCTACAGAGCAGTTGAAGAGAGAGAACACAACTCAGAGAAGGGAAGGGACAGTCTGCACTCTCTCCCCAGTGCTGGCTCTGGCTTGTGGGAAAAGGAGTGTGAATCTACAGAGACAAAGTGAAAGCTGGGGACCCCCAGAGGGCTTCAGGGAGAAACAGTGTATGCTGTGACCTGCAGGGGAGTGCAGGATTCTGCTTCCACATGAATCTTTCGCCAAGCAATAGCTGGTGAGTGACTCCAGTGCAAGTAACCATTATATCCCTGGAGAGAATGCTTGGTCAGACACCACGCTGGGGAAGGGTTGCGTGTTTGAATCCGGGAATCAGAAGCCATGGGATGGCTTCACTAAGGGCTCCCAGTTCCCACAGTGACTATGTGAGACAGCTGTGGTCTGGGTGCAGGCTGGGAAGAGATCCCCAGCTGGGAAGAGGCCCCCCTTGGGGAGAAGGTGAGTGAAAGGACACAGATCCTATCCCTGCAGTGAGGGGACAGGCTCAGCCCAAGCTGCTCAGGATTTGAAAGTCTCAGCATCAGCGTTGGTGCTTCACCCTTCTACTGCCTGCATCCACCAGGGATCTGGGGTCTGACTGCCTCATCTACCAATGTGAGCAGGAAGGGGCACATGAACAGGAACACATCTTCACTTGGACACTGCTCCAAAACTGTGGACCCTGGAAGACATCTGCATGTTCAAAATCAAGAGAAATTTCTTTTTTCTACCACTTTCCTTCCCTCCTTTCTTCTTTACCAGTTTATTGGCATTTGGGGGAATTTTCTTTTCCCCCTTGCCTCACCTCTTTTTCTTACTTTTATTCTTACTTTTTCCCTCTTTTCTCTTTTAATTTTTCTCTCTTAGTTTTACTCCCCATGTAAGTTCTTTTTTTCTTCCTTTCTAATCTATTTCTTATCAGTTTTTTTCTCTTACCTTTACATAATTCTACAAATAACCCTCGACTCCCCAATAGATCTTTGTGCCACTTCTCTCTCACTCTGCATATCATACAGTTTAAGGTCTCAAACATTGCATTTCCCAACTCCCTGTCTTTAATAGTATAACCAAAACGCTTTATTAGTTACAAGATAGTTAACTCTATAAAATTACTGTTGAATAGCTGTTACATTTAGTATATATAGCTATAAATCAATACCTAGGTTGTCTTAATATTTACACTGTAACTGCAGATTTCTTTTCTAGGGTTAAGAGTGAGTGGTACACAGGGGCTGGGTATTTAGCTCAGTGGTAGAACACTTGTCTAGCAAGCAGGAGGCCCTGGGTTCGATGCTAAGCACCAAAAACTAAAAAGAAATAAAAATGGTACATAATTGGTTCTTATGACAGAGGTCAATATTGTTTGTCTGGGAGGATACTACTATAGCTAATAAGCTTGATTTACCAGGATCGCATAATTGACACTATCTGTCTGTAAGCTAACACTCATATTACCTTTGTTACTTTAACAATACTAAAAGGCATTCCCAGAGAACTCAGTTGTTGGACTAATTACCTGCATCCTCCCCACCCAAAATAACCAAGGTGGTAAGATATTGGGCCTGAGGCAAAGACCACAGTTAGCCAGGCCCTAAGCCTATCACTGAAAAGCAGTAAGAGATCTCTATACTAGCACCAAAATTTGTATACTATAAGCATTCACAAACCTCAGCACCAATCAAGCAAATAAAAAAGAAACAGGAGATGACAAAGTAAAACAAAACTCCCAACTCCCCTGTAGCCAATCTAGAGGGCATTTAGGGGCAGAACTACATAAGCCACAAACCTGTATTACTCTAAAGGAGAACAGGAGTTAGAAAGCAGATCAGAGAGGTACTCAGCTGCAACACAGAGGTGTATCTAAACAGATAATGTAAGTAATAACCAAAATGATCCAGGAGTTTTCAGAAGACACTAATAAAAAGCTAGATGAGCTAAACAAAACGATACAAAACATAAATGACCATTTAGTAAAGAATTAGAGCCCATGTGAAGATTTTAAACAGAAATTTAAATTAAAAATCATATAGAAGGTATGGGCAACAGAAAGGAACAATGTGAGGGAGAATTTCACAGCTAGAAGACAATGATGCCTTCAAAGATCAGCTGTTCACAGATAGCTTAAAGGCAGCAAGAGAACATGAAAAACGGATCCAACAGCCGCTAAATGATGCAAAGAGGACTAGGAGTAACTGGGATAAGTGAAAATTCAGAATACAACACAAATGGCATAAAAACCCTGGGCACAGGAATAATGGCAGAAAAGTTCCCAAATACAGGGAAAGAAAGAAATATACAAATAAGTGAGGCATACAGAACCCCAAGTAGCCATGATGAAAAGAGAACCTCTGCACCACATGATACTCAAAGCACCAAAGTCCATCAGAGGGACAGAATTACTAAAAGCTGCTAGAGAAAGGCAACAAATCACATATAAAGGTAAACCTATTAGTATTACAGCAGGCTTCGCTACACAAAGACCAAGGGCATTTGGAGTGAAGTGTTTCAAGCCCTAAAAGATAACAATGCCCAATCCCAATTTATATATTCTATAAAACTTTCCTTCGAAACTGATAGAGAAATAAGGTGTTTCCATGACTGGGAGCACTTCAAAAAGTTCATGACCACCAAATGACCATTACAAAAATTTCTCAAGGATATCCAAGAAAGAGACAAAGAAGACAATAATACCATTAAGTCAAAAAGAATGTATATACCTAGAGGGATAAGCAGCTAAGCAAAAGGGAAAAAAGAAGGAAATCTGCAACAGGAAAATAATGCAATGACAGGAATAGGTCAGTACTTCTCAGTAGTCACTGTCAATGTGAATGGTTTCAATTCCCCAATCAAAAGACTCAGATTAAAAGAATGGATCAAGAAACAAACCCCAATGGTATCTAGTAAACAACAAACACATTTAATTTTTTGAAATTTATAAATTAAAAATCAAAAGATGGAAAACACTATTCCATACAAGAAGAACCCAAAATAAAACAGAAGTACTTTTTAGACGAAGTGGATTTCAACCGAAAACTAATCACAAAACAGGGTCACCGCATGTTGGTTAAGGGAACAATTCAAAAGGAAGCAATAACAATTATAAACATATATACATCATATATTGGTATAATCCACTTCCCAAAACAAACACTAATAGACATGAAAAATCAGATAAACACCAATACAATTGTAATGGGAGACCTCAGTACACCACTGTCACAAATAGATCACCTAGACAAAAACAATCAACAAATATCACAGTTAAACCTAACCTTCAAACAAATGATATCTACAGTGTTTATACACACACACACACACACACACACACACACACATACACACACACACACACACAGAGTTTTATCCAACAATACACATTTTGTCTCACAAACACATGGGACTTTCTCCAAAATTTATCACATACTAGCCCACAGAGTGAGCTTGAGTAAATGCAAAAGAATCAAAATTATCCCATGCACATTATCATAGTATAATGAAACTAGAAATCAAAAGCAAAAGAAACTGCAGATCCTATGCAAACACATAGAAATTAAACAATGCCCTCTTGAATAACCAATGTTCACAAATGAAATTAAAGAAGAAATCTGACTATTCCTACAATCACTTCAGAACCTATGGTACATAATGAAAGCAGTCCTGAGAGGGAAGTTATAGTAGTGAATTCCCATATTAGAAAATGAGTGAGCTCAAACAACCTAATTATACAACTCAAGGTTCTAAACAACAAGAATAATCCAAATCCAAAGCTAGTACAAGGAAAGATTAGAACAGAAATTAATGAAACTGAGACCAAAAAAAAGTACAAAAAATAAAGAATGGAAAAGTTAAGTTTTTAAAAGAAAAACAAATAGATAAACCATTAGCCAATCTTACCAAAATAAGAAACAAAAGACCCAAACCTATGCAATTAGAAATGAAAGGGGTGAAATCACAATGGATTTAGCCAAAATCCAGATTATTACTACTCTAATAAAGTAGAAAGTTCAGAAGAAATGAGTAGATCCCCAGATAAAATGAACTACCAAAGCTGAACCAAGAAAATACACAAATACTGAATAACCTAGTATCTGTCAATGAAATTGGAAGCAATGAAAAAACTATCAATATCATGGTATTAAGAAAAGTCTAGGTTCCAATGTATTCACTGCCAAATTCTAGAACTTTAGGAGACAATCTAATATCAATACCCCTGAAACTCTTTAATAAAATTCAAATGGAAGCAGTACTCCCAAACTCATTCCTGAAAGCAAGCATTACTCTCCTCCCAAAACCAGGAAAGGACCTAAAAAATAAGAATTATATGCCAATGTCTTTAATGAAAATAAAATGCAAAAATCCTCAATAAGATACTGGCAAACAGCATGCAGCACATCAACAAAAACATCATATGCCATTCCAGGGTTTCCTTTCAGGATGCAAGGGTGTACTGACATATGCAAATCAATAAATGTACATACTACATTAACAGAACCAAGGATCATAATCACATCATCATCTCAAAAGATGCAGAAAAACCAGATCCTTGACAAAATCTAATGTCCATTCATGATACAACTCTGAATAAAACAGACATAGAGGATCCTTATCTCAATCTGATAAAAGCCATCAACCACCATCATATTAAGTGGAGAGAAGCTGAAAACTTCCTCTAAAATTAGGAATAAGACAAGGATGTTCACTATCATCACATGCATTCAATATAGTTCTCAAAACATTACTAATAGCCATCAAACACGAGGAAATAATAAAAGCAATATGGATAAGAAAGGAATAAGTTAAATTATCATTATTTGAAGATGACATGATCCTCTACATGAAGACCTCAAATTTCTACCAAGACTTCTAAATTCAGCAGCGCAGAAACATACAAACTCAACACTCAGATATCAATCATATTCCTACACACCAGCAATAAACTCAGCATTAGAGAAATTAGAAAAACAATACCTTTCACAATAGCATCAAATGAAATATTTAGGAATTAACCAAAGAAGTGTAAGCCCTCTACAATAAAAACTACAGTACTCTGAAAAAGAACATCAAAGAGGACATAAGAAAATGGAAAGCCATCCCCTGTTCCTAAGTAGGCAGAGCCCAAATATCAAAATGGTCATACTTCAAAAACTGTTACACAGATTTAACATAATTCCAATCAAAATGCCAACAGCATACCTCACAGCACTAGAGAAAGCAATCCTAAAATTCACATGGAAGCAGAGGAGACATAGACTAGCAAAAGCAATTCTAGGCCAACAAGGGCAAGGCAGAGGGCATCACAGTCCTAAACACCAAGTTATACTACAAAGCTATAATGATAAAAATAGCATGGTATAAAAAACAGATTTGTGTATTACAAAAAGAAAAGAGGGTGCAGAAACAACTCCAGGCACACTCAGATACTTTATCTTTGACAAAGTAGCAAAAATCTTTTGCTGGAGGAAAGGCAGCCTCTTTAGCAAATAGTGCTGGGAAAACTGGCTAGCCACATGTCAAAGATTTAACCTAGACTCGTATCTTTCATCATGCATTAAATTGAAAACGGATCACATATCCAAATATTAAAACAGAAACACTTAATCTGCTGTAATACAAAATAGGTAAAATTCTTGAAAACACTGGTGTAGGCAAAGACTTTCTAAACAAAAGCCTGATTGCCTAAGAAATAATACCAAGAATCAACAAATAGATCACATCAAATTAAAAAACTTTGGCAAAGCAAAGGAGACTATCAGCATAGTGAAGAGATAACCTCGAGAATGGAAAAAAAAAATTCCAGCTACTCTTCAGACAAAGGACTAATATCTAGAAAATATAAAGAATTAAGAAAGTTAGACCCCTCAAATTTAAGGCTCCAATCAAAGAATAGGCATGTGAAATGAATAAACACTTCTCAGATGAAGAAGTACAAATGGCTGTTAAAAATTTTTTTTAAAAGCTCAACATCACTGGCCATTGAGAAATGCAAATTAAAACAACACTGATATTTCATCTCACTCAAGAAAGAATGGCTATTATTCAGAAATCAAGCAATAACAAATGCTGGAGAGGCTGCAGCGAAAATGAACTATTCTTCATTGTTGGTGAGACTGTATACTATACAACCACCATGGAAATCTGTACAGATTTCCCTCAAAAAAGTAAAACTAGAAATTTTATTTGATCTAGCTGCTCCCCTTTCAGGTATGTTACTCAGACATCATGTTGCAGTGCTACATGCACACCCATGGGTATGGCAGCACTATTCATACATGATAGCTAATCCTTGGTAGCAGTTTACATGTCCTTCAAAAATTGAATGGATAAAGAAAATGTATTTATACACAATGAAGTACTACCCTGCCATAAAGAAGGATAAATTTGAGTCATTTGCAGGAAAATAAATATACCTTGAGACTATAACATTAAGTGAAATAAATCATCAGACACGTAAACTTAAATACCATATGGCTTTCTCTTATAAGAGAAAGTGAATGCATAAATAAACTGCAAAGTAAATGGCAGTGGGGAAAAGAAAGAAAAAATTATTGTAATCCACCATGGCCAACGTATTTAAAAGTTTACCTTAGTTTGTATAACTGTTTTATGTGTTTTATGCATTTTTTGGCCTGTCAGTCTGGCTGTTGATCTATTTTTATGAACTGACTTTATACAGACTTATAAATCTGGTGCTTTAAAAAAAAAAAACCAAACAGGCCAGGCATGGTAGCACATGCCTCTAATCCCAGCATGCAGTAGGCTGAGGCAGGAGGTTTGAGACCAACCTGGTCTACACAATGAGTTCAAGGCCAGCCTGAACTATGTAGTGAGATACTGTCTGAAAAAAACAAAACAAAATAAAAAGATGGTGCAGCGTTGGGGGAAGGAAGGAACTGAGATGTGTTGTGTACATGTACCAATTCCCCACAACAAACCTTATCATTATGTACTGCAAACATCTACTAACACAAAAATATTAATGTGCTCAATGTATGAATGTTGCAATGCACATAAAAACTTAATGACTTCAAAGTTTTTAAGTAACAAACATCTCAAAGAGACTATAGTAAGCTGGGATAACCCTGGGCATAATCACTGTCATAGTGTATGTGCACAGCAGATGTGCAACATGTGTTTGAGGAGGGAACAAAGAGTGAAAATAGTGAACCAAAAGCTTTGGGAATTAGTCATTTTGGACTATAAGATTTCTCTAGACAGATGAAGATTCATTCCTTTAAATGCCAAAGCTAAAACATTCCTTAAATTCATCTGGAACTGGAAGAGACCCAGAATAGCAAAAGCAATCCTGGGCAACAAGGATGAGTCAGGTGGAATTACAATTCCTGACCTGAAATTATACTACAAAACTACTGTAATAAAATCAACATGGTACTGGCTAAAAAACAGACCTGAGTATCAATGGAACATACTGGAAGACACACACACAACCACAAACACACTCAGCCACCTAATCTTTGATAAAGGGGCCAAACAAACTCACTGGAAGAACAATAGCCTCTTTAATAAATAGTGCTGGAAAAACTGGCTTGCCACCTACCAAAGACTGCAAATAGACCCAAGTCTATCACCATGCACCAAACTCAAGTCAAAATGGATCACAGAACTCAATATTAAGACAGAAACACTAAATCTATTGGAAGAGAAAGTAGGCAAAAACCTTGAACATAGGGGTAGGCAGAGAGTTCATGAACAAAAACCAAACTGCCTGTGAATTACTTCAAAGAATCAACAACTGGGACTTTATCCTACTGAAAAGTTTCTGCACATTTAAAGAAATCACCAGTATAGTAAAAAGAAAACCCACAAATTGGGAAAAAATTTTAGCTGACTGCCCTTTGGACAAAGGTCTTCTATCTAGAACATATAAAGAATTAAAAAACATCAGCCCCTCCAAATTTAAAGACCCAATCCAAAAATGGGCAGCTGAGATCAATACACACTTCTCAGAGAAAGAAATACAAATGGCAAATAAATACATGAAAAAATGTTCAACATCATTAGTCATTCGAGAAATGCAAATTAAAACAACACTGAGATTTCACCTCACCCCAATAAGAATGGCTATCATTAAGAAATCAACCAATAACAAATGCTGGTGAGGCTGTGGAGAAATAAGAACTCCTCCACTGCTGGGGGGAATGCAGATTGGTGAAACCACTGTGGAAAGCAGTGTGGAGACTCCTCAGAAAACTAGGTCTAGAGGTCCCATTCAACCTAGCTATTCCCCTTCTGGATATTTTCCCAGAAGATCTGAAAACATCATATCACAGCGATATATGTGCACCCATGTTCATAGCAGTGTAATTTGTAATTGCTAAATTGTGGAAGCAACCCAAATGCCCATCAACTGAGGAATGGATAAAAAAGATGTAGTATTTCTATACAATGGAGTATTACTCAGCTATAAAGAAAGATAGACTCGAAGCTTTTATAGGTAAATGGTCACAACTAGAGATCATACTCATAAAAGAAGAAATCAGACCTGCATGTGTAAGCAAAGTACTGTCCCACTAGTATAAGAACCTGAAACAGTGAATAAAAACTAGGAGGCATGATAAACATTGTGAAATGAAAGGAAAATGATCAAAAGTAATGGGTAACTGGGGTGTGGGAAAGGAGAAGGGAAGAAGAGGAAATTATGTATGCATGTATATACAGGACAGCTAACAGTCATACTACTGTCTTCTATTGCTTTACTGAAAGGAACAGTTAACGATTACTTGTTTGATCATTATTGCATGTCCCTATTTGTTTTCCTGAGAAACCACTTTGAAGACATCAGTACATAATACAGCAATCATTGTTTATTTCCTACCACTCTGTAACTCTGTATTGTTTGTATTTTTCTTATGCTATTTTGTAAATGGATGTCTGTTAATATGTTTTCTTCCTTTATTTTTCAAATAAAAAATAAATAAATAAAAAATAAATGCCAAAGCTATTTTTATGTTAAGCATTTTTAGGTGGGAACTGTTTAGTGTATTTTTTCAAAGGCTGTAAAGAATTTTGGGGGATCATATACTACAATGTCCACACAGCTGAGTTAAGTGTGTGCTCTTACAGGCAACAGAGACAGACAAGATGTCCTGAGATCAGTAGGCTTCTTAGGTAAAAGGTATTCTCCTACCTCAGGATGACACATCCCACGTGGCTACCAACCCTCCGGGAAGCAAATGGCAGTAGGTCCTCCCTCAAACGCACCCAGGGGCCAAAGCAGAGATTCTTAAACCCTGTGCAGTAGATTCTCAGAGAGCCTGGGGAAGCCTATGGGATCCTTCTCAGATTTAACTTTTTCAATGCATAAAATAGAAACAAGGGAATACAGAAGAACCTAATTACAATGAAAAGAAATTATGAAAATAATTATGCTATAGTATTATGTGCTCAAAAACATATTTAACAATATCTGTTACATACCTACTATAATCCCAAGTAATGATGAGCACACACAGTATCTTTGGCAAGTACATAATATCCAATCAGGATGCAATGTAAAAACTGTGATGGTGAAAAAGACTTGGTCTTGGCTCCTAGTTCCTAGCAAAAAAGCTTCTACAACCTTCTGACATTCTTGGAGTGACAGGGGTGTCTTGTAATTCATGTTAAACTTCTTTCAACCGTACCCACATTTCTGTTAACAATGTGACTTTCAGGTGCCCTGGAGAGCTCAGCCCTGGCTGGTTACTAGAGAGATCAGTCACGTGATTAGAGGGTTGGGATTAAATGGGAAGGTTGTAACAGAGACCACCACCAATGGCCAATAATTAACTACTCAATCACACCTATGTAACAGAGCATGTGCAAAATTCCCAAAAACGGTGGGGTTCAAAGCTTCCCTGTGGTGAACATCTGAGAGGCAGCCACGCACCTGCCAGCTCCCAGCCAAGCCTTGCCCTACATGTCTCTTCCATGTAGCTGGTCCTGTGCTGGGTCCTTGATAATAAACTTCTAAGTGTTATGTACGGAGGACTTGGAATTCTGTAAGCCATTCCAGCAAATTAGGGCACTGGAGCAGGGGGTGTGGAACCCTTGGTTTACCAGTCAGAAGGGAGGCCTGGACTGCTGACTGGCACCTGAAGTGGGTACACGCAATCTTGAGAAGCTGAGGCCTTAACTGTGAGATCTGCACTAATTCTGGGCAGGCGAGGTCAGACTGAACTGAGTCTCTGGACACCCAGCCCACTGGTGTCCCAAGAGCCAGAGAGCTGAACGTTGCTGTGAAGAAAAACCCAACTCATTTGCCATCTGTAGTGTTGGAAATGGAAACAGATAAACCAAGTATAGTGATGTTACTTCCACAGAGTTCTGGCGCCTCAGTGGGTCTGCAGACCGTATTATACTCAGGAGACAGGCTACACGCCAGTGTAATTTCTTTCCCTTTCCAAGTACATGGGCCCACTGACTTCCATCCCCTAACCCCAGGTTAAGGACCATTTGACTAACTAGATGGGAGGGAACCAGCAACTCAGAGGTAGGAAAACAACCACTACTACTCTTAGAACCATGGTAGATAAATCATTGAAGGCCATTCCCACCATTGTAAGTCCAACTGAAAATGGAAAACCTCTGCCAAAAGCTACAGCCATCATAGTCTCCAAAAAGAAATTAAAATGACATGATGTAATCATAAAAAAAGCGAATCCCAACTGAGTAAAACTTGTGTCTGGTAATTAGAATAATGGAATGAATTTCTACATAATTTTTTTCAGTACTGGGGACTGTATCTAGGGAGCACAGAGCTACATCCCCAACCTTTTATTCATTCATGAATTTATTCATGTATTTTTTCCGGAGAGAGCTCATCAGGTAGCCCAGGTTTGGCCTTGAACTTGTGATTCTTCTGGCCTCACAAGTAGGTGAGATCACATGTATGTGTCATTAAATTCTTCATCAATACAACTACATCGTAACTTCTTTCAAATGTTACAAATACTCAGTTTAAGTCTGGTGTGATTCATTGCCTAGTTAGTTCTTGAACGTGATAACTTAGTCCAATACAAAAACAGATGAGAAAGTATTTCAACTATCAATTTTTCATTATCTCTCCAATGGGAACGTAGGAAAAGCATGGCAAAATACCTTTGGAACCTCGTTTCAAGAGACAGTCATTTGGGAAACAGCTCACCTTTGCAACCTCCTGAAGTGAGCCTTTACTCTAGAACCCTCTTCTGTCAACTTGCTAGTACCGTTTTTGGTTCTTCTGGACCCAGTTCCACTGTCTCCTTTGTTCCTGTTCAGCCCAGGGCTGCGCTCCCTGGTTCCCATGAAGCCTCCCAGCCCACATTTCAGCTGCGGGTGGGGTAATATCTGATTCACATCCATGGATCCTTTGGACCTGTCAGGATGTTCGCTAAGCACACAGTTTAATGTGTGAGACAAGTACGTGGCAGTTTTCTATTTCTCCACCTGAAAGTGGATACTATCCCAGTAACCTTAATAGTTACTTGAAAATACTCCAGAGTGCTGCAGGTAAATTGTAGTGTTACAGTAAAATATTTAGGTAAATAAGTGAAGTAGGCTTCCTTTCCTAACTTTACCTAATACTACGTAAGGAAGGTTTAACCAACAAACAGTATTTTATACAACCATATGCATGCACATTATTACAGGCAAGGACAGATTACTGACTCAGAGCAAATGCTCACACCCAGAGCAAATAAACAACTGAGGAAGGAGCAGCTAGAGATACAATGGAAAGAGGATGAACTCGGGAGACGCACTGAAGGGGATCGGGCCAGAGCCGGTGCCTAGAGCAGCGATGAGGTGGAGGGGGGGCAGGAACACTGAGCTCGTCCCTCCAGTGCATTTAGAAACCTAAATACAAATGACAATGAGATTTTGGGGGTATAGCCATTTTCACAATGAACTGTTGTACAGATTCAAGGCAATCCCCATTTAAATTCCACTAGTGTACCTCACAGATCTAGAGAAAACATTCCTAAAATTCACCTGGAACGAGAAGAGACCTAGAATAGCAAAAACAATCCTGGGAAACAAAGGAAAGGTAGGAGACATCACAATCCCTGACTTGAAATTATGCTACAAAGCTACTGTGATAAAATCAGCATGATACTGGCAAAAAGGCAGACCGGAAGATCAATGGAACAGGTTAGAAGATGCAGACACAGCTACAGACACACTCAGCCACCTTATTTTTGACAAAAGGGCCAAACACGTTCACTGGAAGAGAGAGAGCCTCTTTAACAAATGGTGCTGAAAAAACTGGCTTTCCACACGCCAAAGATTAAAACTAGACCCGTGTCTATCACCATAAACTAAACTAAAGTCAAAATGGATCAAAGAGCTAAATATCAAAACAGAAACACTAAATCTACTGGAAAAGAAAGTAGGTAAAACTCTCAAAGACATAGGAGTAGGTAGAGAGTTCATGAACAAAAACCAAGCTGCATGGTAAATACTTCAAAGATTGAACAATTGGGATTTCATTTTATTGAAAAGTTTCTGCACATCAAAAGAAATCACCAACAGAGTAAAAAGAAAACCCACGAATTGGGAAAAAATTTTATCCAATTGCCCCTCAGACAAAGGACTCCTATCTAGAACATATAAAGAACTAAAAAAAAAAATCAGGCCCCCAAAATTCAAAGACCCAATCCAAAAATGGGCATCTGAGATGAACACACACTTCTCAGATGAAGAAGTACTAATGGTGAATAAATATATGAAAAAATGTTCAACATCATTAGTCATTTGAGAAATGCAAATTAAAACAACACTGACATTCCATCTCACCCCACCAAGAATGGCTATCATTAAGAAATCAACCAGTGACAAATGATGGAGAGGCTGTGGAGAAAAAGGAACACTTACTTTGCCACTGCTGGTGGGAGTGCTGACTGGTGAAACCACTGTGGAAATCAGCCTGGAGATTCCTCACAAAACTAGGATTGGAAGTCCCACTTAACCCACCTACTCCCCTTGTGGGTATTTTTCCAGAAAAATTAAAAACATCATGCCACAGCAATATATGTGCACCCATGTTCATAGCAGCACAATTTGTCATAGCTAAATCTTCGAAACTGAGGAATGGATAAAAAAGATGTGGTATTTCTATACAATGGAGCATTACTCAGCTATAAAAAAGATAGACTCGTGGCTTTCATAGGTAAATGGATGTGACTGGAGATTGTACTCTTAAGTGAAATAAATCGGACTCACATGGGTAAGCATCACATTGTCTCCCTGGTGTAAGATCATGAAAGAGTAAATACAACCTAAAATGTACAATAGATAATAAGAAAGGGAAAGAAACCGCTCAAAGGAAGGAGCAACTGGGACAAAGGAAGGAAGAAAAAGTACTAAGTACTACATTTCATATACATATGGGTAGATGGTATAACTGTACTGTTGGTGTCTCATAGTTTTTTGGAACAGTTAAGGATTAAAAGGATTTTTTTCTACTATTTTGACCAGTTTTGCATGCTTGTATCTGGTAATCTGAGCAACTTATATGACAACAACAATTTGCAGTATAACAACCAATGGTGAATTCCTACCATCCTGCCTAGTGCCACTATGTATTATCTCTAATGTTCTTTTAAATTATTATTTTCTTATTCTCTGTAAAGATTTGATCAATCTTCTATTCTTACATCTGGTAATCTGAGCAACTTCAGTGACGATAACAATATGTAATACAACTACTGTTAATCCCTATCATTTGGTTTGAAACCCTGTATCATTTTTAATGTCTTTGCTTTGTGTTGTTTGTGTTTTGCTTTTGTTCTTTTTATTTTTGCAGTATTTTCTTTAAAGTTAAAAAAAAGAAAAAAATGACAATGCAATATTCACATGAGAGCTCTATCTCCTCTGGGACATTATATTTCTAAACAAAAACTGGCAACTCCAGAAAACGAAATCAGTTTGTACTTCGGTTCAAACTAATCCCCCAGTATGCTTTGGCATTCTGCCCAGAATTTCTGACCGAGAGGAAGAGGATGGGGAGGGGGAGGGAGAAGGAGGTACTTGTGGTAGAAAATGCATGGGAAAGCTATTATGTCTTCTACTTATTTTCAGCAAAAGTGATATAATTTTAAATAGACCTTATCAATAAAAAGATCCAGACCAGGCTACCTGTGCGGGCTCTGGGTAGCGGTAGTTTGTGATTTCTGCCTTCCAGTACAGCACTTTTTCCTACAATTCATACATACTATTTTCACTGTCTTTAACTGGATTTTAAGTTTTAGTTCAGTACAGTATTATGAAGTTGAAAAGAACAAAAAAGAAACAAGGCCAGTAACCTTCAGCTGTAAGTGTCCATGGGGTAGACAAACCTGCCCAAAGTTCATATGAAAAGATTTAAGGGTTTTAAATGACCATAAACCCAAGATGAACCTGCAGAATGGCCTGGAAAACAGAAAGAGGGGAAGGAGGGGAAGAGAGGCAGGGG